>CM039598.1:52394437-52689858 GCA_022457205.1 Saccharum spontaneum | reverse complement strand
TCCGATTCCCCTGCTTGCTACTTCCCTGGACTCCATCTCCTATCATCTTCTATTGTATCTGCTACCTGAGATCGGTTAATCCATTCAGTGGTTGTGTACTACCAGTGGGTTGCTAACATAGCACTGCTAATCGGAACTGTTAATTGATTAGTAGGCATGTAGTAACGTCGATGATTATGGAGCAGGTTTAAGAACTAAAAGGACTGGTGCAATTCCGCTGCACTGGTGCGTCGTCTCGGTTCTGTTCCGGCGTCATGGCTCGCATGTTACCAGCCAGCTAGCGGAACTGCTACTGCCTGCCTGCCGCCATTGCTGCATCTGAAGATGTGATGATGATCTGTTTGCTGTTCCGGGCATGTGGCGGCAGTGAAGAGCGACGACCGTATCGCACAGTACCAGCACCATCGATGGGTGAACGTGAAGGTGAAGCAGGCCTTGACTTGGGCGTCGTACAGCCGCTTGAATGGCGCCATTATTCGTGGCACAGCGGCGTGAGGGCGAAAGAAAGGCTGACAACATGGATCGGCAATGCAATGCGAACCTGCCAGCTGACGCAGTGATGCGTGCACAGTTTCTCGATTTGGGGCCGGGCCTGGGCGGCCTGCGCTGCGACGGATCTGGCTTGGACGCGTGGGAAGGGTAGGGCCGGCCCGCCTCTGCCCGGAGTGCGCAGTGCAGTGGTCGCCGTGGAAGTGGCAACAGTGCCCGAATCCGTCGTGTTCGTTATCACGACGTGGGTTCGTCGACGTCGATGCTCTCTCCCTGTCTGGTGAAATCGATGGGGATCATTTAGGCACCGGCAATAAATAAGGCCCCGTCCTGGTTGCGGATTCTGAATCGGGAAACGAAACAGAGCTGACCTTTCTTGGTCGGTACTCGGTAGCGCCCTGAAAGTGCAATGGCTGGCTAGAATTGTACACTAGAATCACCCCTGGATGTAGGAGCACCACTTCATCACAAAGTCGTAAAAATCGCATCACAGATTCGGGTATCTACCGACGGTGAAAACTGAAGAAGTTGCTGAATTGTGCAACTTTGCTGACCCACACCCCATCACGAGCCTGACTGATCTCGCCGTCGTCGCCCCACCCCCCCACGCGTCCACTCCAAGCGCAGCCGTGCAGCCAGGCAACGGCAAAATGCGCCGTGACCACTGACCACTGACCAGCGACCCCGTCGCCAGGCGGCTCGCCGGCATCAATGCGGGCGCGTCCCGTGTCTGTCCGGTGGCGGCCGCGCCGCGAGGCGGTGCACCCAGAGGAGGAAGGCGACGGCGGGTGGCCAGGAGGACCCCAGCGCCCATGCAGAGGACGGGCGGGGAGGGAGGCCCCGCTGGGCCGGCCGGAGCAGGAGCTGCTGGCTCAGCCCGGCCCACGCCTCTGCGGCGCTGCGCGGCGTGCTCCCCCGCCGGGACGGCAGCTGGGGGCCCAACCGCCGGGCTGGACCGATCGACCCGTGGATCGATCAATCGGCATTACGCATCAGATGTGAGTGCATCGCGTCACGTCACGTCACGCGGCGTATGTACGCGCCCAGCATGCGATGGTCCCGGCCGGTCGGTCCAACGAACGAACGAGCGAACAGAGGAGCCGCAACAGGTGGGCCCAGGCAAGGTAGGAGTTGGCATATGGCATGCATGCACTACAGTGCAGTGCTGTTCCAGCATCGCGCCTAGCTAAGCAAGGAGGAACAGTGCTAGCTAGGGCGCGTCCGGCTCCGTCGTCGTCGTCGTCGTCGCCAACTCCGATAGGCCGGTCCGATCGGCATGTCGCCGTTTGGGCTATGGTCCCCTACGAGCACGTACGCGCGGCTCTCCGCTCGCCGGTGGGCGGTGGCAACATGCTGACCGGCCGGCCGGCCGCTTTGTAATGATTGGAGCCGCCTGCTACCGCAACTGCATCGCGTGGCATGCATGAGCATGATGCAGGCACTGCACTGCACGCGCCTGTGGGCACGAGTGGCATGGGAGGCGGGCGGGCGGGGCCGCCGGTCATGCACGGAATCCGGCGCCGATCGGGTGACGACGGCGTGACTCGGCGATCGATCAGGTGTCAAACCTCACGGCATCATGGTTCATGGGTACTGGCACTGCAAAGATGGGGGACCTGGCCGGCCGGCGGCCAAGCTTTCTAGATCGTCGTGCGTAGTGGAGATCCAGGCAGGCAGCGCCGGCGGGCGGCGTTGCAGTTGCAGGGGGGAGTGTAAGCATGGCAGGACCAGCCGGGGATGAGGGTTGAGGACCACGTGTCCGTGTTGCTTTCCTCTCTGTCCGTGGCGGCACTGATGAGACGGTCTGATCCGATGAGCACGATGACGACGAGATACGCGCGGGTAGTATGGCCCATGGCCCGCCGGGAACGAGGAGAGGATGATGGGGGATCCTAGGATATATGGTCTGGTCTGGTCTCTGGACCAATGCACACACACACGGCTACCTGTGGACACGTCCGCGGTCCACCCCGCGTCGTGGCTCCCGCGTCCTGTGACGAGGTGCGTGTACGCGGGGCTGGTTTCCTGGCGGTGGGAAATTAGGATTGGTGCTACATGCCATTGGGCCGTATGGGCCTTGTGATACGCTGCAGCCTTAGATGCTTGTTGGGCTGTGAACCATACACGTAATCGATTGGATTTTTTTTTGGCGACAATGTTGGAGAATGTTCTGTGAACGCCTAGAGGCGGTAGCAGCCAGTCTCTGGGTATATCTCTACCTATCTAAACACGAACCAAGCTCGCGCAGGTGACGAACCTGTAAATCATATCTAAACGCGAGCCAAGCTCGCGCAGGTGGCGAACCTGTAAATCATATCTAAACGCGAGCCAAGTTCGCGCAGGTGACGAACCTGTAAATCCCGGGCCGTCGGATCTCGATCGGACGGCTCGAATCATGAGAAAAATTGCTTTCGTGGTCACTGTTCATCTACTGTTCACGCACGCACTAGAAATGTACTAAGAATGCCACTATTCATGCACTGCTCATTACTGTTCACACATCTTTGCTACGCGCACACAAGAAACGTACCCAGAAAATCAAATTAGACCCTTCTCTTTGGTACAAAATTTCCAAAAAATTCGTAAATAAACTAGAACCAATCTAAAACATACCTCAAATTTTTTGGCCTCTTCTATGTCGTCAAAAAAAACCTATCGTTCGACTTTTGTCAAAGTAACCCATTTTCCTTTGTAGAACTCGACAAACTACTGCCCGGAAACAGTTGGGTGATTGAAGAGAAAGGCAATGACGCCTTTATCACTAATTTCCCTTCTTCTGAAGTACTCAATCACATGGTGAATTGGGGTCCAATGGACACCAAGACAGTGAAAGGAAAGATTCGGTTTGAGAAAGGGGCTGAAAATGATGTTTTTAAGTATGTGATTGATAAGGTTTGGGTGCAGTTCCGGGGACTTCCAAAGGAACTACGAGAATTCCCTATCATTTGGGCAATAGACTCAATTCTAGGTGTTTCTCGGGTAGTTGATACAAAATTTACAAAGAAGTATGGCAGAGCTAGAATGAAAGTAGCCATGCTAAATCCGACCTCATCCCAGACCTTGTGGATGTAGTCATTGGGGATTTTGTCTATGAGCTACAATTTAGAGTTGAGAAGGATATGCCAGATGGTGAGCCCCAAGTCATTGACTTGGACTCTACCATGGACGAGGACAGAGCCTCGGAGGAGAAAGATTCGGAGAACATGGATCATGATGGTACCAAGACGAAAGACCCACCAGCTGGTCAAGCACCTGACAAGCAGCATCAGTTGTGCTGAGTGGATAGCACAAGAGTAAGGCTACCACCGACACACTTGCTGAGCAGCATGCAGACATGGTCTTGGAGGCATATCAGGACCTTGCAGGGGCCGCTGGTGTCCAGCAGGATTCTATGGGTGATGCAGGGGAAGCACTCCAGCATGATGACCTGAAAGGCAAAGGCTCTGACTCTGTGAGAAAGAAGAATGCAGTTAAGCCTGTGGTGTTGCTTACTCAGACTGGGATGACTCTAGATGGATCTGCACAGTGGAAGGCTAGTTTGATGTAGTCCGAGAATGACTCTGGTCTTCTGAATAAGACTAAAGCACTGAGTGGTGGGGTAGTGTCGCCAGTGAGAGCTAGTAAAAGAAACGCGTCTACTTTGGAGCAAGACTCGTTGGAGAAGGCAAAGAAGTTAAAGGCGCGCAAGAACATGGATTCTTCTTCTATCAAAGGTAAAGAACAACCACTTTCTTTTGATGTTTTTGATGATTTTTCTTTACTAGCTTCTACTAGTACACTAGGTATTTCACTTGGGGCTAATGAGCAAGAAGTTGCTTTTTCTATGCAATTTTTAAGAGACCTAGAATCACATAGATTGTCTGAGAGCAACATTTTAGAAGTAGAGAACAAATCTTGGTTAGATGATGCTTCCACTGTTTGTTCCTTAGAAGAGAACATGGACTTAGATGCTTTAAACCTCATTTGTGCAAAAATATTTGAAGATCTAGGTGATGGGGGTTGTGACCCTTTGTGTCTACAGACCCCTATATCACAACTTAAGAAATCTAGGTCCAAAAACAATAAGAAAAAAAGTAAAAAACTATTCTAGATGAAAGGAATTTTCTGGAACTGCAACGGTTTTGTTGACAAAAAAATATAGATTCCTTTTTGATTTAACAAAAGAAAAGAACCTAGATTTTATTGCCTTATCGGAAACCGGGAGAGCCAGTTTTCCACAGTTCACCTTGAATAATATCTACGCAGGCAGAGATTTTCTTTGACATTGCATGGCTCCAAGAGGTTGGTCCGGTGGCATGATTCTAGGGATAAACTTCCTAAACTTTGACATTGGACAAAAAGAAGGGGATTTTTTTATTCGGTTTTTGTTACGACTCAAGGAGGATGATTTAAAGTTTAATTTAATCTCAATTTATGGCCCAACTCAGTTGGATCTCAAATCACATTTCTTATCCGAACTAGTTCGAGTATGTTCAAAAGAAACATTACCTGTTATTATAGGCGGTGATTTTAACATTATTCGTAGCCCGGATGAGAAAAATGATGACAATTATAATGATAGATGGCCCTTTCTTTTTAATGCTATAATAGATACGTTAAATCTCAGAGAATTAGAAATGGCAGGAAGAAAGTTTACTTGGGCTAATCATTTATAAAACCAGACCTTCGAGAAATTAGATAGGATTCTCGTGTGTACGGATTTTGAGTCCAAGTATCCGGTTACAACTGTTCAAGCATTAAGTAGAGATATTTCTGACCACAATCCACTGTTATGTAGCACAAATAGCCCATCTCCGGCTTATCAGCCCCAATTCAAGTTTAAATTGGGATGGTTGCTCAGGGATGAATTTTGTGACATGGTGAGGGTGTATGGCATAGTGTGCTTGTCAAGGGCAGCTCCCTAGAGAGGTGGCAAGCAAAGATCAGAAGGCTTCGCCAATACCTCAGAGGGCAAAAAATGTGAGTGGTGCATACAAGAAAGAAAAGAAGACTCTGTTAAACAAACTTGACGAGCTAGATAAAAAGGCAGAAAACTCTTTGCTTGATGTGACGGAATTAAACCTACAACATGTGTTAAACGAAAGGCTTGCTGAATTACTTCGAGAAGAGGAACTTAAATGGTACCAAAGGGCAAAGGCTAAGCATCTACTAGAGGGGGATACTAATACAAAATATTATCATTTACTGGCTAACGGTAGACATCGAAAAACTCGTATTTTCTAGTTGGAGGACGGTGACATTATAATAGATGGTGATGCTCAGTTAAAGCAGCATATTACCAACTATTATAAGAACCTATTTGGTCCCCGGAGAATTCTTTTATTGAGTTAAATGAACACCATGTTCATGACATTCCACAAGTCTCCGAACTGGAAAATGAGTACCTCACAGTTGTCTTCTAAGAATCAAAAGTGAGGGCAGTGGTGTTCCAAATGGAACATAATAAGGCACCAAGCTCGGATGGTTTTCCACCAGAGTTTTATCAGGTCTTCTGGGATTTATTAAAAGATGATCTGATGACTATGTTTATGGAATTCTATGAGGGAACCTTGCCTTTGAAGAGTCTCAACTTTGAAACGATAATCTTGTTACCAAAAAAGAAATATGCGAAAGTGATTAAATAATACAGACCAGTATGTTTGTTGAATGTCTCTTTCAAGATCTTTACCAAAGTTGCAACTAATAGATTATCTACTATTGCCTAGAAGATTATTAGACCAACACAAACAGCCTTTCTCTCAGGCAGAAACATTATGGAAGGCGCAGTAATACTCCATGAGACAACACATGAATTTCACTCGAAAAAACAAGACGGGATAATCTTTAAGGTATATGATAAAGTAAAATAGAGCTTTCTACAACAAACTTTAAGGATGAAAGATTTCTCACAAAGATGGTGTTCTTGGGTACATCAGTTCATACAAGGAGGAAATGTAAATATTAAGGTGAATGATCAACTTGGTTCCTACTTCCAAACAAAAAAAGGCTTAAGGCAAGGTGACCCAATGTCTCCAATATTATTTAATATAGCGGTAGACATGCTGGCCATACCGATTGCTAGAGCAAAGGAATGCTGGCCATACCGATTGCTAGAGCAAAGGAAGCAGGTCAAGTAGAAGGGGTCATTCCCATCTTGTCCACGATGGTTTGTCTATCCTTCAATATGCGGATGACACATTGATTTTTATGGGTCATGATATTGAGAAAGCAAGAAACATGAAATTAATTTTAAGCACTTTTGAGCAATTTCGAGGCTCAAAATTAACTTTCACAAAAGTGAAATCTTTTGTTTTGGTAAAGCAAAGGATCATGAGGTGTTTTATTCGCAGTTGTTTGGGTGTGGGGTGGGTAAGTTCCCTTTCTGTTACCTTGGTTTACCTATGCACACTAGGAAGTTGAGTAATAAAGATTGGCAGACAATCGAAAAGAATTGAGAAGAAACTTAGTGGTTGGAAAGGTAAAATGCTTTTGGTAGGAGGTCGCTTGGTCTTAATAAACTCGGTACTCTCTAGCTTACCGATGTTTATGATGTCATTCTTCGAACTCCCAAAAGGAGTATTAGAAAAGATTGACTGCTTTAGATCAAGATTCTACTGGCAAAACGACCAACACAAGCGTAAATATAGACTGGTCAAATGGGAACTTTTGTGCCAACCAAAAGTCCAAGGCGGCTTAGGTATACATAATTTGAACATATAAAACAAATGTTTGTTGAGCAAATGGCTTTTTAAACTGTTGAATGAGGATGGCATGTGGCAAGAACTGTTGAGGAATAAATATATAAAAGACAAGACTCTAGGGAGTTGCACTAAAAAGCCAACAGATTCTCACTTCTGGAAAGGCCTGATGAATGTTAAAGATACTTTCATAAGTTTTGGTTCATTTAAAGTGAAAGACGGGTCACAGACTCGTTTTTGGATGGACACTTGGTTGGAAAACCAGCCACTGAAAGATAGATTCCCTGCGTTATTCAATATTGTGAGAAGAAAGCAAGATTCGGTGGCAAGAGTAATTGCTTCAGTTCCACTAAACATTTCCTTCTGCCGCAATTTAGTGGGTACGAATCTAAGGGACTGACATAGAATTGTGGCCTCTATACAAGATGTGAACTTACAGGGGGAAAGGGACGCTTTTGTTTGGGCGTTACATTCATTAGGTAGCTTCTCTGTAAAATCTATGTATGTTGCGTTAATTAACAATGAGGTCAGAGTGTCATAGGATATATGACAGATCAAAAAACCTACAAGAATAAAGATATTTTTATGGTACCAAAAAGAGGTGTGATCCTTATCAAAGGCAACCTTGCCTGACGTAACTGGAATGGTGACATAAGGTGTAGCTTTTGTCACTCTCCAGAATCTATTCATTACCTTTTTTAATGTTTTAATGCCAAATTCATGTGGCGCGCTATACACTTAATGTTTGGGATATCACCTCCCCTCAGCATAGACGATTTATTTGTGAATTGGTCTAAAATGGGTGGTAACATTCATAATTCATTGATATTAACGGCAGCGTCGGTTTTATATTGGACAATTTGGATAACAAGAAATGAAGTGGTTTTTGACAAATGTAGACCGAAAACTTTTTTTACAGGTGCTCTTCAGGGGAATCCATTGGCTATGGCAATGGGCAAGATTGCAGCGGCGTGATGATCTACGGGACCAGCTGATCCTTGCTGGGCAACATTTGGAGACATCAGCTTTGCATTTGTTTAGTTCCAATGGATGGTTATCAACTAGGTTTATTGATCTTTCTTAGTCAAGACTTTACTTCTCACTTTGTTTTTTTCCAAAGTCTGATTGTAAGTTTCTGAACCTCATAGGTTGTGTGCTGGCCGTTCAGTTGAACTTTGTAATAATTGGCCTGATTCTACTTTATGGTAGATGAAGTCAGATATAAACTATCATTTATCTAAAAAAAAGAATGATTTCCTAGAAACTGTTGGGGAAATCCTTCGTTGCTGCTTCCAATTCTTTACGGCGACTTGGAAAATTCAATGATTTTGGAAACTACCTTTTGGAAACTCTCGGAGATCCTCTAACTCCCATCGACCCATCTTCTCTTCTTTTCATCTACTACCCAACCATTACTCCGTAGTTTGTATTGAGACTCAAGGTTTTATCAATGACTGATGGGACGAAGCATAATCCTGATCGAGCAAGTGGTTTGGCACGCAAATGAAGAGCTTTTTCCCCTTTGTTTTAAATATGAAGTTGATGTTGAAACAGTTTTCCATTACAAATGACGAAGCCACACACCTCATCGCCGCACGTTGCTTACCACTAAACCTGAGTGAAAAAGGATAGGAACCTAACCAACTAAGATATGATGCTTAGTTCATATCGAAAAATTGTTTAATTCACATACTTCTACGTATACAAAAAAATAATGAAAAAATTGTATCCCTTTGCAGACTATCAAATTATTGTTTTTGACTAAACATTGTGTGACCATGCATAACAAATTGTTCAAAACATGATGGTGTATGTATTTTTGATAGAACATAATTCATTCATTTGTTGATGACACGGCGATTGATATATGTTGGACATGAACAAAACAGTAATTGTTTGATCCATAATCAGGTAGAACCTTTTGTTCTTAGCAAAACACCAAGAAGCACGGTTGGACTAACATAATCCCTCTGTCCCGAAGGAGTGATGAGGTTCCACGTGGATGAAATTTTTCTTAAATTTGACTTGGTTTTACTTTTTAAAAAATATTAAAAATATTTGTATTTCCAAATAAGTTTATTATAAAAATATATTTAATGATTAATCTAATGATATTTATTCTGCACCATAAAAATTAATAATTATATATATTTAGTTAAAGTCAAAATTATTTAACTTTTTGGAAAGTTAGAATGACACTCATTGTAGAACGGAGAGAGTAAGTAGGTTTATCAAAATTTTCACCCATGACAAAATCGTGTCAATGATCAGGCAATAATTGAGCTGGTGCTCAATTGTGGACATTAAAAAAAGTGTCCTCTAACCATTCTCCAAGATGCCAGTCAATGGTATACACCTCGTATGCATGCATGCTGCGTATGCTGGGTGAGAGCTGTTGAAGTCGTCTGTGATGACCTAGTCGTGCAGCATGTGCACTTGTACTATGAGTGCGTTCACTTCCCATGCAAATTTAAAATATTTTCTCTTCCAGTCATCACATTAAATCTTTAGACGTATGCATGGAGCATTAAATGTAATTAAAAAAGATAACTAATTACATAGTTTATCTGTAAATGTCGAGACGAATCTTTTGAGCCTAGTTAGTCCATGGTTGGACAAATTTTATCAAATAACAACGAAAGGTGCTACAGTAACTTTTCACCTACTTTTCACCAACTGAATACACCATATATATATATATATATATATATATATATATATATATATATATATATATATGTAATAAATATATATATTTGTACTTTCAACGACGCAGCCCCATCAGCATCAGGCCTCAGGCCACCAACGCATCGAAAAATCCAATTAGTTAGCTATGCAAGTGCCTTCCAGGCTTCTATTTAAAAAGAGCTGATGAGCTATAGCAACGACGCCACCAGTTCCATCACGGCCCAGGCCCACCATGCGTCGCTCAGCTCCCAAGTTGATGCTGCTCCTCGCCGCCGCCGCCGCCGGCAGCTTCCTCCTCATGACGACGGCCCATGCACAGAAGCCTCCCGTCGACCCCGGAGCTGACAACAGTGGCGCGACCTGCATACCACGTGAGAGGGACGCCCTGCTGGCCTTCAAGCAGGGCATCACCGGCGACCCAGCAGGCATCCTCAACCCGTGGCAGCAACAGCCAGACGGTGGCCACGGCGACGACGAGCAGGACTGCTGCCGGTGGAGAGGCGTCCGGTGCAGCGACCGTACCGGCCATGTCATCGAGCTTCGGCTCGGCAACGCCAACTACGACATCGACAGTGACGCCACAGCCCTGGTTGGTCAGATAAGTCGTTCCTTGCTTGCTCTGGAGCATCTGCAGCACCTAGACCTCAGCTACAACAACCTCAGTGGCCCAACAGGTCGCATCCCGGAGTTCTTGAGCTCCCTCAAGAACCTCAAGTACCTCAACCTCTCCTGCATCGGTTTCCATGGCAGCGTGCCCCCCCCATCTTGGAAATCTGACGCAACTGCAGTACCTTGACCTCTTCAGCATCAGTAGTATGGGAGCTGCATACTCAACGGATGTGTCATGGCTGGCACGTCTGCGTTTGCTTAGATACCTTAACCTTGGCTCGGTGAACCTCAGCACAGTACCTTGGCCCCATGTGGTTGCTATGCTTCCTTCTCTCAGAGTCCTTCGTCTTCCCGGCTGCTCTCTTAGTGGAATGCTGCCCGAGCGGGTGGCGCAGCTGACAAGCTTGGTCGCTCTAGATCTCAGCCGGAACAGCTTTACAGGACCTCTCCCAGAATTTATAGGGAATTTAACTGGCTTAAGGATGCTTGACCTTAGCTCCAACAAGTTTACAGGTCCTCTCCCTGCATCTGTAAGGAACATAACCGGTTTAAGGACGCTAGACGTCTCTTACAACAACTTGACAGGATTACCTCGTGAGGTTGGTACACTCAGTAGTTTGACCGGTCTGTATGTAAGCCACAATAGTTTGGGGGTGTCATCACAGAGGAATACTTTAGAAGCCTGAAGAGCTTGCAACACATAGACTTGTCTTCCAATGCCTTGAAGATTGAAATCAGCACAAAATGGAAGCCTCCATTTGTTAGACTACGAAGTGCCAACTTTGCAAATTGCAGAATGGGTCCGCTATTTCCTGCCTGGTTGCAGTGGCTGGTGGGTATAGAGTATCTCGATATCTCGAGTGCCGGCATAAATGATAGGATTCCAGATTGGATCCCTACTGCATTTTCAAATGCTAGATTTTTGTCCATGTCAAAGAATCAACTCAGTGGAGAATTGCCAGCAAATATGGACATCATGTCATCGTTGGACGAGCTTGACCTCAGTAACAATTCATTGTCCGGGGTAATACCAAAGCTTCCACATAACCTAACCTACTTGGACATATGCATCAACTCCTTGTCAGGGTCTCTACCAGCAGATCTTGGACTTCCAAACCTTCAGGTGTTGTCCGTAGCCTCCAATAGCATCACTGGCAGTGTTCCTATATCCATCTGCAGAAGCCAAGGGTTGAGAACCTTAGTCTTAGCCAACAATCATCTTGAGGGAGAACTGCCCAATTGCTTTGGGAACAGTGTGATGTTATTTCTAGATCTTAGTAACAATAATTTTTCTGGAATGTTGCCAGAATCTATGCAAAACTGTGAAATGCTACAAGCCCTGGATTTATCTAGAAATATGTTCTCTGGAAGATTTCCTGTGTGGATTGGAAAATTAAAGAGGTTGCGGTTTCTACGCCTACGTCAAAATATGTTCTCTGGCAACATTCCCATGAACCTTACCAACCTTGCATGCCTTCAATACTTGGATATAGCAGACAATGGTATGTCAGGTTCTTTGCCTAGGAACCTATCAAATTTGAAGTCATTGAAACAGAAACAACCGACAGAAATGTGTTCTGATGTTTTTCATGTAAGGGTTTTTGCTGTTAATTTTTCTACATTCCTAAAAGGGCAGCAACTCTCCTATGGTTCCATTCCTAGAATCGTTGGTCTGAATATGACGGTCATTGACTTATCTTTCAACAGTATCACTGGTGAGATTCCAGAAGAAATAGCCACCCTTGATGGACTTCTGAATCTGAATCTCTCGAAGAACCACTTCAGTGGGAATGTTCCAAGTAAGATCGGGGCCATGCAGTCACTGGAGTCACTTGACCTCTCAGGGAACAAGCTTTCGGGTGAAATACCAGCAAGTCTATCAACTCTGACATTCTTGAGTTACTTGGACTTGTCTTACAACAATCTTACAGGAACAATACCATCTGGATCACAACTTGACACCCTATATGCAGATCATCCGTATATGTATACTGGCAACATTGGTCTCTGTGGACCTCCTCTCAAAAATAACTGTTTGAAAACCGATGCATCAGAACAAGGTCCGTTTACAAGAACCGAAGAAGGTCGTTGGCAAGGATTCTTTTACATTGGGCTTGGATATGGCTTCTTAGCAGGCATTTGGTTGGTTTCTTGTGCCCTATTGTTCATGAAAAACTGGCGAATCGCTTACTTCTGCCTCTTTGACAAGCTTTATGACAAAGCATATGTGCTTGTGGTTACTTGGTGGGCAAAGGCTAATCAGGAAGATCTGTAGCTTAGTTAACAGTGGTGTACACGAGTAATGCTAGCTGACGTTGTTTCTGTGAGTACAAATAAGAAGTCATACAAAGATGCGGTGTTGTGTATTTGTATGACTTGTGACGCCTGTATTTTTTGTTTCATAAATTAGAACAAAATATTTTACATTGTGCAAAGTAACCGAATATGTACACTTCTCTAAAACCTATGTAATAATAAAAACGTGCATTATATTAACCAGTTCACACTGCAACAGTAGGGTCATCACCCATGGTTCATAAGAAAACAAGGAGCTCATCTTTTCAAGTTTGTTGAGTACTTGAAACTGTTGCATTGTAACAGTTCTTTGCTTCCTTCAGATAGCCAAATAATATTTAAACTCTTTGTAATAAGTGGCCTAGTTTACTTGGCTGCAAGGGATGAGTCGAGACATTTGATTCCTTTATCTAAAAAAATAAATAAGTAGGCCTTTTTATGTTTTAGCCCCTTTATTTGTGTTTTACATTTGGACCTTTGACCAAATCATCCCACTAATTTAATTCTTTGTCTTTTCTCATTTATTTTATTTTATTTTATTTTATTTTAGAAGAGGAGGTGGGGAGCGGGGTTATGGTTAAACTTTGGAAGGGCTAGCGTCTGGACGCTGCTCCCACACATGCGCCCATATCGTATTGCATCCCACGCCAGCACCTGTGTCTGAACACAACACCCTTGATGACCACCAACCCAACATCAACGCCGAGGCGAGACGGCAAGAGGGAAGGGAGGAGAGGTAGGAGCCGAAGCCCTGCGGCAGGCCGCCGTCCGTCGGCCACTTGCGCCATTGCAACATGTGCAACACTCGATCTACTTTTGAAACATCCAGATAAAATATTTGCAACATACGTATGTAGATAGATGAAACACTTGAAACATGCATATGAAACACTTGCAAAAACACCTGAAAACACAGAAAAGCTATTGCAAAACATATGCAACATCCAGATAAAACACTTGCAACATATTTGTGTGAAACATATTGAACATCCAAATAAACAAACTTGCAACATACGTCTGAAAAAATAGATAAAACATTTGGAACATACACTTGTAACATACGTGTATAGCCATTGCAATATGTGCAACATCCCGATCTACTTTTGCAACATCCAAATGAAACACATGAAACATCTGGAGAAACACCTGAAACACTTGAAACATGCGCTTTCAGCGCAATGTCACTTTGCAGCCAGGAGGAATGGAGGCTCATCGTTGCCGGCACGAAGGGCAGCGACAATGCATGGAGCTCGCCGGTGCGGCAGCGGCGCGAGCAACTCGCCAAATGGACGGCGTCACACGAAGCTCCTCCATCGGCCAGGGGAACAGCGGCGTTGGCAGCACATCGACGCTACAGGGGACGGGGCATGGTGCACGGCGGCAGGGGATGGGGCACTGCATGGCGGCGAGGCGGCTTGGGGCGGGTGGACGGTGCGGTGAGCCGCAACGAGTAAAAGCGAGTCGGTAGTTGGGGATTTCTCAGCTGTCGCAGTGTAGAGATGGAGGAGGAAAGTAGATGGAGCAGGCCCGTTGGTTGTTGGGCCTGGTGGGTGCGCAGGCCTGGGAACGGGGAGTTCGGACGAATACGTCCGGACGGACGTCCTCACCAGAGTATAAGTGAACTTAAAATTTTTTTTGACTCGAAGCGCGTATACGTGTTTTACTGAATTCCTAGAGCAACCCAAAATTTCAGTCTGCGAGAGATGAAACACAGAGAGGGTAGTGTTCTCCCGCGGCCGGGCCGAGAGTACGAGGATCCGGAGCCCGGAGTACGGAACGGTCTGGCGCAACGGCCACTGACCTTATCGCTCGCTCAGGACTTGAGGAGAGACACTGATCTGCATCGCATGCGTTGACCACCGGGCCTGCAGCCAAATCCAAGGCCGTATATGGGCACGCGCGGCCGAAATTGATGCACGAAATCCATGGGTTTGCTGTGTCGATCAATCCAGGGACGGCTGACCACGCCTCGTCAGGGTAGGGGGCTGGCCGGGCTGGTGGGCAGCTTTTTTTATCAGTTACCGTTCCAATGATTCTTTTTTTTATGGGCGTTGCTAAAAGCAGCGTGCGCAGCCGAAGACCGAACCGCCCGCACGGTCGCACGCTTATCTATCTATCTATACTATAATAAAATGGCGAAGAAATTGAAAAATACATGTTACCTGAAAATTCCTACCCACCGTATGTTTTAGACTTTAGATCATAGATCCAACGCATCTAATCCCCCGTCCTAACATGACAAACGGGTCTGACCAGAAAACTTTTAATTCTTTATACGTGCTTATACTTGTGGTTCCTCAAATATCTATTTTTTTCTCATAAAAAAATAACCCAACCCACCTATACCCCATGAACATCGGTTTCAACTTTTTTTTTCCAAAAAAAAGAAACGTACCTGCCTATATGGAGGAAGTCCATTATCATCGGACTCCCAGCCACTTCGGTTCGGTGTCCTCTCCCAGGAATGTCGGTCTCAATTGTTTGCTTTCGTGTTTATGCCTTCAATCAACCATGTTTATATATAATTAAACAATCTACTACATGAACTCAGAAGCCCTAATTTTATCTCCGTTGGAGTTAAGTATATCACAACTGTAGTTGTTGTGCTTTGATTCCCGTTGGATTTCATCACAGGTGGAGCTAATCTACTTTGATCTCCATTGGACTGGTTCCTCGGATCGCTATTTTTTTGCACAAAAGAAAAACCTAACCCACCTATACCCTAGGAACGTCGGCCTCCTCAATTGTTTTTCCCAAAAAAACGTACCCGCCCACGACGCCGTTATTAATTGGGAAAAGGAAAATATGGATGCACCGCCGCCTGCCGCACAGATTGTTCGAAAAAAGAAGAAAAACAATACACGCCAAGATGCATGCATGCAACTAATAAAATAGATTAATTGGAAAAAAGAAAAAATATGGATGCATGCATGCAACTATAATAAATAAACTAATTGAGAAAAATAGAATAATACGAAGGCACATCAATACGAATGCATGCATACATATGTATTAGCAACTAAAAAGAAAATAATAAAAATATGAACACACATGATTTTCTCTATTATGACAAACAAGGAAGAAAAGCCTAGCAAATGCCTTGCATTACTTATAGTACCACATTGTGAATGAACAACAACTGTAATATGGAGGTGGAAATAAAATCAAGAAATATCCAACGATACAAACACGTGCGTGACGCACGTGCATATTTGCTAGTAATTTATAACAGATGGAGTATATATAAAAACATTTCTTTACATCGAGTTTAGCAGTGTCAATAATCTTATATTTGGCCAACTGATAAAATTTTAAATAATTAGTAACTTAGTATAGTAAAAGAAATATAGTTTGACCTAGCATAAGCGTAGAAAAAAATTCCCAATATGACACCCTGCAAGGTCCCAACTTCCCTATTTAACACTTGTTTCAACTTTGTTTCACTGTTCCATCAATTTCCACGGGCGAGGCTTGTCAGAATGTTGACGCTGGACCAAAATCACATGGACACACACGGCGTGCCACATTTGAGTCATTTGGGATGCATTTGGATTGGGACTGAAGAATGCCGTGCCCAACCCTGGCACCTCGGCCAAAGCTAGGCAGCAGAATCGGGCGCCCCGATTTGGCCGGACGGAGGCAACAAAATGAACTTGTCCTACTTTGGGCTGGTCGGAACTGCCAGTGTCCGGACGTCCGCGGTTGTTGGCCTGCTACTCTGCTCGCCCGTGCCGCTCCATGGGGACCGCCCACGCCTGCCTCACTTCCCGCATGTATGTGGGGATCGCCTGCGCCTACGCCTGCGCCCGCTTCCCTCGCCTGGTCGTAACATGTGTAACACTCCGATCTACTTTTGCAACGTCCAGAGAAGACACATGCAACATACGTCAGAAAACAGACGACACTTGCAACATTCGTTTGAAACACTTGCAAAAACATGTAAAAATATTTGAAAATCATTGCAAACCTACGTAGCATCCAGATAAAACACTTGCAATGTAATCCCTCCATATTAGTAAAGAAAGTCATTTAGAATAAGATTTAACATTTTTTCTCTATTTTTTCTTATTAAATAGGGTTGCAGGTAAATCCCATACCACAATCTTTTGCAGCTGGAGTGGCTGGCGCAGAAGGTCCGAGCAAGAGGGTTTGAGGTTCGATCCCTCGCTGTCGTAGCTTTTTTTTTTGCTTGTGGCATGATTTTGCATGGCCATTAGTAGTTGCTCGATTAGTACTCTGCTCTCGATGTTTACCCATTGGTAGTTACATCTTGGCATCTTTCTTTTTCATCTACTACTTCACTCATCTACTAGTACTTCACGCCTGCCCCGGCCGCTCCCAGTAGGGCGCCAAGCGCGGCCACGGCAGCGCCATGAGGCGTAGCGAGTCCGGCGCCACCTCCGGCGAGATGGAGTCCGGTGCCACCTCCATGGCCGATTTACGCTGAGAGCATGGCCTGATGTAGTCCGACGAGAAGTCCCGGACCCCGTGCAAGCGAACGAGAGGAAGGAAAGGGTAGCGGACGGGACGGCACAGAAGCGCACGATTTAGTTCCTCGTGAAGCGCGAAGCGACGGGGGCATTAGTGTCTACAACGGTGCTAAAATAAGGCCTCGTTTAGTTGACGGAATAGGTGAGAAAAACACTGTATCAGAATTCCTGTAGCATTTCGTTTGTATTTGGTAAAAATTATCCAAATTTTGACTAACTAGGCTTAAAATGTTTGTCTCGCAAAGTACAACAAAACTGTGCAATTAGTTTTTGTTTTCATCAACATTTAGTACTTCATGCATTTACCGACATTTTGATGTGACAGGGAATCTTCTTTTTGCATAGTGAAATTTGGGGAAGAATTGGGGAACTAAACATGGCCTAAGCCAATCGACTAGAATTGTGCAAACGGTTCAATACCCTAAAACGACCTTAATTACTGATCCGGAGGGAGTATATGTCAAACATATGCAACATCTAGATAAATACACTTACAACGTACGTTTGACAAAATAGATGAAGCATTAAGAACAAACGCTTGTAATATATGTCTGCAACCACTGCAACATACGCAACATTCCGATCAACTTTTGCAACATCCATATAAAACACTTGAAATATACATATGAAACAACAAAAACAATTGAAACATGGTGAAAGGTCCTAATTGGCTAAAGGGGGGTGAATAGTCGAATTTAAAAATCTACAAACCACTAGACAAACCTGTTAGACAACTAATTAGCTATAAAGCTTTTTATACTAGCTCTAACAAGTGTTACAAGCCTCTATCCAAACAATTCTAGTTGTTATAATCTCTAAAACAATCAATGGCTAAGTCAATAAGAGCTCTCAAAACTAGCTACACTAAAGAGCTCAACTAGGTGAGAAACTAAGCTAACAAAGGTAAGACAAGCTCTCAAATCTAGTTACACTAAAGAGCTTATTACAATTAGTTTGTGGGAATGTAAATGAGAGAGCAAGAAGATTATACCGCCACGTAGAGGAGATGAACCAATCAATCAATCAGCATAATATGAATACTGGGAGAAATCCAATGGCAAGAGACAAGTGGTTTTTCTCCCGAAGCTCACGTGCTTGCCGGCACGTTAGTCCCCGTTGTGTCAACCAACACTTGATGGTTCGGCGGCTAAGAGGTGTTGCACAAACCTCGTCCACACGTTGGACACTGCAATAACCTACCCACAAGGAAGTAACTCAATGACATGAGCAATTTACTAGAGCTACTTTGCGGTGCTTCGCCGGGGAATGTGCAGTACCCCTCATAAGATCACCAGAGCCGGCCACAAACAATCACCAACATGTGCCGGACCTCCACTACTGCTCCAAGCCGTCTAGGTGGCGGCAAACACCAAGAGTAACAAGAAATCCGCAGCCACAACGATCTCCAAGTGCCACTAGATGCAATTACTCAAGCAAATGCACTTGAAATCACTCAATCTCACTTTGAATTTCCAATCAAGCAAGAGAGATAAGTGGGAGGGAGTTTGCTCAGCTCACAAGGATATCAAGAATGTCAAAAGCCCAAGAGAATTGCCTTAGAGCCAGCTAAGACACTTAAATAGGGAGTCCCAACAAATAGAGCCGTTGGTCCCCTGCTCCTTGTTTTTACGTGTTGACTGGACGCGCAGAAGGGATATGACCAGACACACCAGCCAGTGTCCGGTTAACCTCTACCGTCCACATGTCGCCTCCCTTTAAACGTACGCCATCCGATCTCAACGGCTAGCCCTGACACGCCAACGGTTAAGTGACGACCGGACTCAACGCTGGAACGACAGGACTCTGGAACACTTAGCGTCAGGTCAAGTCCAAAGAGGTTCCAGAGCCGTTTTCTATTGACCAGACACGTCAGGTCAGAGGCGACCTGACGTGCCCAAGCGTCCGGTCGATCTCTCTCTGTCTCGCACGCGCCTCGGCCACTGACGTCACCGTACGTCACTACTGACGAACTCAAGCCCTGCGCATCCGGTCACGCCATCAGTCCACTGTAGCAAAGAGTGACCGGACACGTAGGTGGTAGCGTTTGGTCGCTCCCCGTCCCTCTCAGCCAGCCAAGCCGCGCCATACTAAAATTGACCAGACACAGCCAGCCAGCGTCCAGTCAGGACGTGGCTAGCGTCCGGTCGCTACTGTCTCCTCCTTTTTCTTTTTCTAAGTCCACAACGACTTCACCCTTGCTTCCAACTAGCTAACCACAAAGTGTAGAACTTGTGTGCATGTGTGTTATCATTTTTCAAAGCATTTTACAAGGGTCGATGTTAGCTCACACTAGGTCCTAATGCATATGCTCATATGAATTCACCTAGTGGCACTTGATAACTGTTTTAACTGAGAATTTTCCCTCTTAATAGTACGCCTACCAATCCTAAGTCACTCACACCCTCAATGGTGTCTTGAGTGTAAGACAAAAATCTATTTGATACCTTTGCCTTGGTCAACCTTGTTTTTGTTTTTCCCTTTCATCTTTTTCCAAGTTGAGCACTTGATCATCATCAACACATGTCCATCTCCATCTCTATAGACCTCATCTTGCTCAATCACTTGGATTGCACCAACCTAGCTCATATCACACTCATGACAAAGGTTAATCCTAGGTTTCATCAATTATCCAAAACCAAACTAGGGCTTTCACATGGGCTTGCAACATGTGTGAAAAATGCCTGGACACTAAAATATAGCGTCGCCGATGGCCATGGCCTACCTGATGGGGAAGTACAGTAGCCAACAAACTCGAATCAGGAGGACATCGAGAACAATGGCACAGCGTACACCTCCGATGCCGGACTTCCCTTCTTGCCGTGGTGTCTTTGGCTGGCAAGAGGAGACGATGTCTAGGTTAGCGGCAACCTCCTATTGGTGGTGTAGTGTTGGTGCTGGCCCAGTGACGCCACGGCCATGACCGACGAGATTTAGTGGGGCACGCCGTGGTGGGGGAAGCGCACGGCACGGCAAGAGACAGGGAGTGGTGGGGGAAGGGGCGCAGCGGGATGGAGTGGGGCGAGCGGATGCAAGTCTGAAGAAGAGACAGAGCAGGAGACGGTGTCGGTGTAAGGCCTAGAGTCTGTCTGATATTTGTGGGAGCACCGAACGCTCAGGTTACAGCATTTTCGGTCAAATATTGGCTGGCTAAACGCTCCTCCTTCAACGGTCACAAGACAAAATTTAGCTTAGCAGTTACGGAGGGAAGTAGCTTGCTATGGGCCTTAAACCAAAACGCGCCCCACCCGGCCCATTCCTCTCCCATCCATAGATCAAGCAGAGCCGACAATGCCCCATTTAAGGTATGGACATAGGGCATGTTTGGTTGCTGGCCACAGATTGCCACACCTAAGGTTAGGCTTGCCACGGGTAGTTAGGCTAGTGTTTGGTTGAGCACTGAAGTTAGGTTCGCCACAGTCGAGAGAAGCATCTGCCACAACTTTTTGCGCTAGATGTGTGGCGAGCATTTCCTTCGCCCTCACCACAAACTGCTTTGTCACCACACCTCTGCGCTCTACCCTGCCCCTCCCACCATGATGTGCTCGGCTCCAGTAGCGAGGACACGGAGCACATGAGCATGGTGGAACGACAGAGTCAGGCGATGAGCGCCATGGAAGGATGGAGGCAGACGACGAGCGGGGCGGATGGGGAGTCCTAGGAGGCGCACACGGTGAAAGGAGACCGGACTGTTAGAATGATCTCCTAACTATAGAAAGCCCAACAACTTTCTTGGACCTTGACTCGCGCCCTGATCGGGGGTGCTCAGCCCATCTATGGCTGGAGGGCCCCCGTCACCCTGCGCTATAAAAAGAGGTGGGGGCCAGCGGCTCAAAGCATGAGGTTCGCCTGAGCCGCACTCCCCACCAACAAACCCTAGCTCCGATCCAGAGAGGGTGCACAGCCAAGTGACGGGAAGCACCTCCGACTCCACTGCACCACCGTACTTCACTGCGTCGCGCTCCCCTCCTCCGACCGTCGCTGACAGTGAGCAGAGCATCACCAGCGAATGAGATGGCCGGCTCCGGATCGAACTCCACCGCACCTCCTGTTCCCACAGATGGTTTGCACCACCTCACTCCTTCCTCTCTCTCTTCCCCTCTCTCGGATCTAGTAGACTATGTACTAGGACTTGTTGTTTATACCCGAAATGCAAAAGATCTACCCCATTGATCTACTGCTACTCGATCTAAACAGTTTAACAATGGTATTAGACACCTAAATAGCACGTAGATCTAGCCCTTGGGGAAAAGAAAGAAAAGGAAAAACCGATTTCGAATCGGGAGAGGCAAATCATATTGAAACCCTAACCCTAAGAGAGAGGGGGTCGGCGTGCGGGAAGAACCGAACCCTAGCGATGAAAAGGGCGAGGGAATGGAGTGACCTACCCGGGATCTCCACACATGAATGTCCAAGAAAAAAATAGGGACACATGAAGGTCCCATGGTATTGAAAAAAGATGATCACATAAAGACTCATAAAAAGAAAAAAATGAAAATGATAAAATGATAGCCATGTCTCAAAATAAAAAGCTAGATAGAAATCACACATACAAAAGGAGTATAGTATAGATTTAGAATTATTTTATCAACACACTTGCACTTCTTGATCTAAGGGTATGACATCTTTTCTCCTTGGATCCGAGCTTTGACTTAACAAAATATGCAGAGGAAGCATGCCTTCATATCTTTCCCTACCCAAAGATCCATATAGGCTTCTTAGAAGTAGGAAAGAAAGAAGGCAACATTATGATATGCCTTGATGAGGAACTAGACACATATTTGAGTGATTTGAGAGAATCATTCGAGGAGCTAAGCTATGTTTACATTTCAAAATCAAAAGAAAAAAAACTAAGTTTCTGAATTGACTGATGCAAAGGGACTTGAATCCATGTTGTTCCATTATTCAATTACCCAAGATAATATGGTAGACACTTCAAAGTTCACAAAGTGCAGATGAAGCTTAGAATAACTTGTATGTAGATATCGTATCAAGGAGATGACCCATCTTAGTCCTAAACTTTACTCGAGGACGAGCAAATGGCTAAGGGTGGGGGAGTTGTTGGTGGTCCTTAACTCATACTTTCAATCGCCAATTATCACATAAAATCATAGCATACAAACACCAAAACTAGAAATAGGGCTTTAAAACTATCACTTTCCACAAGTTTTGGTGTTTTTCCATTTGCAGGAGGACATGCTGGGATTACACATAAAATTAGCTTAAAGTGTATCAAAAAAACTAGTAAAAGATATACCTGACATGAGTCCAAAGGAGAGAGGCCCAATTCCTAGAAGATTTAGGGCCTAGAGGAGAGGAGAACAAAGCCCAAAGGCAACCCAAACCAACTCAACTCTATGCAACACCGTCATGGGCCCAGTCCAGGAGATCGAGGGAGGCAGGTGCACCCGCACCCCCTGGTGCCTCGTCTCGGGTCCAACATCGTCTGGTCGGTTCATACCGACATGCAAAGGGCGGTTCACAAGGTTATGTCCAAGTTCACTGTACCCAGAAGTCGGTTTGCCACTTTCCATGTATGGAGCAAGAATATTCCATGGGATCAACCTCTCCTCTCCACTATATAAGAAGGCCTCCCCCTCCTCCTCATATAACACACCAAGGAGAAAGAGCTACACTACTAGAGCATCATTCTAAAGGGCCTAGCCCTAGCTAGCTTGTAGAGTTAGTTAGGAGAGATGTGAGGAAGAGTACGGGGAAGAGCTGGACTTATCGGTGTCTCTCCGAGCTTGTACCTCGACGAATATGAGCTTTGTACCTCAATGGGTTTCTTAGTAAGTATTCATGATTCTTATGGTTACAAGTCTTTTGATTAGTTAAGCTATACTTTTACTCGTTTGTGGGATCGTCGTTTGTCTCCGTGATGGATACTCTAGTAGAGGGCCCTAATAAAGACAGATAACCCTCCTGGAATGCTAGAGTAGTAGTTGATAGCGTAGACATGGTGTCTAGGCTAGAGGCTACCTTTGTTTGCCTCGTGCCCCACGGTTGAGAGGTAGGCAGCAGGTGGTGACAACCCTGTCCATCCCTTGTAATCCCTCACGTTTGGGTACGACATAGAGCTATAGGCCGGTATCGACTGGTAGACCAGTTGTAAGCTGGTGCTCGAAGTAAGCAAGTAGGAGTAGAGTTTATCCATCCTTTGACCCAAAAGCCACAGGAATCTGTCTCTACCCTTTCCAACTTTACCCCTTGTGTTGTCCTTGGACGAATTCGCTAGAAGAAATACCTCTGTGCCTTGTGAAAATAAGATACCCTGAATACTTCTGGGTGAAAGCTACAACGGTAATTCCATACGCTTGTGGATTCTTTCTGTAAATGTTAAGAAATACCAACAATACGTGTTATGGTCGCCGCTACGACTTTTTTTTGGTGACTTGAAGGTGAGTAAATGAGAGTGTGTCCCAATGCCCAACTGCCAACACCCCCCGCTGGCCTGCTCTACAATTCTTCAAGGCCGCAACCCTCTAAAACCACCCATCCTCCAAGTTCATCCCATTCTTCCATCAGACTAGATAGAACCATGTCCGCAGACAGTTTTTTCAAGATTCCTAGCTACGATTCGTCCTCCGATGAGGACGAGTGAAAGCCCAAGTTTGGTTTTGGTAATTAATGACACCAAGTTGCTAATGCCATGTGTTAAGTGATTAAGCTAGGCATAAGCAACATGTGATGGAGGTGGAAATGGCATGGAGAGATGGCCACAAGTCCACATGATTTGGTGCATGAAATGATGAGCAAGATCATGAAGAAATGCACATAAAATGATGGACATGATGATCAAGTGGAAGAGAAGGATCTAAGAGCGCAAGGCAAAGGTATAACCATAGGGTTTTCCTTTTGCTGGTCTAAGTTGAGTAGAGAAGTGATTGACCGGGTTTAGGATACATAGCCGACTATCAAGAGGGGCAATCACGGTTAGCTCGGGAATCAAGTGCCACTAGATCAATGTCTTGAGTATATGCATTAGGATCTAGTTGAGAGCTAACATAACGCCTTGAAAAATGTTTGTGAAATGCTAACACATATGCACATTGATGGTGTACACTTGGTGGTGTTAGCACATTTGCGAAGGCGGTGGTGTTTGAACGGTAGTATGGGGTTTGGGGTTCGCTCTCCCTCCCGCCGAGCGTGCGAGCGTGGGATTCAGGCGTTTTTGAGGAAATGAAACGCCTATTTTCTACTGCGCCGGAAGTCGAAAAAGAAACGGCGGCGAACGACGGTCACTGTGGTGACCGGACGCTGCACCAGACGCGGTCTCGGTTTGACCGGACGCGTCCGGTCAGTTCAACGTGGCGCGGGCACTAGGGTTTGTGACCGGACGCTGGTCTGGCCTGACCAGCGCGTCCGGTCAGTTCACCTGTGCACAGAAGTAGAGCGCGCGACCGGCGCGTCCGGTCCCTCACGGAACCGGAGCGTCCGGTCAGGCGTCCAAAGGGGCAGAGAGCAGCGGAGTGCCGATCGGACGCACGGCGCGTCCGGTCACGTGTGATCGGACGCGTCCGGTCTCGACGGGAGCTTACTGGAACGCGACCGGACGCTGGCACTGTCGCGTCCGGTCAATCGGTTGAGTGCGTCCGGTCAGGGCAACGGCTAGTTCTGACGCGCGCTGTTCACGCTTGTCCTGTAGTGACCGGACGCGTCCGGTCACCCTGACCGGAGCGTCCGGTCAGCGCGATTTTCGCTGCGTCGTTCGTAACGGCTAGCTGCGTACCCCTTCGTTATAAATAGAGGGTGTCCGGGGTTTGAGGGTAACTCTTGCATATTTTGAGACCTAGAGACATCCTTTGAGCTAGAGAACAACCCCTCCACTCATCTCTTTGCTTAGTTGCTCATCTTGAGTGAGATTGAGTGAGATTCAAGTGCATTGCTTGAGAGTTGCATTCTAGAGGCACTTGATCTTCGAGTTGCTGCGGATTTCTTGTTACTCTTCCGTGTTTCCTGACACGGTAGACGGCTTGGAGCAGTAGAGGTGATTGAGCTCGCAATTGGAGATTGTTGGAGCCCTCACCAAGTATTGTAAGGGGTTCTTGATCCTTCCCCGCGGGAGTTCGCAAATTGGATACTCTAGTGAAGCCCGTGGCTTGGAGGATCCCCATCTTGTGTGCGGTTGTGCGGCGCCCGCCGAGGGCTCGACTCTTGATAGTCGATTAGCTCGCGAACCGACAAGTGGGTGCATCGCCACAACGAGGAGTAGCTTGCCGGGAAGCTAGTGAACCTCGGTAAAAATCTTGTGTCATCTCTTTGCCGAGGATTTCTCTTGTGGTTGATCATTGTGATTGATTCTTCGAGCGTATTACTTCTCTACATCGTTGGTATAACAATCAAGTCACTTGCTCTCTACTTTCTTGTACTAGTCCTAGCATAGCCTTTATCACTTAGGAGTAAGTAGCTTAGTGACTTAGTCTTGTTGGTGTGTATTAGAGATCATAGCCTTGCTTCGCTAGTATTGTATAGGTGGCTTGCATAGTGTAGTTGAGCTAGTGCTAGAATTAGCTTAGCCATCTTTTATACTAACATGGTTGTTTAGTGAAGCTTGTAGAATTTTAAATAGGCTATTCACCCCCCCTCTAGCCATTTGGACCTTACAACGAGGTCCAGCAGCACTCATCATCTGAGGACGCCTCCAGGGAGTACATGGATCCTGATTTGATTCTTGACAGGAGCTCTAACATAGAGGAGGAGGAGGAGGACACCGAGGAGGAGGAGGACGACGACGACGACGAGCCCAAGGACGATGGCGTCGACGAATGATAAGGGGCCTCCTCCGAAGTGATCAAGGTGACCATCGTCCTTGCTATGAGAGGATTATTTTTAGGTGTATTATCTTTGTGGATGAGCTAAGTACAACCACCCGTTGGAAATGTATCTATATATTTTATAAAGTAATAAACAAAAATTCTAGTCCGACCAATGCTTCTTTCTTTTACTGTCATCGCTCGTAGTGCTATGTCATGTCGCTGGACCAATGTTTTTGGTTGGATCCCTCAAGTTTTTGGCAGTTTTTAAGAATCTGGCTTTGTAAACTGGGTGGGATCTAAACAAGCCAGTTTTTAAGAATTCAAAACTGGTCCAAATAGGGTTGTAACAGACCAGTGCTTGACGGGCCATGCTGCTCACAATTCCGTACAACCCCTATTCCTGATATAACGGCGTTTGGTGCAGTGTCCGTTCATTCCAATGCCGAAAACCGGCGGTAAAGAGTATTTCCTCGCCGGATTGCATATCCAGGCGGCGGTAAAGGCTGATTTCCACCACCATGTCGATGGCGTAGGTTGCCTTACTTAAAGTCTTCCGCTGCCATAGCCATACCCAAAGCAAATCCCATTGTTCCCCTTTCCTCGACCATTGCTAGTTCCCCCAATATCTATTGAAAGTTGTGTCCAAATCGAAGCCGAGTCATCACTTAACTGATTCGAGGTCTGCAAAATTTTCTCCACGGATTCAATTACTTGATTCTTGCTATTGTGCTTTTTACTGTGTTATCGATGTTCTTGCTCAACGGGACCTCCGCGTTCATTTTTGATTTATTTGTGCTATAAGATCTGCCTTTGATGTACACAGATGGATCGTGGATGGATGTATACGAAGCACAGTTCAGTTGCATTCGTGCAAGGCCTTGAGTTGTTTATCAATGCTGTGAGTGCTTACATGGAGCATAATGTTGAGGCTCTTGGTTTCATAAACTACCCATGCAAGGATTGCAAAAATCTTAAGCAGTGGGATAGCATGGAGCTGATCAGGGGTCATCTGCTTCATAGGGGTTTTATGCCAAACTATATGGTTTGGACGAAACATGAGGAAGAAGGCTAGAACCCACCTAACGAACAAGCTTTAGCGGGTATACGGGATCACAACAGGGATACAAATGCAGGCAAAATAGGGCACGTGAATGAGAATGAGATGGTCCTAGAGACCGTGAATGAAGGTGTCAAAGAAACCATCGCCGTCCCGAGGAATGAGAGTTTGGCATATAATGAAGTGGTAGATGCTCTAGACCAGATGAATGATGCTGGGAAGCCAGATTTCCTTGATGAAAAAACCCGAAAGAAGTTGGAGGACATGAGGAAGCATGCAAAAACTCCACTGTACAATGGTTCAACTGTGACAAAGTTGGAAGCTGATATTTTGCTTCTAGAGATGAAAGCAAGGAATGAAATGTCAGACACTGGGTTCAACGATGTCTTATCTCTGCTGCAGAAGTTTGTTCCAAGCTCGAATGAGTTGCCTCAAAACACGTATGAGACCAAGCAAATGATCTGCCCAATGGGACTCGACGTATAGAAAATACATGCTTATACCAATGACTGCATATTGTTTTGCAGAGATTACAAAGACTTGGATTTGTGTCGTCGGTGCCATGCCTCACGATACAAAACTGGCAATGATGCCATGATGCAAGCTGGCTGCAAGAAAAGACCGGCCGCGAAGGTGATGTGGTATTTCCCTATCATTCCTCACTTGAAGCGTTTGTTTGCCACAGCAAAGACAACAAAACTGATGAGGTGGCATGCGGAAGATCGAGTGAATGATAGAAAGTTGCGGCACCCGGCAGATGGTGCCTAGTGGAGAGCTATTAATCACAGTTATAAGCGGTCATTTTCCAATGAAATAAGGAATATAAGGTTTGGTTTGAGCATGGATGGGATGAACCCATTTAACATGGTTAGCAGCAATCATAGCACTTGGTCAGTGACTCTTTGCATATACAACCTTCCGCCTTGGTTGTTGATGGCGGGGAAACGGGCGGCGATGACCCGCCTCTGCGTCAGCAGAGACAAGTTTTAGTTTTTGGTTTAATTTAAATGGGACAAAAGTAAAAGAACAGGTATGCGAGTCCATACTTTCATAATTCTTATATTTGCATAAAAATTATGTTAATTACATCTCCGAAGAGAACACCCCTGATTAAGAGTTCCAATATGAGTACATGAAAAATAAGATTACATCATATGGCTTCCTATTACAAACTACAAAAAAAACAAAGTCTTCAATCCTGTAGTCGTGGATGAATGCATATGTAGGCTTGGATAAGCTTGGACTTGATACTTGTCATTTCTTTTAAGCACAACATTTTCATTTGTTGAAGAGCTAACATATACTCCTTGTATGATTGGTCGCTAGCTTGTTTAGCTGTTTGGCAATCCATGATATGCATGTATTTAATTCATGCGTCATATGTGATATGCAGCACATGTATGCATGCCGGACCATTTATTTGGTGCATTGTATCATCGATGTATGCATGTAATTTACTTTGAAGACTAAATTTGACATGGTCTTTTTGGATCATTTAAGATTATGATTTAGCATGTTTTGAGATGCCCGTTCATGGATGTATTTAGCATATGGTGCAGTACTTTATTTGGGCTAAGCCAAAGTATTTATTTTGCTATGGCCTAGAAAGATATGTTGCATCATCGACTCGACCGAGGCGCGTGCAATTAATTTATTTTATCAAGGTTAGCATGCATGCTCATGGTATGGTGTTATATGATCCAATTTAATTTGGTTTTCCCTTTTTAACAACTTAGCTGGGCATGAACATTCATGGATGCAATCTAGCTAAGATGCAATATTTAATTTACCCATTATGCATGGCACTTGGAAGGCCTATGCTGGTCATGGATGACGTGTTTGGAAATTATGATACATATGACAAAGCTAATTTGACTTAGCTAAGTCTATATCGATGTTCATGACATTTTGGTTATTCTAGCCCTGGCACCGCAGCAGGTTAATTAACATAGGCGTTCATGGTATAGAATTTGATATGATGAAATCAATTTAGTTTAGTTTATTTATATGGTCTAGCCGTAATTGAAAATGGCATAATTTTATCTAATGTATGATTAGGCATATTTGGTTCCACGGCATGACCATGACATGGTGTGCAGGTTTTGTTATCTTCTTCCTAATTTTAATTAGGACAAGACCATGGGAGTGGCTATTTAATTTTATCGCTGCATAATTTGTCCAGTATATATAAATGGGCCGTGTTGATTTTGATGCAACACTAACTGACTTTGTCTATATGGTATAGGCGCGCGGTTTGATGCCGCTGTTCATGTAAGACGTGGCATGCAGGCCGGTTTGCGCTTCGGCGAGGAGGATGCTAGCTAGCTTATGGCTTGCACATATGCAACATCTTTTACTCGGTTCATTGATTTAATTAAGAGTTTTAAACTTTGAGCATACAACTTGATTAGTACTTAGCACATACGCCCAGCCAGGAGACATGACGTGATGCACAAGTGCAGGCATGATCGGTTTTCTTCCATGGCAAGTTACATATGCATGAACAGAGGAGTTTGCTATCCGACTGAAACATGCAGTGGCTACGGGACTAAAGATGCAGAACAAAAATATTTCTTTTTAATGTCATGCAGATGACTATTTCTTTGATTTTGTGAGTGTTTAAACCTGCTCTACAACTAGCATGCCGGGTTCCTGTTGGCTCGAACCCGCACATGTAGCATAGGCGAGGCTAGTACTTGGTATGAAGATAGAATTTTAATGTTTCCCGCGCAACTCGCAGCAAGTGTTCTTGTTGATTCGAACCCATGCGCGGAGTGCAGCGAGAGTACCTTCAGGCCTGTTAGTGGACTTAGCTCTTGTTCTTGGGAACAATGCTCTTCCCTGTCCGGTTTGTACAACAAATCCGGCATAGGGCCTTAAGACATCTCATGGGAACTTGCTCTAGGGAGCGAAGCCACATATGAGGCCTTGATCATGGAGAATATGATGAACTAGCTCTTGTTCTTGAGAATAATGCTCTTCCCTGTCCGGTTTATATGACAAATCTGGCATGGGGCCTTGAAACATCTCATGGCAACTAACTCAAGAGAGTGAAGCTATATTACAAGAAATGGTGCTTTACATGACGGTTTAGCGGTGACCTTCTCAGAAATCATCACAAAATTACATTGTCTGTGATGGTTCATTTCAGGGGTGATACAACTGTGAATGCTAATTTAGTTTTCATCATTGTTGGACGTTACAGAGTACTGTGGCAATTCAGTTGTGAATCTGTGACAAACGACTTGGTTTGGTCACAGATGAAGCATCCAACGTAGCGTTGATGTAGACGTCCACGTCAATCATAAAAAAATCTATGGAAGGAAACCGAGCATGCAAACCACCGGGACAAGCTTGCTTTTGTGTTTTTCTATGATTATTTAAAGCTTTTAACATTTTATTCCTGATTTCATTTGATGTTGATGACTTTTTCATTTGAAATCATTTACTACCTCAAAATTCTATTTGAAGGTGTCAAATTTTGAAATTCAAATTTTCAAATTGTTCAAACTAACTCATATGGAGAAATGACCAAAATAGAAGTTGTAGATCTTAATGAGTTCTATAACTTTTATGTTCATGACTTTTTAAGTTGAAATCATATACTCTCTCAATTTGTTGTTTCAAGTTGCCATTTTTTTAAATTAAAATTTTGATTTTTTTCAAACAAAGTCACATGAAAAGATGACCAAAATAAATTAACAGAACATGATTTTAGAAAAATTTATAAAAAAAATAATCACATTTGAAGTTAGTATGCGGGAGAAAGACTAGTTACAAGTTTTAGCTTGGGATTAAAAAAAGAAATCACACTAGTTACAATTTTTAGCCTGAGATTAAAAAGAGAAATCACACTGGCTAAAACTTATAACTAGTCTTTCTCCCTTATACTAACTTTAAATTTGATTATTTTTTTCTAAATATTTGTAAAATCATGCTCTACCCATTTATTGTGTTGTTATAGCTATTATGTTTGTCATTTTTTCATGTGACTGTGTTTTATCAATTCAAAATTTAAATTTCAAGAAATGGCAAATTCAAGCAACATTTTGAAGCAATAAATGATTTCATCTGAAAAAGTCATCAACAACAAAGTTGTAGAATTGGTCAAGATCTACAAGTTTTATTTTGGTTATTTCTTCATCCGAGAAAGTGGTAGTAACATTATTCACAAAATCTACATATCTCTCTTAGAGTTTATGAAACCATACGAGAGATATATAAAATTTGATCTTTGTTGACAAACCATAGATGCATATTAGTAGCAGTAGGAGGATTCCAACAGGTCTGCAACTGATGTAGCTAGTTTGTGAAGTAGCTAGTTAAATTAATCTTCATAAGTTCACTGTACTACTACACAATTGTTGTAGTGTGTATAGAATCATTATTTGCTAATCTGTTCTATCATTTAGCACCAGTCTGTATAGAATCATTATTTGTTAATCTGTTCTAACTAGCAGCCATGTGTTATCCTAAGCCTATATTTTCCTTGCAGTCCATAACAATCAGCAAGCAATGGCTTGCAACTTAGTTGATGTTTTCATATATTTTTATTTGCTACCACATGCCAAACCTAAAAAAACTGCTTTTTTAACTGAAATAATTCTGAACTGCTGTTTACAAGCTGTATGCAGGAGTTTGCACATTCATCTACGATCTTTATTTATGTGAGGACTGTCTATTATGCCATGTTGAATTATTAGTGACTATAGATTCTGATGGGGTTTTGGGGTTGTAATTTCAGAAGGAAGCAAGTAGATGAAGAAAAGGATGCAAGGAGGAATGCAGTGAAATCCATGGCTTCCTTCGTACTATGATTTTTTGGCGATTGACTTAAACTTTTTCTGTATGATTTTGGTGATCTGAAATTAGATATAATGATATTAAGACCACCTGATCTGAAACTGGATGTAATGACTTTATGGTACTCTTGTCAATTTTTGTATTTCTGTTCTGAATTATTGTTAAATAGTAATATCAATTGATTAAATAGGCGTCATCTTGATGGGGCCAAATTGTGGGCTTGATGTTGAGTAAGCTGAATGTGGTGAGATTGGGCTTATTGAATAGTATGAGCCTAACTAAATAAAAAAATACAGAATACATGGGCCAAAAATCTACATAATAAATGGGCCTCATGCATAATGGGCTATAGAAGGCCTAGTGATGATGTGGCAAGGTAGCAGCCACGTTACATCCAATGTCAACAAATGACGTGGCAAAAAATGACGTGTACCAATTTTATGACGTTTCAATGCATCACTATAGCCTTTGACTGTTGTTGTTGACCAGTGATTCCATGACAAAAATACATGTCAATCTGTGATGGCTCTAATCGGTCTAGCAAATGTATGACGCGAGATACATGACGGATTTCTCGATCGTCATCATAAGTTAACCGTAACGCATTTTTGACTGTCTGTGACCAAAGTAAACCGTCATGTAAAGCCTTGATTCTTGAAGTGCTACACATGAGGCCTTGAATTTGGAGCCGGTGAAGATTTGGTCATTGCAGAACGTCGATGAAGCCATGAAGATCAGAGCAAGAGGAGAGGAATCAGAAGAGCGCCATGCGGCCTCTCACCTTCCCCTGGAACTCGACGAAGTAGCAGCTTTTGATCTCTCTCGCGGCGGCCTGACGGTGCTTTCAGCTGGGTGAGTGCGGTGCAGCAGCCTGGCGGTGCTTCTACCCTACTAATGCACTAACATTTTCTTTCCTACATCCACACAAAAAAACGTCCCCCGCTGAAAAGCCCCCTCCATCCACCCCAAAAGTATACCAAAAAAACAACCTCTTTCAAAATAAACTGTCCAGATTTAGTCTGAGTATTCTCTCTCCTTACTCACTCAAATCGAACGGTCCAGATTATGTGTATCAGCCTCATCATCCCTCGCCAGGCCCACGCCCAGACCCTGCCTACGACCAGTACATTGTCTTTCTTTTTTCCAAAAAAAATGAAACACAGCTTGACCGCCAGCGCAGAGGCCGCGCGGGGCTGCCGGCTCCTGTTGCTTGCGCAGCGAGCTCACACGAGCAGTGGTGGCGGGCGTAGGACCAGGCGAGGTGGGGACGGGGACACCGTGCTATGGCCGCTGCTGATGCCTTGATCCACGTTAATCCCACACGCGCGTCTCCCGCCTTGACTCCGCCCCATCCGTCATGACTGTCTCCGCTGTCCGGTGGCTGGCGCTGCCCTCCTCCAGGCCTCACCGCCGATCCATGAACCAGAGTTTCCTCGGCCGGCGCTGCCCTCCTCCGGGCCCCACTCATGGTCACCGGTGCTCCGTCCCCGTCGCGGAGCAGCTGGGCCACCATTGCGCATCAACGATCCATCTCCGGTGTCTGAGGCAGGGGAGGCTGCGCTCCTCGCGCAGTATCGCATGGGCTCGAAACCCTAGCTCCAACCTCCGCCGGCGATGGCTGCTGCTGCGGTGCTCCGGGCTTTGAGCCTGAGCCAGTTTCCCGCCACCGTCGCCCTCCCCCGATGACGCTTCCTGCAGGCAATGGTTCGTGAAGGAGCTACAGGAGGCGCTGGACGCGGACATCCAGGACTGCATCATGAAGGAGCACGAGATGCACAGCTACATCGAGGAGCGTGGACATCCTTTCATACAAATTGTGTTTTGATAGCTCTCACATAGGAGATGTAATCAACCCAATTCTAACATGAATTCTGTGTGTTCAGATTTGGCTGGGACCGTCAGTTCAGGATTCAGGTTTCATTTATGTGAAACCCAAGAATTAGTTGTGCAGCCATAGCCTGGCAGTGTGTATTGGTGTCAGGCCAGTAGGGGAGATTGGAGTGGCAATGAGGAATGTTTAGAAGTCAGCAGTGGGAGCCGCTGACAGGGAAGGATGGATTCGCAAAGTGTTTCTTACTCAAGATCAAAGCTCTAGAGAGCCCGTGCATATATCAATACCTCAGTTAGTATTCACAAACTTGCAAAGTACCTATTTAGTACATACAAACTTGAGTTTCTCTGCATATTGTTGTAATGCTTGGTTTTTTTTGGTATTTAGTTTTGGAATAAACATGTACTGATATAAGTGAACCTGGATGCTATGAAGTCTGCCACCCTTCCGTTTGGTTTTGCTGGTTCTTTGTTATAGAGGCAATATTCCATCGACAACAACGAGTAAGGGAAGAGGGTGATCTTAATCAAAAAGTACTAATTTGAGATTGCTAGATGACGACTTTAAATGAGTTGAAAGTTAATAAATTTAGACAAAGGCATAATGTGTAGCTGCAATTGAACTGCAGCAATACTTTTTTTCATATCACAGTTTGTATTTGGAGTTGAGACTGGTTTTTGTCTTTCAGCGCCTAGCAGTTGGCATCTTTATTTCTGGATTTGCTTTTTCCGAGAACGATTATCCAAAGACTATTTCTTTTTTTTTGTGACAACTTAGAGACTATTTCTTTAGCAGTTGAATGGTGAACATTGCATTTGTCATGCAGTTTTATATAGAAATAAAAAAAAGAAATCATCATCAAACATAATGCCTCTTCAATAAAGAATTCAGATATCATGGATAGTGGTGATTTTCTCAAAGTCATTATATGTGTGGAAAACAGTTTGCAGTGCATTATTGTTTTGAAGATTGCCATGTATAACTAGAGCATAGCTGAATTTTTTACTGATATGATATTGGCAGGTGTGTTTTGCAGTGGGAGTCTAAGCATGTAATTGGCGTCAGCACAACAATACTGGATTGGCTATCCTCAGGTAATTTTCGCTGAACTGATAATTTGCTTTGCATTCCATATTAATTGAAACAATCTGGTTATATTAATTGATTGGCAATTGAGTTAATGAGGGAAGGTGCAATACAGACTGTGTTAAGTGGTATTATTTCACTATTTGCCTGGCCTGCTACCTTGGTGTCTGCTGCAGACTTTATCGACAATAAATGGTCTGTTGCTATTGACAGGTAGGACTAACTCACTATTCGTGCTTGTGATGTATTGCTAGTATTGGAGACTTGGAGACAAATTGTTTAGATATATGTTGATGTTTTTCTCATTAATACGTGTAGTTTTTTTTGGACAAACTCACAAAAGTGCTGGCCTAAATGAGGATAATTCAGCTCTTCTTCTACTATTCTGCTGTTGTTTCCATGCCCACCTTTAGCTGCAATGTGACACTGCAGGCAGTGGTACTGTAAAGGTGTCAAGTGCTCCTCAGCAGGTGTCAATGTTCTGACTAACAGGGAAGAAGAAGCAATCTGCAATTTTCCTTTATCAAGAAGAGTATTTGCAGGTTCCATAAAGAGCCTTGATTTATTTTGAACAGCACATACCTTACTTTTATATATGTTTAATAAACATTCCACTTGTTGACTCTGCCCTGAATAGCCTTTTTTTTCTTTTCTTTAGCTTGAATATGTACTGGTCAGGCCGATATGCCGCTTTCTGAAAATCTGTTGGTTAAGAGTTCAGCAGGTTATCTTATTGACGATTTAAGAATTTGCTTGTTTATGTTACTTAGGAGATAACTTGGATTGTGGTGACCAGGTGGCCTTTAATCCATTGTCAAACAATTCTGACTCCCAAGCATGCTTTCTCAAAGATTGCTTGGCATCTCGAGCTTCTGTTGAGTCTGACTCGGAGTCTGTCTACAGGCTTGGATAGAAATGAGGCTTGGCATACTTTTTTTTAATCTTTGTATCATTTTTTGAATCACAAGTCAATCACATTCCATGTTTGATTAGCAAAATATATGTACCGCCTTTAGTAGTTTCATTTGTATTATCTGATATCACCATAAGCACGGGTAATATTATTGTTTGGTTGTTTTCATGTGCATCCCCTGAAATAAAGCCGTAGTGTTACCACGGGCACTATACTAGTCTCTGGTTTGTGCAGCAACTGCGGCAGCCTGACAGGGGGTTGTCTGTACGATTGCAGTAGCCTGCTATTTAGGCCTTGTTTAGATACCCAAATTCACCTCCAAATTTCACTATGCAAAAAGAAGATTCCCCATCACATCAAAATATCGGCATATATATGGAGTACTAAATATAGATGAAATCAAAAACTAATTGCACAGTTTTGTTGTACTTTGCGAGACGAACATTTTAAGCCTAATTAATCCATATTTGAACAATTATTACCAAATAAAAACAAAATTGCTACAGTGTGATGTGATGTGTACTGTGCAAAGTTTGGATACCAACTTTGGTATCTAAACAAGGCGTTATAGAGCAGAGCAACCAGTGGTTCTTCTGATTTGAAATCACGTCAAGGTCTAAAGCGGCGGCGTGGGGTTTGTGGAAGTTTGAATTCTCCTTTGACTTGGAATTGGACTTGGTCGCCTGATGTGGTCAAAACTTGGAACGTATCGAGACCTGCTGCTCCCTCTCTATGGCTTGTGGGCCACTCTATCTTTAGATTGAAGTAATTAATTTGATTAAGGAAAATGGGGAGATTTATCGCCTGGCCAGCATACGTAGCACACGCTATATATATATATATATATATATATATATATATATATATATATATATATATATATATATGCACCAAGGATTTTAATTTCGTTATCGCAAAAATTTCGGTCACCACCGAAATTACCGAATTTCGCGAAATTCGGCCGAAATTTCGCCGAAATTTTTTTAGAGATTAGGACATGAAGTATGCTGTTTCTAAAAAAGTTTAGATCTAAATAAATATTAGTATGATTTATCACTACACATCTATTGAATAGAAGAATATACAATATAATCAATAGAAAAATACAAGTCTAGAGTTATATATCACATGTATTAAAGTATTACAAAATTTCGGAGTTTTCTTTCGGCCACCACCGAAATTACCGAATTTCGCGAAATTCGGCCGAAATTTCGCCGAAATTTTAAACCCTGATATGCACCACTATACTATACGTTGCATGATCATATTTTAATCCATGCGTCCTTATTTGCCTATATCATATATTTAGATGAAACTTGATCATCTATACCATTTTATTTAATATGATATAAATATTTCCACACATTTTGGACATGCCAAAATTGGTGTCAACAGTCCTGGGTGTCAACATTAACTTCTCGGAAAATAAGAATGACATCATTGTAGGACCGAGTGAGTATAAGTAGGTTTATCAAAATTTTCACTCATAAAAAAATCATGTCATGATCAGGCAATAATTGAGCTCGTCCTGAATTGTGGAGACTAAAAAAAGTAGTCCTCTCACCATTCTCCAAAACGCCAGTCAATGGTAAAACACCTCGTATGCATGAATGGCGAGCAGTCGAAGTCGTCTGTGATGACACGCCAATTAGTTAACTATGCAAGTGCCTTCTAGGCTTCTATTTAAAGAGCTATATCAACGGCAGGTAACCACGAGTCCATGGCAACGTGCGCCACCAGTTCACGGCCTACCATGCGTCGCTCTCGCTCAGCTCCCAAGCTGATGCTGCTCCTCGCCGCCGGCAGCTTCCTCTTCATGACGACAGCCCATCCACAGAAACCTCCCGTCGACCCCGGACCTGACAGCGCCGTGACCTGCATACCACACGAGAGGGACGCTCTGCTGGCCTTCAAGCACGGCATCACCGGCGACCCGGCAGGCATCCTCGCCCAGTGGCAGCAGCAGCAGCAGTCAGACGGTGGCGACGACGAGCAGCAGGACTGCTGCCGGTGGAGAGGCGTCCAGTGCAGCGACCGGACCGGCCATGTCATCGAGCTTCGGCTCGGCAACGCCAACGACGACATCGACCGTGACGCCACAGCCCTGGTTGGCCAGATAAGTCGTTCCTTGCTTGCTCTGGAGCATCTGCAGCACCTAGACCTAAGCTACAACAACCTCAGTGGCGGCCCAACGGGTCGCATCCCGGAGTTCTTGGGCTCCCTCAAGAACCTCAACTACCTCAACCTCTACGGCATAGGTTTCCATGGCAGTGTGCCTCCCCATCTTGGAAATCTGACGCAGCTGCAGTACCTTGACCTCTTCAGCAGTAGTAGTATGGGAGCTGCATACTCAACGGATGTGTCATGGCTGGCACGTCTGCGTTTCCTTAGATACCTTAACCTTGGCTCGGTTAACCTCAGCACAGTACCTGACTGGCCCCATGTGGTTGCTATGCTTCCTTCTCTCACAGTTCTTCGTCTTCCTAGTTGCTCTCTTAGTGGAATGCTGCCTGAGCCGGTGGCGCAGCTGACAAGCTTGGTCGCTCTAGATCTCAGTAAGAACAGCTTTACAGGACCTCTCCCAGGATTTATAGGGAATTTAACCGGTTTAAGGACACTTGACCTTAGCTCCAACAAGTTTACAGGTCCTCTCCCTGCATCTGTAAGGAACATAACCGGTTTAAGGATGCTAGACGTCTCTTACAACAACTTGACAGGATTACCTCGTGAGGTTGGTACACTCAGTAGTTTGACCGGTCTGTATGTAAGCCACAATAGTTTGGAGGGTGTCATCACAGAGGAATACTTTAGAAGCCTAAAGAGCTTGCAGCACATAGACTTATCTTCTAATTTCTTGAAGATTGAAATCAGCACAAAATGGAAGCCTCCATTTGTTAGACTACGAAGTGCCAACTTTGCAGATTGCAAAATGGGTCCAATGTTTCCTGCCTGGTTGCAATGGCTGGTGGGCATAAAGTACCTCGATATCTCGAGTGCCGGTATAAACGATAGGATTCCAGATTGGTTCCCTACTGCGTTTTCAAATGCTAGATTTTTGTCCGTGTCAAATAATCAACTCAGTGGAGAATTGCCAGCAAATATGGACATCATGTCATCGTTGGACGAGCTTGACCTCAGTAACAATTCATTGTCCGGGCAAATACCAAAGCTTCCAAATAATCTAACCTACTTGGACATATGCGTCAACTCCTTGTCAGGGTCTCTACCAGCAGATCTTGGACTTCCAAACCTTCAAGTGTTGTCCGTAGCCTCCAATAGCATCACTGGCAGTGTTCCTACATCCATCTGCAGAAGCCAAGGGTTGAAAACCTTAGTCTTAGCCAACAATCATCTTGAGGGAGAACTGCCCAATTGCTTTGGGAACAGTGTGATGTTATTTCTAGATCTTAGTAACAATAATTTTTCTGGAATGTTGCCAACGTCTATGCAAAACTGTGAAATGCTACAAGCCCTGGATTTATCTAGAAATATGTTCTCTGGAAGATTTCCTGTGTGGATTGGAAAACTAAAGAGGTTACGGTTTTTACGGCTACGTCAAAATATGCTCTCTGGCAACATTCCCATGAACCTTACTAATCTTGCATGCCTTCAATACTTGGATATATCAGACAATGGTATCTCAGGTTCTTTGCCTAGGAACCTATCAAATTTAAAGTCGTTGAAACAGAAACAACCGACAGAAATGTGTTCTGATGTTTTCCATGTAAGGGTTTTTGAGCATAATTTTTCTACATTCCTAAAAGGGCAGCAACTCTCCTATGGTTCCATTCCTAGAATCGTTGGTCTGAATATGACGGTCATTGACTTATCTTTCAACAGTATCACTAGTGAGATTCCAGAAGAAATAGCCACCCTTGATGGACTTCTGAATCTGAATCTCTCGAAGAATCACTTCAGTGGGATTGTTCCAAGTAAGATCGGGGCCATGCAGTCACTGGAGTCACTTGACCTCTCAGGGAACAAACTTTCTGGTGAAATACCAGCAAGTCTGTCAACTTTGACATTCTTGAGTTACTTGGACTTGTCTTACAACAATCTTACAGGAGCAATACCATCTGGATCACAACTTGACACCCTATATGCAGATCATCCGTATATGTATACTGGCAACATTGGTCTCTGTGGACCTCCTCTCAAAAATAACTGTTTGAAAACCGATGCATCAGAACAAGGTCCGTTTACAAGAACCGAAGAAGGTCGTTGGCAAGGATTCTTTTACATTGGGCTTGGAAATGGCTTCTTAGCAGGCATTTGGTTGGTTTCTTGTGCCCTATTGTTCATGAAAAACTGGCGAATCGCTTACTTCTGCCTCCTTGACAAGCTTTATGACAAAGCATATGTGCTTGTGGTTACTTGGTGGGCAAAGGCTGATAAGGAAGATCTGCAGCTTAGTTAACAGTGGTGTACACGAGTAATGCTAAGTACAAATAAGAAGTGACACCTATATTACAAATATGCGGTGTTGTGTATTTGTATGACTTGTGACGCCTGTATTTTTTTGCTTCATAAGTTAGAACAAAATATTTTACATTGTACAAAGTACCCGAACATGTACACCTCTCTAAAACCTATATGTAATAATAAAAACGTGCATTATATTAACAAGTTAACACTGCAACACTAGGGTCATCACCCATGGTTCATAAGAAAACAAGGGGCTCATCTTTTCAAGTTTGTTTTTTTGACAACATTTCAAGTTTGTTGAGGGCTTGAAACTGTTGCATTGCAACAGTTCTTTGCTTCCTTCGGACAGCCAAATAATATTTAAACTCTTTGTAATAAGTGGCCTAGTTTACTTGGCTGCAAGGGATGAATCCAGACATTTGATTCCTTTATCTAAAAAAATATAAGGAGGCCTTTTAGTTTTAGCCCCTTTATTTGTGTTTTACATTTGGACCTTTGACCAAAAAACATCCCACTAATTTAATTCTCTGTCTTTTCCCATTTAATTATTTTATCTTAGAGGAGGAGGTGGGAGCGGGGTTATGGTTAAACTTAAAATCAAAAGGGCTAGCGTCCGGACGCTGCTCCAGCACTTACGCTCGTATCGCATCCCACGCCCGCGCTTGCGTTTGAATGCAGCACCCTCGACGACCCCCACCTCAACGCCAACGCCGAGGCGAGATGGAGGGAGAGAAGGAGGAGAGGGAGAGGAGAGGGCCGAAGCCCTATGGCAGGCCGTTGTCCGTCAGCCACTGGCGCGCATTGCAACATGTGTAACACCCAATCTACTTTTGAAACATCCAGTTGAAACATTTGCAACATACATATGTAGACAAATGAAACACTTGAAACATACGTCTGAAACACTTGCAAAACACCTGAAAACATAGAAAAAAACCATTGCAAAACATATGCAACATCCAGATAAAACACTTGCAACATATGTGTGAAACATATGTAACATCCAAATAAACACACTTGCAACATACATCTGAAAAATAGATGAAACATTTGGAACATACACTTGCAACATACATGTATAGCCATTGCAATATGTGCAACATCTTGATCTACTTTTGCAAGATTCAAATGAAACACATGCAACATCTAGATGAAACACCTGAAACACTTGAAACATACGCTTGCAATATGCGCTTTCAGCGTAATGTCACCTTGCAACTAAGAGGAACAGAGGTCATCGATGCCGGCACGGAGGTCAGCGGCGGCACACGCCGGTGTGGCGGCAGCACATGGAGCTCACCGGTGCGGCAGCGGCGCGGGCAACTCGCCAGAGGGACGGCGTCACACAAATCTCCTCCATCGGCCAGGGGAACGGCAGCGTTGGCAGTACCTCGACGCGGTGAGGGATGGGGCATGGTGCGGCGTGACGTGGGATGGGGCGCTATGCGGTGGCGAGGCGGCTTGGGGCGGGCGGACTGCGCGGTGAGCCGCAACGAGCGAAAGAGTCAGTAGTTGGGGATTTCTCAGCTATCGCAGTGTAGAGATGGAGGAGGAGCATAGATGGAGCAGGCCCATTGGTTGTTGGGCCCGGTGACTGTGCAGGCTGGGAACGAGGCGTTCGGACAGATACTCCCGGACGAATGCCCTCATAAGAGCATTAGCAAACTTAAAAAATTTTCAACTCGGAGCGTTTATATGTGTTTTACTGAATTCTTAGAACCGTCATGGATGTCATGAAGAGTAACCCATAATTTCAGTCTGCGAGAGATGAAAGGTAGTGTTCTCCCACGGCCGGCCCGAGAGTACGAGGATCCGGAGCACGGAGTACGGACCGGTCTGGCGCAACGGCCACTGATTGCTCCCTCGCGCGTCAGGAGTCAGGACTTGAGAGACGCTGACACACGGTTGGTTTGCTTGTATTGAATTGCCGGAGGGGGCCTGATCTGCATCGCATGCGTTGACCGCCGGGCCTGCAGCCAAAGCCAAGGCGTATATGGGCACGCGCGGCCGAAATGATGCACGAAATCGATCGGTTTGCTGTCGATCGATCCAGTGACGACTGACCACGCCTCAGGGTCAGCCGGTCAGGGTATGGGGGCATGGGGCTGACCGCCTGGTGGGCTGCTTTTTAGATCCTCCGTCCTCGTGCGTAGTGGAGGCGATGGGTTCAGGTATTCGCATTCAGCCGGCCCGGTTGCAGATCGCGTAATCGAGAACCATGGCAGGAGATGGAGATCGGCAAGACGACTGAGGACTGACCAATGCATAGGAGTAGTCATTTCCCAGTACGTCTTCCTTTCGCAATTATCGTCGTCGATCGGTTACGGCTCCAATGCAAGGATTTTTTTTTGTCTATAGCTCTTTAATTACTACGGCTTCCTATGATCAGAAATACAGATCCATTTAGACATTAAGGATGTGTTTAGATGGAGGTATAAAATTTTTGGAAGCACAATAACTCTTTCGTTTTTATTTTATAATTAGTGTCTAATCATGGACTAATTAGGTTAGAAAAATTCGTCTCGTGATTTACAACCAAATTGTGTAATTAGTTATTTTTTTATCTATATTTAATGCTCCATGTATGCGTCTAAAGATTCGATGTGATGGAGAATCTTGTAAAATTTTTAAAACTTTGAAGGATCTAAACACACCCCTGGCATTTCGTCTTCCATGGAATCCATGGGACTCTTTCTCACTGACTTAGAAACAAGTAGTATAATATATAAAAGCATTTTTGTACATCGAGTTTATTAGTGTCAATAATTTATTTTGCCAATTCGGTCAAAAAAATAATAATTTATTTTGCCAATGTATAAAACTTTAAATGTTAGTAAAAAATATAGTTTGACCTAGCACAAGTGTAGAAATTTTTTTCCCTGTATGACACCCTGCAAGGTCCCAACAACTTCCCTATTTCACACTCGTTTGAACTTTGTTTCACTGTTCCGTCAATTTCCACGGCGAGGCATGCTGGACCAAAATCCCCTTGACACACGGCATGCCACATTTGACTCATTTGGGTCGCGTTTGGATTTGGACTGGTGAAGAATGCCACGACCCCAACCCTGGCACCTCGGCCAAAACTTGGCAGCGTAGATGGAGCAGGCCCGTTGGTTGTTTGGCCCGGTGGCTGCGCAGGCCTGAGAACGGGGTGTTTGGACGGACACTGTGAAAGTCGAAAAAATCCCGCCAAACACCCTGTGCTATCGATGATTCTTTCCACCGCACAAGACACATACATGACGAGAATGAACTACAGCTCATGTTTTCCGTGTCGTGGGCTGCAGACCGTGGTCACAGTACCACACCGCGCGGCGTAGCACCACGGTTCTAAACACGCCCATAATCATGATCACCTTCTGGTCTTCATTTTATAATAATAATTGTAACAAGCTGAAAACGGACAAGAGCAAGCAAGCCCTTGAATAAGACTTGCGAATAAGATTTTCATTGGCAACTAGTATCAAAGACAATATATGCTTGTGTCTTGTGATTCATACATGTGCTCATGAATTAGCTCATTCATGTGTGCCTTTATATCCTCTCCCACGTTAACAAAGGAACGAGTTTTAAGTGAAAAAAAAAACTAGCTTGCAAACATAAATTTGTTAGCAGAAGGCCAAAATAGTGCTGGACAGTCCATGGTAGGACTGGTAGGTTAGGTAGCAAGCACAACTGCACAAGTGTAGACGAAAAGCTTAACCCACGTTCAAGAGTGGAGGGCAGGGACAAAGAGGGCAATTCTTTTTATGAGGGCTAAGAGAATAAACTAAATAAAAAGAGACAGCATATTAGTAATTATGAGCAAATTCTACGTATTTGCACTTGAAATGCTATAGCTGTCGCTATAGCCCGCTATAGCCTTTTGAAGGTAGGGTGCCGTTATTTGTCATGTACAATTTAGCCACTATATCCCGCTATAGCCTGATTTAGCTCCGTTATTAGCTGATTTAGAGGTATACCGCTGAGCACCTGAGCCTCCTATTTAAAACTATGCTTGAAAGATAAACAAGAAAGATTTTTTTCACTAATTAACATGCTTGAAATGTATGAGATTGATTGTAGTCAAGTACTAATTAAAATTATCTTAGGCTGTGTTTAGTTGAGAAAATTTGGGTGAAAAGTTACTGTAGCACTTTTCGTTGTTATTTGGTAAAATTTGTTCAACCATAGATTAATTAGACTCAAAAGATTCGTCTCGAACTTTACAGACAAACTATGCAATTAGTTATTTTTTTATCTACATTTAATGCTTCATGCATGCGTTTAAAGATTCGATGTGATGGGTGGAAGAGGAAATATTTTAGGTACGCATGGCAAGTGAATGCGGCCTTAACACTGTGCTTGGACTGTGCTTGGACAGTTGAACTATATAGATCAAGATGTCTCCAACTACATCATGTCTCGACACCGTCTCGCAGCTCAAGAATAATGGATGAGAATTGCTGCACCAACTTAACAAAACCCTGAGTTAACACGGCCTTCTTGAAGTTTTTGTCCACTGCAAAGAAGCCAATGCACCTCTGCTTAACTCTAGGCAGCTGTACATCTCAGCGCAAGGTAATGTTGTAGCAACTGTATCCACGGACACACTGTCCCATAATTTCTGGTCCAAGGCAAATCGATCAGCTGCAGCAAGCAAATGCTCTACCATCTCGGTTGGAGCATCCCCAAGCAGGCCAAGCTCGTCATCTCCTGGCAAAGAGTCAGTGTACATGAACTGAAGCATGACCTTGAACGTTGCAGGAGCGATGTCGTGTAGATTGATGTGTGGCATTGTGGCCTCAGCCATGGAGCCCAGGAGCTCTGCCCGGAAGACCGGAGAGCGGGCGGCAAGCACAGCTCGATGTGCACGGAACGTCTCACCGTCAATGGTGAATGCCACGTCCGTCCCATCCGCGGTATCCAGGAGGGTGCCGAGATGCTTGACAATGTCCGAAGGCGGCACAGGAATAGGCTTGTCACTTAACACCCTGATGGTGCATAGAAACTTGATGTATCCGTCATCATTCACGTATCTGTGGATCAGATTGTTGGTATCATCCGGTAAACTGATGCGCAATAAGGCATCTGAAATCGCCGTTTCCTCAACGCAGCAACCAAGACTGGCTGCTGATAGTCCTTGTCAATCAGGAGCACCTCGAAGATGGCCTTCACGCTGCTGCTGGACTTGCTCAGAAGGTCGAGGTAAATGCAAAGCTCCTCGCAACTTTTGTCTGGTTCCTTAGTCGTTAGCCCAAGCCCGCTCGGGTAGAAGTTTATCCTCCGCACGTACCCGCCGGCGGAGATGGCGTCGGAGTGAACGGCCTCGCCAGCGGCGACGTGCATGGCTTCCTCGTAGTTTACTTTGAACTCGACGACGACGGCCGAGGCGGAATCCATCGTGGTGGTCTGCGCCGCCGGCGCCTCCGTCGCCCCCGACGTGCGCTGCCGGTTGCTTGCTGCATAATTAGGGCCAGGGAGATCGAGCGAGAGTAAATTTGACAGCGAAGTGCTGGATCGGACAATTCACCGTTCATCAGGCAGGAAAGTTACCTTCGCCGACTCCAATCATCCCGTGGCGCCGCCGGCCGGCTCTCCGGACTCCAGCGGTGCGTCTGGCGGCGGCAGTTGCCAGTGCAATCTAGCGATAGCGAAGGGGCGCGGCCGGGATACGAAGGGTGGTGGTAGGCTGCGGTTTCACGCTGTGGGCCGGGGCCAATCATAATTCATAGGCTGGGCTCAACCGCTCAAGTGGCCGAAATAGGCCCATGCTGTGGTAGAGTTTGGAGAGGTACCTGACCGCACCCAAGTCTGCATCATATTCGACGTGGACTGCACGTATGCTATGCTTGAACGCTGTTAAATGGTGTGCTCGCGTTCCCCTCAAAAAAAAATGGTGTGCTCGCGTTATTGGCGTATATTATATGTATATAGTGAAAATTTGATCCTAATTATTGTTTTTTTAATTTTACTAGCAAAGATTGCTCATACGTTGCAACGGAAAAAAAAACTATCAACCGTTCCAAATGCCTACGAGAATGTTATATGTCTATTTACGTTTTATCCTTTCTATAAAATTTTAAATGTAATTTATTTTATGATTACCAAGAATATTTAGATGTAAAAACATCATAACTTTAAAAAATATATTTCAAAAAATCATAAAAATAACTTTTTTTTTCCAAAAATTATACCATTTTTTTACATGGAAAAATAATGCAATAAAAAAATCCTAAAATCTAGTTTAAACTGAGAAAACTTGTTTTACCTCAGAAAATTATAGAGCTAGTTTCAGATTTTTTTTAAAAAAAAATCATGCTCTATCTTAAGGTGTCTAGTTTAAAGTTGTTTGAATCTTGATAAACTCATTTTGGTGCTTATTTGTTAGTAGAAGCTCACGTTATCTGTTATAATTAGTCGATGTTGATTAGTATTCGACTAGGTAGAAGCACTAGTGGAGTGTCGTCAGGATGATTTATGCTTGGTGCCATGCATAAGTCGTCCGTAGTCGGATAATTAACATCAACTAATTATAATAAGATAACAAGAGCTTTTACTAGCACATAAGCATGAAAGTGAGTCTATAAAGATTCAAACAATTTCAAGCTAGGCACCGATAGAGCATGATTTTAGGAAAAAAAAATATGAAACTAGTTTTATACTTTTTTGAGGTAAAAAAAGTTTCTACATTTTTCTAAGATTAAACCAGATTTTATGATTTTTAATTGCATTATTCTACATGTAAAAAAAATTAGATAAATTTTTAATTTTTTTACTGTTTTTTATATGGTTTATTAAAAATAATTCTAGTCTGATTTACTTCCCTGAACTTTCAACGTAGTCTGATTTACCCTCTTTGACGTGGTGCGACAGTAGCAAAACCACTGTCAAAACCACTGGAGGTGAAAAAACAAACAATTTTCAAAGTTGAGGAATGTTAAAAAGTTGGTTTTGTAGTTCAGGGAGGAAAATCAGACCTTCACGACAGTTGTGGGACGTAAATTGGACATCTTCCTAGGTCAAGCAGAGGTGACAACACCCCATTGGGCTATGGACGGAGACTTCACGTACCGACACGCGCCGATATGACTGGCTGATATGAGGAGTGTGTCACAGGCCGGATGCGAATTATCGTAGGCTGATATGAGGAGTGTGTTGCCATGAGAGGCCTGGCAGCCTGGCACAGACGTGATACGTGGACATTGCCAACTGCCAAGTGCGCATCGGCTGCCTCTTTTAGAAGACGGTGCCGCATCACAACTAGGAGTCTCAAACAATGAAGCTTGACATGAGGAGTTGGAGGACATGAGGAAGCATGCAAAAACTTCACTGTACAATGGTTCAACTGTGACAAAGTTGGAAGCTGACATTTTACTTCTAGAGATGAAAGCAAGGAATGGAATGTCAGACACTGGGTTCAACGATGTCTTATCTCTACTGCAGAAGTTTGTTCCAAGCTTGAATGAGTTGCCTCAGAACATGTATGAGGCCAAGCAAATGATCTGCCCATTGGGACTCGACGTATAGAAAATACATGCTTATACTAATGACTGCATATTGTTTTGCAGAGATTACAAAGACTTGGATTTGTGTCATCGGTGCCATGCCTCACGATACCAAACTGGCAATGATGCCATGATGCAAGCTGGCTACAAGAAAAGACTGGCCGCGAAGGTGATGTGGTATTTCCCTATCATTCCTCACTTGAAGCGTTTGTTTGCCACAGCAAAGACAGCAAAACTGATGAGGTGGCATGCGGAAGATCGAGTGAATGATAGAAAGTTGCAATATGAGTACATGAAAAATAAGATTACATCATATGGCTTCCTATTACAAACTACAAAAGAAAACAAAGTCTTCACTCCTGTAGTCGTGGATGAATGCATATGTAGGCTTCGCATAAGCTTGGACTTGATACTTTTCATTTCTTTTAAGCACAACATTTTCATTTGTTGAGGAGCTAACATATATTCCTTGTATGATTGGTCGCTAGCTTGTTTAGCTGTTTGGCAACCCATGATATGCATGTATTTAATTCATGCGTCATATGTGGTGCAGCACGTATGCATGCCGGACCATTTATTTGGTGCATTGTATCATCGATGTATGCATGTAATTTACTTTGAAGACTAAATTTGACATGGTCTTTTTGGATCATTTAAGATTATGATTTAGCATGTTTTGAGATGCCCGTTCATGGATGTATTCAGCATATGGTGCAGTACTTTATTTGGGCTAAGCCAAAGTATTTATTTTGCTATGGCCTAGAAAGATATGTTGCATCATCGACTTGACCGAGGCGTGTGCAATTAATTTATTTTATCAAGGTTATCATGCATAGTCATAGTATGGTGTTATATGATCCAATTTAATTTGGTTTGCCTTTTTTAACAACTTAGCTGGGCATGAACATTCATGGATGCAATCTAGCTAAGATGCAATATTTAATTTACCCATTATGCATGGCACTTGGAAGGCCTATGCTGGTCATGGATGACGTGTTTGGAAATTATGATACATATGACAAAGCTAATTTGATTAGCTAAGTCTATATTGATGTTCATGACATTTTGGTTATTCTAGCCCTGGCACCGCAGCAGGTTAATTAGCATAGGCGTTTATGGTATAGAATTTGATATGATGAAATCAATTTAGTTTAGTTTATTTATATGGTCTAGCCGTAATTGAAAATGGCATAATTTTATCTAATGTATGATTAGACATATTTGGTTCCACGGCATGACCATGACATGGTGTGCAGGTTTTGTTATCTTCTTCCTAATTTTAATTAGGACAAGACCATGGGAGTGGCTATTTAATTTTATCGCTGCATAATTTGTCCAGTATATATAAATGGGCCGTGTTGATTTTGATGCAACACTAACTGACTTTGTCTATATGGCATAGGCGCGCGGTTTGATGCCGCTGTTCATGTAAGACGTGGCATGCAGGCCGGTTTGCGCTTCGGCGAGGAGGATGCTAGCTAGCTTATGGCTTGCACATATGCAACATCTTTTACTCGGTTCATTGATTTATTTAAGAGTTTTAAACTTTGACCATACAACTTGATTAGTACTTAGCACATACGCCCAGCCAGGAGACATGACGTGATGCACAAGTGCAGGCATGATCGGTTTTCTTCCATGGCAAGTTACATATGCATGAACAGAGGAGTTTGCTATCCGACTGAAACATGCAGTGGCTACGGGACTAAATATGCAGAACAAAAATATTTCTTTTTAATGTCATGCAGATGGCTATTTCTTTGATTTTGTGAGTGTTTAAACCTGCTCTACAACTAGCATGCCGGGTTCCTGTTGGCTCGAACCCGCACATGTAGCATAGGCGAGGCTAGCACTTGGTATGAAGATAGAATTTTAATGTTTCCCGCGCAACTCGCAGCAAGTGTTCTTGTTGATTCGAACCCATGCGCGGAGTGCAGCGAGAGTACCTTCAGGCCTGTCAGTGGACTTAGCTCTTGTTCTTAGGAACAATGCTCTTCCCTGTCCGGTTTGTACAACAAATCCGGCATAGGGCCTTAAGACATCTCATGGGAACTTGCTCTAGGGAGCGAAGCCACATATGAGGCCTTGATCATGGAGAATATGATGAACTAGCTCTTGTTCTTGAGAATAATGCTCTTCCCTGTTTGGTTTATATGACAAATCTGGCATGGGGCCTTGAAACATCTCATGGCAACTAACTCAAGAGAGTGAAGCTACATTACAAGAAATGGTGTTTTACATGACGGTTTAGCGGTGACCTTCTCAGAAATCATCACAAAATTACATTGTCTGTGATGGTTCATTTCAGGGGTGATACAACTGTGAATGCTAATTTAGTTTTCGTCATTGTTGGACGTTACAGAGTACTGTGGCAACTCAGTTGTGAATCTGTGACAAACGACTTGGTTTGGTCACAGATGAAGCATCCAACGTAGCGTTGATGTAGACGTCCACGTCAATCATAAAAAAATTCTATGGAAGGAAACCGAGCATGCAAACCACCGGGACAAGCTTGCTTTTGTGTTTTTCTATGATTATTTAAAGCTTTTAACATTTTGTTCCTGATTTCATTTGATGTTGATGACTTTTTTATTTGAAATCATTTATTACCTCAAAATTCTATTTGAAAGTGTCAAATTTTGAAATTCAAATTTTCAAATTGTTCAAACTAACTCATATGGAGAAATGACCAAAATAGAAGTTGTAGATCTTAATGAGTTCTATAACTTTTATGTTCATGACTTTTTAAGTTGAAATCATATACTCTCTCAATTTGTTGTTTCAAGTTGCCATTTTTTGAAATTAAAATTTTGATTTTTTTTCAAACAAAGTCACATGAAAAGATGACCAAAATAAATTAACAGAGCATGATTTTAGAAAAATTTATAAAAAATAATCACATTTGAAGTTAGTATGCGGGAGAAAGACTAGTTACAAGTTTTAGCTTGAGATTAAAAAAAGAAATCACACTAGTTACAATTTTTAGCCTGAGATTAAAAAGAGAAATCACACTGGCTAAAACTTATAACTAGTCTTTCTCCCTTATACTAACTTTAAATTTGATTATTTTTTTCTAAATATTTGTAAAATCATGCTCTACCCATTTATTGTGTTGTTATAGCTATTATGTTTGTCATTTTTTCATGTGACTGTGTTTTATCAATTCAAAATTTAAATTTCAAGAAATGGCAAATTCAAGCAACATTTTGAAGCAATAAATGATTTCATCTGAAAAAGTCATCAACAACAAAGTTGTAGAATTGGTCAAGATCTACAAGTTTTATTTTGGTTATTTCTTCATCCGAGAAAGTGGTAGTAACATTATTCACAAAATCTACATATCTCTCTTAGAGTTTATGAAACCATACGAGAGATATATAAAATTTGATCTTTGTTGACAAACCATAGATGCATATTAGTAGCAGTAGGAGGATTCCAACAGGTCTGCAACTGATGTAGCTAGTTTGTGAAGTAGCTAGTTAAATTAATCTTCAGAAGTTCACTGTACTACTACACAATTGTTGTAGTGTGTATAGAATCATTATTTGCTAATCTGTTCTATCATTTAGCACCAGTCTGTATAGAATCATTATTTGTTAATCTGTTCTAACTAGCAGCCATGTGTTATCCTAAGCCTATATTTTCCTTGCAGTCCATAACAATCAGCAAGCAATGGCTTGCAACTTAGTTGATGTTTTCATATATTTTTATTTGCTACCACATGCCAAACCTAAAAAACTGCTTTTTTTAACTGAAATAATTCTGAACTGCTGTTTACAGGCTGTATGCAGGAGTTTGCACATTCATCTACGATCTTTATTTATGTGAGGACTGTCTATTATGCCATGTTGAATTATTAGTGACTATAGATTCTGATGGGGTTTTGGGGTTGTAATTTCAGAAGCAAGTAGATGAAGAAAAGGATGCAAGGAGGAATGCAGTGAAATCCATGGCTTCCTTCGTACTAGGATTTTTTGGCGATTGACTTAAACTTTTTCTGTATGATTTTGGTGATCTGAAATTAGATATAATGATATTAAGACCACCTGATCTGAAACTGGATGTAATGACTTTATGGTACTCTTGTCAATTTTTGTATTTCTGTTCTGAATTATTGTTAAATAGTGATATCAATTGATTAAATAGGCGTCATCTTGATTGGGCCAAATTGTGGGCTTGATGTTGAGTAAGCTGAATGTGGTGAGATTGGGCTTATTGAATAGTATGAGCCTAACTAAATAAAAAAATACAGAATACATCGGCCAAAAATCTACATAATAAATGGGCCTCATGAATAATGGGCTATATAAGGCCTAGCGATGATGTGGCAAGGTGGCAGCCACGTTACATCTAACGTCAACGAATGACGTGGCAAAAAATGACGTGTACCAATTTTATGACGTTTCAATGCATCACTATAGCCTTTGACTGTTGTTGTTGACCAGTGATTCCATGACAAAAATACATGTCAATCTGTGATGGCTCTAATCGGTCTAGCAAATGTATGACGCGAGATACATGACGGATTTCTCGATCGTCATCATAAGTTAACCGTAACGCGTTTTTGACTGTCTGTGACCAAAGTAAACCGTCATGTAAAGCCTTGATTCTTGTAGTGCTACGCATGAGGCCTTGAATTTGGAGCCGGTGAAGATTTGGTCATTGCAGAACGTCGATGAAGCCATGAAGATCAGAGCAAGAGGAGAGGAATCAGAAGAGTGCCATGCGGCCTCTCACCTTCCCCTGGAACTCAACGAAGCAGCAGCTTTTGATCTCTCCTGCGGCGGCCTGATGGTGCTTTCAGCTGGGTGAGTGCCGTGCAGCAGCCTAGCGGTGCTTCTACCCTACTAATGTACTAACATTTTCTTTCCTACATCCACACCAAAAAACGTTCCCCGTTGAAAAGCCCCCCTCCCCTCCATCCACGCTAAAAGTATACCTAGAAAAACAACATCTTTCAAAATAAATTGTCCAGATTTAGTCAGAGCATTCTCTCTCCTTACTCACTCAAATCGAACGGTCTAGATTGTGTGTATCAACCTCATCATCCCTCGCCAGGCCCGCGCCCAGACCCCGCCTGCGACCAGTAGGTTGTCTTTCTTTTTTCTGAAAAAAATGAAACACGGCTTGACCGCCGGCGTAGAGGCCGCGCGGGGCTGCTGGCTCCTGTTGCTTGCGCAGCGAGCTCACACGGGCAGTGGTGGCGGGCGTAGGACCAGGCGAGGTGGGGACGGGGACACCATGCTATGGCCTAGGCCACGGGCCCGGGATGCCGCTGGCCGCTGCTTGATGCCTCGATCCACGTTGATCCCACACGCGCGTCTCCCGCCTCGACTCCGCCCCATCCGTCGTGACTATCTCCGTTGTCCAGCGGCTGGCGCTGCCCTCCTCCAGGCCCCGCCGCCGATCCACGAACCGGAGTTTCCTCGGCCGGCGCTGCCCTCCACCAGGCCCCGCTCGTGGTCGCTGGTGCTTTGTCCCCGTCGCGGTCACGCTCGCCGTCGCGGAGCGGCTGGGCCACCATTGCGCATCAACGATCCATCTCCGGTGTCCAAGGCAGGGGAGGCTGCGCTCCATGCGCGGCATCGTGTGGGCTCGAAACCCTAGCTCCAGCCGCCGCCGGCGATGGCCGCTGCTACGGTGCTCCGGGCTTTGAGCCTGAGCCGGTTCCCGCCGCCGTCGCCCTCCCCCGATGACGCTTCCTGCAGGCAATGGTTCGTGAAGGAGCTACAGGAGGCGCTGGATGCGGACATCCAGGACTGCATCATGAAGGAGCACGAGATGCACAGCTACATCGAGGAGCGCGGACATCCTTTCATACAAATTGTGTTTTGATAGCTCTCACATAGGAGATGTAATCAACCCAATTCTAACATGAATTCTGTGGGGACCTTCCCCACAGTTTTTTTACCGTAAAAAAAACATGAATTCTGTGTGTTCAGATTTGGCTGGGACCTTCAGTTCAGGATTCAGGTTTCATTTATGTGAAACCCAAGAATTAGCTGTGCAGCCATAGCCTGGCAGTTTGTATTGGTGTCAGGCCAGTAGGGGAGATTGGAGTGGCAATGAGGAATGTTTAGAAGTCAGCAGTGGGAGCCGCTAACAGGGAAGGATGGTTTCGCAAAGTGTTTATTACTCAAGATCAAAGCTCTAGAGAGCCCGTGCATCAATACCTCATTTAGTATTCACAAACTTGCAAAGTACCTATTTAGTACATACAAACTTGAGTTTCTCTGCATATTGTTGTAATGCTTGGTTTTTTTTGGTATTTAGTTTTGGAATAAACATGTACTGATATAACTGAACCTGGATGCTATGAAGTCTGCCACCCTTCCGTTTGGTTTTGCTGGTTCTTTGTTATAGAGGCAATATTCCATCGACAACAACGAGTAAGGGAAGAGGGTGATCTTAATCAAAAAGTACTAATTTGAGATTGCTAGATGACGACTTTAAATGAGTTGAAAGTTAATAAATTTAGACAAAGGCATAATGTGTAGCTGCAATTGAACTGCAGCAATACTTTTTTTCATATCACAGTTTGTATTTGGAGTTGAGACTGGTTTTTGTCTTTCAGCGCCTAGCAGTTGGCATCTTTATTTCTGGATTTGCTTTTTCCGAGAACGATTATCCAAAGACTATTTCTTTTTTTTTTGGTGACAACTTAGAGACTATTTCTTTAGCAGTTGAATGGTGAACATTGCATTTGTCATGCAGTTTTATATAGAAATAAAAAAAAGAAATCATCATCAAACATAATGCCTCTTCAATAAAGAATTCAGATATCATGGATAGTGGTGATTTTCTCAAAGTCATTATATGTGTGGAAAACAGTTTGCAGTGCATTATTGTTTTGAAGATTGCCATGTATAACTAGAGCATAGCTGAATTTTTTACTGATATGATATTGGCAGGTGTGTTTTGCAGTGGGAGTCTAAGCATGTAATTGGCGTCAGCACAACAATACTGGATTGGCTATCCTCAGGTAATTTTCGCTGAACTGATAATTTGCTTTGCATTCCATATTAATTGAAACAATCTGGTTATATTAATTGATTGGCAATTGAGTTAATGAGGGAAGGTGCAATACAGACTGTGTTAAGTGGTATTATTTCACTATTTGCCTGGCCTGCTACCTTGGTGTCTGCTGCAGACTTTATCGACAATAAATGGTCTGTTGCTATTGACAGGTAGGACTAACTCACTATTCGTGCTTGTGATGTATTGCTAGTATTGGAGACTTGGAGACAAATTGTTTAGATATATGTTGATGTTTTTCTCATTAATACGTGTAGTTTTTTTTGGACAAACTCACAAAAGTGCTGGCCTAAATGAGGATAATTCAGCTCTTCTTCTACTATTCTGCTGTTGTTTCCATGCCCACCTTTAGCTGCAATGTGACACTGCAGGCAGTGGTACTGTAAAGGTGTCAAGTGCTCCTCAGCAGGTGTCAATGTTCTGACTAACAGGGAAGAAGAAGCAATCTGCAATTTTCCTTTATCAAGAAGAGTATTTGCAGGTTCCATAAAGAGCCTTGATTTATTTTGAACAGCACATACCTTACTTTTATATATGTTTAATAAACATTCCACTTGTTGACTCTGCCCTGAATAGCCTTTTTTTTCTTTTCTTTAGCTTGAATATGTACTGGTCAGGCCGATATGCCGCTTCTGAAAATCTGTTGGTTAAGAGTTCAGCAGGTTATCTTATTGACGATTTAAGAATTTGCTTGTTTATGTTACTTAGGAGATAACTTGGATTGTGGTGACCAGGTGGCCTTTAATCCATTGTCAAACAATTCTGACTCCCAAGCATGCTTTCTCAAAGATTGCTTGGCATCTCAAGCTTCTGTTGAGTCTGACTCGGAGTCTGTCTACAGGCTTGGATAGAAATGAGGCTTGGCATACTTTTTTTTAATCTTTGTATCATTTTTTGAATCACAAGTCAATCACATTCCATGTTTGATTAGCAAAATATATGTACCGCCTTTAGTAGTTTCATTTGTATTATCTGATATCACCATAAGCACGGGTAATATTATTGTTTGGTTGTTTTCATGTGCATCCCCTGAAATAAAGCCGTAGTGTTACCACGGGCACTATACTAGTCTCTGGTTTGTGCAGCAACTGCGGCAGCCTGACAGGGGGTTGTCTGTACGATTGCAGTAGCCTGCTATTTATAGAGCAGAGCAACCAGTGGTTCTTCTGATTTGAAATCACGTCAAGGTCTAAAGCGGCGGCGTGGGGTTTGTGGAAGTTTGAATTCTCCTTTGGACTTGGAATTGGACTTGGTCGCCTGATGTGGTCAAAACTTGGAACGTATCGAGACCTGCTGCTCCCTCTCTATGGCTTGTGGGCCACTCTATCTTTAGATTGAAGTAATTAATTTGATTAAGGAAAATGGGGAGATTTATCGCCTGGCTATATATATATATATATATATATATATATATATATATATATATATATATATATATATATATATATATATATATATATATATATATATATATATATATATATATATATATATATATATATATATATATATGCACCACTATACTATACGTTGCATGATCATATTTTAATCCATGCGTCCTTATTTGCCTATATCATATATTTAGATGAAACTTGATCATCTATACCATTTTATTTAATATGATATAAATATTTCCACACATTTTGGACATGCCAAAATTGGTGTCAACAGTCCTGGGTGTCAACATTAACTTCTCGGAAAATAAGAATGACATCATTGTAGGACCGAGTGAGTATAAGTAGGTTTATCAAAATTTTCACTCATAAAAAAATCATGTCATGATCAGGCAATAATTGAGCTCGTCCTGAATTGTGGAGACTAAAAAAAGTAGTCCTCTCACCATTCTCCGAAACGCCAGTCAATGGTAAAACACCTCGTATGCATGAATGGCGAGCAGTCGAAGTCGTCTGTGATGACACGCCAATTAGTTAACTATGCAACTATGCAAGTGCCTTCTAGGCTTCTATTTAAAGAGCTATATCAACGGCAGGTAACCACGAGTCCATGGCAACGTGCGCCACCAGTTCACGGCCTACCATGAGTCGCTCTCGCTCAGCTCCCAAGCTGATGCTGCTCCTCGCCGCCGGCAGCTTCCTCTTCATGACGACAGCCCATCCACAGAAACCTCCCGTCGACCCCGGACCTGACAGCGCCGTGACCTGCATACCACACGAGAGGGACGCTCTGCTGGCCTTCAAGCACGGCATCACCAGCGACCCGGCAGGCATCCTCGCCCAGTGGCAGCAGCAGCAGCAGCAGCAGCACCAGCAGCAGCAGTCAGACGGTGGCGACGACGAGCAGGACTGCTGCCGGTGGAGAGGCGTCCGGTGCAGCGACCGGACCGGCCATGTCATCGAGCTTCGGCTCGGCAATGCCAACGACGACATCGACCGTGACGCCACAGCCCTGGTTGGCCAGATAAGTCGTTCCTTGCTTGCTCTGGAGCATCTGCAGCACCTAGACCTAAGCTACAACAACCTCAGTGGCGGCCCAACGGGTCGCATCCCGGAGTTCTTGGGCTCCCTCAAGAACCTCAACTACCTAAACCTCTACGGCATAGGTTTCCATGGCAGTGTGCCTCCCCATCTTGGAAATCTGACGCAGCTGCAGTACCTTGACCTCTTCAGCAGTAGTAGTATGGGAGCTGCATACTCAACGGATGTGTCATGGCTGGCACGTCTGCGTTTCCTTAGATACCTTAACCTTGGCTCGGTTAACCTCAGCACAGTACCTGACTGGGCCCATGTGGTTGCTATGCTTCCTTCTCTCACAGTTCTTCGTCTTCCTAGCTGCTCTCTTAGTGGAATGCTGCCTGAGCCGGTGGCGCAGCTGACAAGCTTGGTCGCTCTAGATCTCAGTAAGAACAGCTTTACAGGACCTCTCCCAGGATTTATAGGGAATTTAACCGGTTTAAGGACACTTGACCTTAGCTCCAACAAGTTTACAGGTCCTCTCCCTGCATCTGTAAGGAACATAACCGGTTTAAGGATGCTAGACGTCTCTTACAACAACTTGACAGGATTACCTCGTGAGGTTGGTACACTCAGTAGTTTGACCGGTCTGTATGTAAGCCACAATAGTTTGGAGGGTGTCATCACAGAGGAATACTTTAGAAGCCTAAAGAGCTTGCAGCACATAGACTTATCTTCTAATTTCTTGAAGATTGAAATCAGCACAAAATGGAAGCCTCCATTTGTTAGACTACGAAGTGCCAACTTTGCAGATTGCAAAATGGGTCCAATGTTTCCTGCCTGGTTGCAATGGCTGGTGGGCATAAAGTACCTCGATATCTCGAGTGCCGGTATAAACGATAGGATTCCAGATTGGTTCCCTACTGCGTTTTCAAATGCTAGATTTTTGTCCGTGTCAAATAATCAACTCAGTGGAGAATTGCCAGCAAATATGGACATCATGTCATCGTTGGACGAGCTTGACCTCAGTAACAATTCATTGTCCGGGCAAATACCAAAGCTTCCAAATAATCTAACCTACTTGGACATATGCGTCAACTCCTTGTCAGGGTCTCTACCAGCAGATCTTGGACTTCCAAACCTTCAAGTGTTGTCCGTAGCCTCCAATAGCATCACTGGCAGTGTTCCTACATCCATCTGCAGAAGCCAAGGGTTGAAAACCTTAGTCTTAGCCAACAATCATCTTGAGGGAGAACTGCCCAATTGCTTTGGGAACAGTGTGATGTTATTTCTAGATCTTAGTAACAATAATTTTTCTGGAATGTTGCCAACGTCTATGCAAAACTGTGAAATGCTACAAGCCCTGGATTTATCTAGAAATATGTTCTCTGGAAGATTTCCTGTGTGGATTGGAAAACTAAAGAGGTTACGGTTTTTACGGCTACGTCAAAATATGCTCTCTGGCAACATTCCCATGAACCTTACTAATCTTGCATGCCTTCAATACTTGGATATATCAGACAATGGTATCTCAGGTTCTTTGCCTAGGAACCTATCAAATTTAAAGTCGTTGAAACAGAAACAACCGACAGAAATGTGTTCTGATGTTTTCCATGTAAGGGTTTTTGAGCATAATTTTTCTACATTCCTAAAAGGGCAGCAACTCTCCTATGGTTCCATTCCTAGAATCGTTGGTCTGAATATGACGGTCATTGACTTATCTTTCAACAGTATCACTAGTGAGATTCCAGAAGAAATAGCCACCCTTGATGGACTTCTGAATCTGAATCTCTCGAAGAATCACTTCAGTGGGATTGTTCCAAGTAAGATCGGGGCCATGCAGTCACTGGAGTCACTTGACCTCTCAGGGAACAAACTTTCTGGTGAAATACCAGCAAGTCTGTCAACTTTGACATTCTTGAGTTACTTGGACTTGTCTTACAACAATCTTACAGGAGCAATACCATCTGGATCACAACTTGACACCCTATATGCAGATCATCCGTATATGTATACTGGCAACATTGGTCTCTGTGGACCTCCTCTCAAAAATAACTGTTTGAAAACCGATGCATCAGAACAAGGTCCGTTTACAAGAACCGAAGAAGGTCGTTGGCAAGGATTCTTTTACATTGGGCTTGGAAATGGCTTCTTAGCAGGCATTTGGTTGGTTTCTTGTGCCCTATTGTTCATGAAAAACTGGCGAATCGCTTACTTCTGCCTCCTTGACAAGCTTTATGACAAAGCATATGTGCTTGTGGTTACTTGGTGGGCAAAGGCTGATAAGGAAGATCTGCAGCTTAGTTAACAGTGGTGTACACGAGTAATGCTAAGTACAAATAAGAAGTGACACCTATATTACAAATATGCGGTGTTGTGTACTTGTATGACTTGTGACGCCTGTATTTTTTTGTTTCATAAGTTAGAACAAAATATTTTACATTGTACAAAGTACCCGAACATGTACACCTTTCTAAAACCTATATGTAATAATAAAAACGTGCATTATATTAACAAGTTAACACTGCAACACTAGGGTCATCACCCATGGTTCATAAGAAAACAAGGAGCTCATCTTTTCAAGTTTGTTTTTTTGACAACATTTCAAGTTTGTTGAGGGCTTGAAACTGTTGCATTGCAACAGTTCTTTGCTTCTTTCGGACAGCCAAATAATATTTAAACTCTTTGTAATAAGTGGCCTGGTTTACTTGGCTGCAAGGGATGAATCCAGACATTTGATTCCTTTATCTAAAAAATATAAGGAGGCCTTTTAGTTTTAGCCCCTTTATTTGTGTTTTACATTTGGACCTTTGACCAAAAAACATCCCACTAATTTAATTCTCTGTCTTTTCCCATTTAATTATTTTATCTTAGAGGAGGAGGTGGGGAGCGGGGTTATGGTTAAACTTAAAATCAAAAGGGCTAGCGTCCGGACGCTGCTCCAGCACTTACGCTTGTATCGCATCCCACGCCCGCGCTTGCGTTTGAATGCAGCACCCTCGACGACCCCCACCTCAACGCCAACGCCGAGGCGAGATGGAGGGAGAGAAGGAGGAGAGGGAGAGGAGAGGGCCGAAGCCCTATGGCAGGCCGTTGTCCGTCAGCCACTGGCGCACATTGCAACATATGCAACACCCAATCTACTTTTGAAACATCCAGTTGAAACATTTGCAACATACATATGTAGACAGATAAAACATTTGCAACATACATATGTAGACAAATAAAACACTTGAAACATACATCTGAAACACTTGCAAAACACCTGAAAACATAGAAAAACCATTGCAAAACATATGCAACATCCAGATAAAACACTTGCAACATATGTGTGAAACATATGTAACATCCAAATAAACACACTTGCAACATACGTCTGAAAAACAGATGAAACATTTGAAACATACACTTGCAACATACATGTATAGCCATTGCAACATGTGCAACATCTCGATCTACTTTTGCAAGATTCAAATGAAACACATACAATATCTAGATAAAACATCTGAAACACTTGAAATATACGCTTGCAACATGCGCTTTCAGCGCAATGTCACCTTGCAACTAAGAGGAACAGAGGTCATGATGCCGGCACGGAGGTCAGCGGCGGCGCACGCAGGTGCGGCGGCGGCACATGGAGCTCACTGGTGCGGCAGCGGCGCGGGCAACTCGCCAGAAGGACGGCGTCACACGAAGCTCCTCCGTCGGCCAGGGGAACGGCAGCGTTGGCAATACCTCGACGCGGTGAGGGATGGGGCACGGTGCGGCGTGACGTGGGATGGGGCACTATGCGGTGGCGAGGTGGCTTGGGGTGGGCGGACTGCGCGGTGAGCCGCAACGAGCGAAAGCGAGTCAGTAGTTGGGGATTTTTCAGCTATCGCAGTGTAGAGATGGAGGAGCATAGATGGAGCAGGCCCGTTGTTGGGCCCGGTGACTGTGCAGGCTGGGAACGAGGCGTTCGGACGGATACTCCCGGACGAATGCCCTCATAAGAGCATTAGCAAACTTAAACAATTTTCAACTCGGAGCGCTTATATGTGTTTTACTGAATTCTTAGAACCGTCATGGATGTCATGAAGAGTAACCCAGAATTTCAGTCTGCGAGAGATGAAAGGTAGTGTTCTCCCACGGCCGGCCCGAGAGTACGAGGATCCGGAGCATGGAGTACGGACCGGTCTGGCGCAACGGCCACTGATTGCTCCCTCGCGCGTCAGGAGTCAGGACTTGAGAGACTCTGACACACGGTTGGTTTGCTTCTAATGAATTGCCGGAGGGGGCCTGATCTGCATCGCATGCGTTGACCGCGGGGCCTGCAGCCAAAGCCAAGGCACGCGCGGCCGAAATGATGCACGAAATCGATCGGTTTGCTGTCGATCGATCCAGTGACGACTGACCACGGCTCAGGGTCAGCCGGGGTTATGGGGGCATGGGGCTGGCCGCCTGGTGGGCTGCTTTTTAGATCCTCCGTCCTCGTGCGTGGTGGAGGTGATGGGTTCAGGTATTCGCATTCAGCCGGCCCGGTTGCAGATCGCGTAATCGAGAACCATGGCAGGAGATGGAGATCGGCAAGACGTCTGAGGACTGACCAATGCATAGGAGTAGTCATTTCCCAGTACGTCTTCCTTACTTTCGCAATTATCGTCGTCGATCGGTTACGGCTCCAATGCAAGGTTTTTTTTTTTTTTTTCGCACTGCTAGCGCCCGGACGTCCGGCTACTGGGAGCGTCCGGACGCTCCCCCAACTCCGCTCGTGCCCCCGTCCATTTCATCCCGCACGAAAGGAAAAAAAAGGAAACCGCAGCGAGAGTGAAGGGAACCCGCCCTGTCCTTCCTCCACTCGCTGTGCTCGGGAGACGCCACGCTCCAAGCACACGGGATCCACCCGCTGCCAACTCGCCTCCACAACTCCCCCCCTCAGCTCGCCCTCCCGCATGCCCGCTGCAACATAATGGTGAAGACGTTGAAACATCATAAACGTGGTGTTGCAACCATGCCCGACGAACTGCTACAACAATAGATTCAAGCAGTTGAAACACCATGAACGTATGAATTACAACAACAACAAAAAATCCAACACTGGGACGATGGAGTTGAAACACCTTGAACATGTTATTGAAACAACACAAGAAAAACAACTGAAACATTTTGCTGCAGCTGCTAAAACACAGTGAAACATATTACTACAACAACACCAAACACCTACTGCAACATCGACTCAAAACAACTGCAACATCCACAGAGAACCGTTGCAACAACGGCGAGATCTGAACCCGCTCGCCGGAACCCTAGCCACCACCAAACCATTAAATCCAGAGGAGGGGGAGAAGAAGGAGGAGGAGGAGGAGGGGTAGGAAGAGGAGGGACCAGATCGAGATCCAGAGGGAGGAAGGAGGGGGAGGGAGGCCTCAGATCGAGATCCCTCTCCACCTACCTCGTCGGAACCGCACCGTCGTCCTCGTCTCTGGAAACATGGAGGTAAGAGAGCGAGAGAAAGAGCAGGGAGGGAGGGGACGCGCGCGGCTCGCGGCTCGCCGGAAGCTGCCGCCATCGCCCACGGCTCCGGCGGCGTAGAGGAGCTGGAGGTCGCAGCGGGGGAGGAAGGGAGAGGGGGGAGGGAGGAAGGAAGGGAGGGGCAGCTCGCCGGTACGGGGGAGGAGGCGTGCGGGTGCGGCGCGCGTTAGAGCGGCGGAGCAGCTCGTAGGAGGAGGCATGCGAGCGCGAGCGAGAGGATAAGATGGAGGAGGAGACGAGCGAGTGGATGCGGACGAGCGAGTGGATAAGACGGAGGAGGAGACGCAACTGGGTCGCGCGGTCGAGTCGAGATGAGGCGTCGAGTCCGTCCGATGCGGACGAACGCTTGTGAAGCAGCTTTACCGTTTTTTTTCCTACAGCTCTTTAATTACTACGGCTTCCTATGATCAGAAATACAGATCCATTTAGACATTAACATTTCGTCTTCCATGGAATCCATGCGACTCTTTCTCACTGACTTAGGAGTAAATGAAACAAGTAGTATAATATATAAAAGCATTTTTGTACATCGAGTTTATTAGTGTCAATAATTTATTTTGCCAATTCGGTCAAAAAATAATAATTTATTTTGCCAATGCATAAAACTTTAAATTTTAGTAAAAAATATAGTTTGACCTAGCATAAGTGTAGAGATTTTTTTTCCCTGTATGACACCCTGCAAGGTCCCAACAACTTCCCTATTTAACACTCGTTTCAACTTTGTTTCACTGTTCCGTCAATTTCCACGGCGAGGCATGCTGGACCAAAATCCCCTTGACACACGGCATGCCACATTTGACTCATTTGGGTCGCGTTTGGATTTGGACTGGTGAAGAATGCCACGACCCCAACCCTGGGACCTCGGCCAAAACTTGGCAGCGGATCGGAATCGTGTGCCCCGATTTGGCCGGACGTATAGGCAAGAAATTGAACTACAGATTAGCTGTGCTACTTTGGCCCGGTCAAATATTGGCCCTGTTCGGCAGGCTGTTTTTTAACTTATAAGCCGGCTGTGGCTGATTTGCTGTGAAAGAAAAACACTGTTCCACGGCTGATAAGCCGTGCTGATAAGCTCAGCCGAACAGGGGGATTGGCTCCAAACCAAACGCACCTCTGTTCAACGGTCAACGCACAAAATTTCGATTAGCTTTTTTTTTTCCCCGAAGAGATTAGCTGTTAGCCTGCTATATGGGCCTTGAACAAAACGCGCCCCAGCCAGCCCATTCCTCTCCAAACATAGATCAAGGGAAAAAATATATTTAAAAAAAAACTGATTTTGTACCTTCCATACATCCTTTTGACCTTTTCTTTTACATATAACAAAATGCATTATGTTATATTAAATGTTCAATTAGTGATTAGTGAATTAGATATACAACACTACAAATTTTCGCAACAATGGGCGGGGTGTCATTGAGTTCTATAAAGAAGTTGATCCATAGGAAACAAAAATATGCATTGCCATTGACTCTCGAGTCAGGCATATATGCCATAGGCCGTGTTTGTTTATGATCAAAGTCAGATCTACAGTTTCACTGTGAAAGTCGAAAAAATCCCGCCAAACACCCTGTGCTATTGATGATTCTTTCCACCGCACAAGACACATACATGACGAGAATGTACTACAGCTCGTGTTTTCCGTGTCCTGGGCTGGAGACCGTGGTCACAGTACCACACCGTGCGGCGTAGCACCATGGTTCTAAACACGCCTATAATCATGATCACCTTCTGGCCTTCATTTTATAATAATAATTGTAACAAGCCAAAAACGAACAAGAGCAAGCAAGCCCTTGAATAAGACTTGCGAATAAGATTTTCATTGGCAACTAGTATCAAAGACAATATATGCTTGTGTCTTGTGATTCATACATGTGCTCATGAATTAGCTCATTCATGTGTGCCTTTATATCCTCTCCCACGTTAACAAAGGAACGAGTTTTAAGTGAAAAAAAAAACTAGCTTGCAAACATAAATTTGTTAGCAGAAGGCCAAAATAGTGCTGGACAGTCCATGGTAGGACTGGTAGGTTAGGTACCAAGCACAACTGCACAAGTGTAAACGAAAAGCTTAACCCACGTTCAGGAGTGGAGGATAGGGACAAAGAGGGCAGTTTTTTTTATGAGGGCTAAGAGAATAATAAACTAAATAAAAAGAGACAGCATATTAGTAATTATGAGCAAACTCTACGTATTTGCACTTGAAACGCTATAGCTGTCGCTATAACCCGCTATAGCCTTTTTAAGATAGGGTGTTGTTATTTGTCTTCATGTATAGTACAATTTAGCCGCTATATCTCGCTATAGCCTGATTTAGCTCCGTTATTAGCTGATTTAGAGGTACTCCCTCCGTCTCAGAAAAAATGTCGTTTTAGGTACTCCCTCGGCGAAAAAGGCGATATTTTGAAAATTGTAAACCTTGCCCGGAAGACCGGAGAGCGGGCGGCAAGCACAGCACATGTGCACGGAACGTCTCACCGTCAATGGTGAATGCCACGTCGTCCCATCCGCGGTATCAAGAGGGTGCCGAGATGCTTGACAATGTCCGAAGGCGGCACAGGAATAGGCTTGTCACTTAACACCCTGATGGTGCATAGAAACTTGATGTATCCGTCATCATTCACGTATCTGTGGATCAGATTGTTGGTATCATCCGGTAAACTGATGCGCCAGAAAAGCCTGCCATCATAAGGCATCTGAAATCGCCGTTTCCTCAACGCAGCAACCAAGACTGGCTGCTGATAGTCCTTGTCAATCAGGAGCACCTCGAAGACCGGCTGGACTTGCTCAGAAGGTCGAGGTAAATGCAAAGCTCCTGGCAACTTTTGTCTGGTTCCTCCGTCGTCAGCCCAAGCCCGCTCGGGTAGAATGGCGTCGATGGCGTTTATCCTCCACACGCACCCGCCGGCGGAGATGGCGTCGGAGTGAACGGCCTCGCCAGCGGCGAGGTGCATGGCTTCCTCGTAGTTTACTTTGAACTCGACGACGACGGCCGCGGCGGAATCCATCGTGGTGGTCTGCGCCGCCGGCGCCTCCGTCGCCCCCGACGTGCGCTGCCGGTTGCTTGCTGCATAATTAGGGCCAGGGAGATCGAGCGAGAGTAAATTTGGCAGCGCAGTACTGGATCGGACAATTCACCGTTCATCAGGCAGGAAAGTTACCTGACCGCACCCAAGTCTGCATCATATTCGACGTGGACTGCACGGATGCTATGCTTGAACGCTGTTAAATGGTGTGCTCGCGTTATTGGCGTATATTATATGTTTTTACCGTGGGCTCTGTATATAGTGAAAATTTGATCCTAATTATTGTTTTTTTTAATTTTACTAGCAAAGATTGCTCATACGTTGCAACGGAAAAAAAAACTATCAACCGTTCCAAATGCCTACGAGAATGTTATATGTCTATTTGCGTTTTATCCTTTCTATAAAATTTTAAATGTAATTTATTTTATGATGACCAAGAATATTTAGATGTAGAAACATCATAACTTTAAAAAAGATATTTCAAAAAATCATAAAAATAACTTTTTTTTTCAAAAATTATACCATTTTTTTACATGAAAAATAATGCAATTAAAAAAAATCCTAAAATCCAGTTTAAACTAAGAAAACTTGTTTTACCTCGGAAAATTATAGATCTAGTTTCAGATTTTTTTTAAAAAAAATCATGCTCTATCTTAAGGTGTCTAGTTTAAAGTTGTTTGAATCTTGATAAACTCATTTTGGTGCTTATTTGCTAGTAGAAGCTCACGTTATCTATTATAATTAGTCGATATTGATTAGTATTCAACTACGTAGAAGCATTAGTGGAGCATCGACAGGACGATTTATGCTTGGTGCCATGCATAAGTCGTCCGTGGTCGGATAATTAACATCAACTAATTATAATAAGATAACAAGAGCTTTTACTAGCACATAAGCATGGAAGTGAGTTTATAAAGATTCAAACAATTTCAAGCTAGGCACCGATAGAGCATGATTTTAGGAAAAAAATATGAAACTAGTTTTATACTTTTTTGAGGTAAAAAAAGTTTCTACATTTTCTAGGTATGGTTCACCTGTTTAGAGTAGTTTTTTTTTACCTTCTCCACTTTTAAAGTACAAGCATTACAAGCTGAATAGTTTTCGACATGGTAAATGTATAATTTTCAAGTAACATTGATTTCCAAAAGACCTAGAAATACACTTAATTTGAGACGGATCGGAGGGCTATTAAGGTCATTTTTATCCTCCAGTTTTATCCTAATTAGGGTTGTCAAACATCTAGATCAGTTAGATTGTAGATCTTTTTACCACCTTATCAGAAAATCCTGATTAGATTACAATCGTTTTTCTTATTAAAGCAGTTCCAAACAGGGGCTTGGGATACATGTTAGTACATACATGTACATTCTCCACGTCCACCTGGTCCCATCTCTACCTTCATTTCAAATGATCAATTCTTTGTCAAATTGACCTGAAAATCATGTGTATGAAATTGTGTCAAATGTGCTTACATTGGAGCAAGCAAAAAGACAACGTCGAAACCAACGCCCAAGCAAGGAAGTCAAACACAGCATAGGGTCTTTCCATCCTTCAATTAATTAATGTCGTTATCGTTAATGCCTATGACGTGAGGAGGCCCTTTCGCGCCTAAATTTCAAATACGGATTCTGACGCAAAAAAGGTGAAGGAAAAAAAAAACAGGGAGCTAAATGCCCCTCGTGACCTACGGGTACCAGGCCCTCAAGGAATCCCTCGCCGCCGCCATCACCTCCTCCCCGCACGCTGCCGACACCCGCCGCCCCCACGCGCTCGCCGTCGTCTCCGGCCTCGCCGCCAACGGCTACCTCGCGTCCCTCCTCGTCGCCCGCTACGCCCGCCTCGGCGACCCCGATGCCGCGCGCGGGGTCTTCGACGCAGCCGCCGCCGCCTCGTCCTCCTCCTCCCCCTCCGCGGCGCCGCCCAAGCCGCTCCTCTACAACGCCATGCTCCGGGGCTACCTCGCGCTGGGCCTCCCGCGCGAGGCCGCGGCGCTCCTCCGCGCCATGCTCGCGTCCGGCTCCTCCTGCGCGCCCGACCGCCACACGTACCACCTCGCCGCCACGGCCTGCGCGCGCGCCCCGGACCTCGAACTCGGCCGCCGCGTCGAGGCCGCTGCCGCGGCCTGCGGCCTCGCGGCGTCCGACGTCCTGGTGGCCACCGCGCTCATCGGGATGCACGCCAAGGCCGGGGACATGGGCGCCGCGCGCAGGGTGTTCGACAGAATGCTGCACCGGGACGCCGTGGCATGGAACGCCATGATTGGGGGGTATACGCGCGCGGGGCGCCTGGCCGAGGCTATGGAGATGTTTGGCATGATGAGGTCTGCAGATGGAGCGGGGCCGACTGAGGCGACGCTCGTGAGCTTGGTTTCTGGTTATGCCGGGTTCGGTTCTTGGAAGGGCCGTGGTATGATGCATGCAGCTGTGATTAAGTCTGGCTTCCAGCACAGCCTCTTTGTTTCCAATGCTCTCCTGGAGATGTACGCGGAGTTGGGTTGTTTGAGTGAGGCGCTGTTGGTGTTCCGGCAGATGGAGGTGAAGGATTCTGTAACTTGGAGTTCGATGATTGGTGGACTTGTTCGGAATAGCAAACCAGGTTATGCTGTTAGGCTTTTCCACTGGATGCTCTTGAATTCGGAGGTGTCGGTCACACGGTCTATCTTGCTCAATGTGATCATGGCCTGCTCTGAGTTGGGGGACTGGAGAGAAGGAAAATGGATTGAAGAAAACTATGTCATGTGTAATGGCAGTGAATTCAAGAGAGATCCCTCTGTAGTAACCACACTGATATATATGTACACAAAGTGCGGACAGTTAGATTTGTCTGAGAGTCTTCTCCATGGATCTGCAGAGGTTAGAGGCGACGTGGTTGCATGGAATGCCCTGATCAAAGGCTGTGGAGAGCTTGGACAAGTGGAAAAGGCAATTGGGTTTGCAATACAAATGCATAGGACAGGCATTGATCCAGACGCTGTTACATTCTTGGAGATTCTACCTATGGTTTCATTGATTCCATCACTGAAGAAGGGGATGGAAGTACATGCTCACATTGTTAAAAGAGGTTTCCAGAATGAACGGGCAATTGCCAATTCACTTATTTGCATGTATGGTCGATTTGGGAGTCTTGGTCTTTCAGTTGATGCATTTACTGAGATTATGGATAAGGATGCAATCTCTTGGGCTTCTATGATGCAGGCATATGCATGGAGTGGACTTGCAGCAGAAGTTGTTAAGCTTTTTGAGATGATGAAGAAAACAAAAGTACAACCGAACCACTACACAATAATTGCTGTGTTGACTGCATGTAAAAACACAGGTCTTGTTGAGGAGGGAATGAGTCTGCTTAAGTGCATGAAAGAGCAGTATGGTCTGGAGCCAGTTATAGAGCATGTTTCATGTGTTGTTGATATGCTCTGTCGTACTGGACGCTTGACTGATGCATATCACCTGATCCAGAGTTTCCACTCTGAACATGCAATGAACCCTATATTGTGGGGGGCATTACTAAGTGGTTCCCGCTATTGGGGGAATTTGGTGATTGGAGAAGCAGCAGCTAGGCATCTCTTGTCCTTGGATCCAGAAAACAGAGCTAACTATAAGATGCTGGCTGATATTTATGTTTCAATTGGGAGAAGGGACAGAGCCGGTGATGTCCTCAGAATGTCGATGTCAAAAGAACTGGACTTGAGACCAGGCTGTAGCTGGACTGAAGGTGGCTAAAGACTGCAATACATGCTAGAAGGTATGATTTTAATATGATTGCATCAATAAGTGTGAAACAACATTTGAATCTCAGTTGGAATTTCTTGTGCCATATGAACATCACTTGTGTTAATATTAAGCAAAAAGTAATCTAGTGCCATTTCAAACTTCAAAATTGTACCTTGTCTCACTTACGATGTGGGTCCAAGCGTGATCAATGCTGTGTGAAAGGTTAGGAGAGTTTGCAGTGGTTAACAAGTAGCTTCACAGGATTAAGAACACAAACATACATGTGTAAGGTTTTATTACCTTTTGTGTGTGTGTGTGGGGGGGGGGGGGGGTGCGCGAATTTCAAAGAAAAATTGAGAACAGAGTGAAATAAGTTGACTATCATGCTGAACGTAGAGATCCTCTAGAATGCTACCAAATTCAATATTAAGCACTTGTGACTTGTGAGTTAGGGCATGCTTGGTTCTTTTACTGGCTTGTTTCGCCTTGCTTGGCCTGGCAAAGCTAACCTTGCCAGCCTGAGCAAGCCAAATTGGCTCACCCAAGGAAGCAAGGAAAAAGCTTGCCCGCACAGACTACGAGAAAATCTTGCTCAATAACCAAACACATGTCTCCCTCTAGTTCCTAGCTTGGCAAGGCAAAATAGTAGTAGGCAAAGGATCCAAGCAGCCCTTTAGTTAGAACTCTTATACTTTCTGAAATAGATGGATTATGAATATCTATGTTGGTAAGGTTTCCATCGTGGTCTCGTTGTTACTGCTATTTCTAAGGATCAACACCATGCAATATTGTACCGTGTGCCTAAAAGACAATTACTGTTGTGTGCTGGTATTGTATTTGACAGTCAATTAATACTGGTCACCATCTCAGTGGAGCACATTATGTCTGCACCAATAGCTTGAGATACATGCCAATGCCATAAAGCATATTCTTTTGCTTAGTTTATACATTTATTATTCCGTCTAGCCTACTTTTCTTATCTAGGTTAGGCCATGTAGACACTAACCATTCAACTTTTTCTTGAACACTATGACGCTGAAAAAGAACTGATATATGGGGACTAAAGAAATTTCTGGAGCTAGTCCCATTAAAGGCTATGTTATTAGGGCTCAATGGCATATTTTAAACTTCTTATAATTATTAAAGTATCACAGGGTCAAGTATAAATCAAGATGATTGAAATTTTGAGGGTAATGTTGGGCCTTATGATGATTGTTCATTTTATGGGAATTGTTGATGCAATTACTTCTCCAATGGGATAATAATAAATATATCATAATCTCTGTTGATTCAGTTAATAAATATAAAACTATAAATGGAATTTTATGTCATTTCCTTTGTCCAAAGTCACTGTCAGAACCATTGCCTTGTGTGTGTGTTTAACATAAATCAGCACCCTTTCTTTTCACAAATTTACCAAGAAGATTCAATCAGGTCCTGTTATGAATTTGTGGTACAACCAACTGACTTTAATAGCTTCAAACCAAATCATGCAAAAAAGCTCAGTAGACAAAACACAGCACAGTACAGTGTACCTGTGTCGGTAGTGGTGGCTATCCCTGTCAGGACTTGGTTGTGTTCTATGAATTTTTTATGTGGGTATATGTTGTAAGTGGTCCAGGTTGCATAAAGTGGCATCTTCAGGCAGGTAGATCCCATGTATTCTTCTTACGTAATAATGTTAAACCTTTGTCTTTTTTGGTCAAGTCCTCATGATTTACTTACCACGGCCTCTAGAATCAATATGGGGAAGACCTCATTCTTTTTCCTAGGAACATGAACATCTTTTCTGGAGATAGAATCCACAATTTGAGAAGGTTCTGAACTTCTGAAATTTTCGTTCTAAAATATTTATTTTGAACGTAAATTTTCGTTCTGAAATATAATATTGAATTATTGGCATTACAGCATAGCCTGTTTCACATACAGTTTTACAATGTGCCAGAAGATCTTTTCAGAGTAAATATTAGTTCTGTTGGAAAATTGAAAGTTCAGCTTGTGTCACTGACGATGTGGGTCCAAGCCTGACACAGGATGTCATGTCAGAGATTAGGAAAGTTTGCAGTGGCGAACAAGTAGCTTGACAGAATGGAACACAAAGAGACATGTGTCAGGTTTTAATATCAACATGAAATGAGTGGGGAAATGTTAAGATGATCGTTATAGTTTAACTCAAAACAGAGGGCAGAAAGAAGCAAATTAATTAAGCACCTAGACCATTTAACTATTAAGTGATTGCAACTAATGAGTTAGTTAGAACTAGGAATCTTATATTTCTTGAATAGATGGAGTATGAATATCTATGTTGGTTAAAAGGTTTCCATCTTGGTCCATTTACTGCGCTTTTTTCTAAGAATTAACACAATGGATTTTTTTTAATTATGTGCATGGAAGACAGTTATTGCTGTTATACTATTTAACAGTCACTTAGTGCTTGTCACCATCTCAGTGGAGTACATTACGTGGCTCCACCAATAACTTAAGGATCCATGCTATAAAGATTTTTTTATTGGTTTACATTTACTATTTCCATCTAGCCTACTTTTCTTATCTAGGTTAGGCCAAGTTTAAAAAGCTTTGTTGTTATTGTTGTAATTATTAGGGCAAGTAAACATTAACCAATCCATTACTTCTTGATCCCTATTAACTCAAAGGAACTGGAGATGACATGGATATCTTGAGCTAGTCTCATTGGAGGAGGAAAAAGGGGTTTAACAGTGTAGTGATTTTGGGTGCTTGGACACTTTGGATTCAGACGAACAAATGTGTTTTTGATGGTTCCTCTCCTTCTCTCAGAGATTCTCAACAATACTTTGAGGAAGAGATGAGGATGTGGAGTATGGTTGGAGCATGAAAGCTCCAAGTGTTGTCGGTCTTCCCTAGTAATAGGCGATGTGTCTTTGTTTTTTTTTTTGCTGCAACCTGCCCTTGACATCCCTTGGGTTAAGGGGTGGCTGGTATATACCCTTGACTTCTTTCTGGGTTAAGGGTGGTGTGTGTTTCTTTTGTTTGGGCTGTTTTCTCTCTCTCTCTCTCTCTCTCTCTCTCTATATATATATATATATATATATATATATATATATATATATATATATATATATATATATATATATACTCCCTCCATGTTGGTAAAAGAAGTCGTTTTGGACAAGGTTTTGGTCAAACATTGGGAATATAAATCATGAATAACTTTTAAGTTATTGAGTTTAGAAATGTGAAAACAATATGAATAGATTTGTCCTGAAATATACTTTCATAAAAGTATACATATATCACTTTTGAATAAATATTTTTATAGAAAAATAAAGTCAAAGTTATGCTTTGGAGACCGTGTCATTGTCTAAAACGATTTCTTTTACCAACATGGAGGGAGTATATAAAGATGCGCGGTTCTCCTGCGCGTTCGAGGAAAAAAAAGTCTCGCCAGAGGATATATTATTAGGGCTCAGCGGCATGTTTTAAAATTTTAATTATTAGAAGTATCATGGAGTCAAATACAAATCAAGAATGTGAAAATTTTGAAGCTAATGCTGGGCCTTATGGTGAATATCATTTTATGGGAATCGTTGATGCAATTACTTCTCCAAGGAGATTCATGATAGATATATGAATATATCAGAGTCCCTGTTGACTCAAGTAATATATAAATGGCTGGAAAATAAGCTAAATGCCACCACACAGACTCATAGAGCCCTTTTATTGGATAGCATCTCATTTTCTATCTCCTAAATCACCCTCAGATAACCATTATCTAATGTCTTTTTTGTTTTAGAAAACATTTGACCCTTCTTTCCGCAAATCTTACTAAGAAGATTCAATCAGAACTTGCTATGAATTTGTGCGAAACAATGTGAAGCTAATAGCTTCAAAGCAAATCATGCAAGAGCTCAGCAGGCAAAACATAGCAGTACATTGCACACTGCACAAGACCCGTGTTGGTAGTGATTGCTATCCTTGTCTTGACTCTGTTGTGCTCTATGATTTTTTTTGTTTAGATATGTGTCGTAAGTGCTCTAGGATGTAGAAAGTGGCATATTCAGGTGGGTAGATCCCACGTATTATTATGTGTCGTAAGTGCTCTAGGATGTAGAAAGTGGCATATTCAGGTGGGTAGATCCCACGTATTATTCTCCAGTAATAATATTAAAGTTACAATACTTTTTCTCTGTTATTTAGTCAAGTCCATCATGATTTACTTCACACTATCTAAAATCAAGATGTAGAAACACCTGTTCTTTTTTCTAGGGCCACAATCATCCTTTCTGGGATATAATCCACAACTTGTGAAGTTTTTGCTAAATTCCCTTTCTAATATAGCATATCAAATTGTTGACATGACAATGTAGGCTGTGTGAGATAATTTTTACAATATACCAGGAGATATTCAGAGCTATGAGTCTGTCCATACTGTTGCATATGAAAGTTGAAGGACTGGAAACGGCGATCAAAGGGGGGTTTGAATGGGAGCCTCAGATTTCTTTCGAAACTTTCGACCACTGTCCCAAAATCGACTCCCAAAAGACACACAACCAAAAGCTATAAAAACACGAGTCACAGGGTATCAAGAGAACCTAGAGAAGTTCCCTAGATCATTGGACATCCAACGCAAAAGATGGAACTCGAATCGGAGCACGGACGTGCAAGAAACGGACCGAACAACACAAAACAGGGAACGACAGACTGTCTGCCACAGCACCGCGGACAGTCCGCTACAGTACCCCCAAACAGTCTGCTATAGTACTCCAGACTGTCCGCAGTCCAAAAATCAGAAAACGAACTCGCTAAAATAGTTTTGGACGCGCTTCAACCGAGGGGTTCTGGACTGTCCGGGCCTGGGGACCGGACTGTCCGCAAGTACGGACACAGAGCAACAGCGAAATACACAGAAACGAGCTCGACTCCCGGACTGTCCGAGGGTCACTAGCGGACTATCCGCGAATCGCGAATCAGTAAGAACAGAGCGCCCGAAAAATCGCCTCCAACCTAAATCCGTTTGATGTTTCGCCAAATCAAAACCAATTGCCACCAAATTTTAACCACATGGTCACAAGGCAATAGGTGAGCTACCCCTAAGAGATCATCGGCCAATTTGAAGCCAATCAACGGAAAATTGGATGAACACGAAAAACACCAATTTTCCAACCCTAGAGCTTGATTCGCCCCGATCTATGAACTCGTGAGGAATTAGATGAAATCCTTCGGTGGAAAGGCTCAACTCATGTCCTAGTTCATCTCAGCGCAAAAGGAACGAATCGAAACGGTCTCAAAACAACGAATCGAGCCGCACAAAAAGGGGGAGAGGAAGAACGCGAAGAACAAAACGCAAATCACAAAGAACACGTCACAAATCGAATCTCGGAGGACACGAGGAGGTTAGGACCTCCATTCCCGCTGCAATCTTTGGTTCTTACACAAATTCACCAATTTATGGACCTCTCTCACAAGAAAACCTAAGGGGAGGGGAAAAACTAGGAAAGGAAGAAGTAAAATGAAAGAGATGAGGGAGATGGGGGCTTCCTCATCCTATTTAACAGGGCTATTACACAATCCTAGTTTTGCCCTTAGATATTTTGATTCAAACCACATAACCCGAGGGCGTTATGGTCCAACCCAAAGTAATCTTCATCCGACGGCCACCGCGCCCTTCATGAGATAGCTTCGTCTTGACGCAAACTCCTCGATGCCGCCATGTACCGTCCGTTCCTCATCGGAATCTCCGCCTGGGTTTTGAGGCCCAAACCCAGGTAACCAACCACCGAGGGTTTTGAGGTCCAAACCACTAAACCGTCCGCGAGTAGCGTACTCCCTTACGCGTCTCCTGCCACTCGACACATGTCACCGCCGTCCTCAACCGGTCGTCCGTCAAGTCCTCCTGAGCTCCGCTCGACTCGCACGTCCGCCGTCTTGACTCGGTCACCACGGTCACTCCCATGTACACTTGCGCTTGTTGATGTCCCAGATGTCAGCCATCACGGCTGGTCACCCGGCCTCCTGGTCCCTCGGTCTAAGCCTCACGTCCGCCCTTTACCGCTCCTGGTCCATCGGCACGGCACGTCCGTACTTGACCTTCACCTCGTCGTCGACCACCACTTCCGAGCTCCACACCTGCACACCACAAGCCAAGAGACATGTCGCACAACCTAACTCACGCCGTGGTTAGTCACAAACTCAATCTAGGTCGTGGATCACGTTGACAATCACTCATCACAAAATGAACCACAAGGGTACATATCAACCTTGTGTTCGCAAAAGTATTACCTGTTTTGGTGTTCCACACTATCAAGCAGATGTCCTGTGTGACTGCACAAAACATTGTAAGAAACTCTGATCTGAAGAAAGCATCACAATTTATTAGAGGGGAGTATCAAGTGAAATTCTGACATCACATGGAAATCTAAGGTTTTGTTCCCAGCTGTTGGAACCAGGTCCAATGAAAATTTTATCCCCATCTGTAAGGACTCATACTAAATGTGAGAATTACAAGACTGTCAGTTGTAGGCTCTTAGTTTTCAATTTTGTTGGTCATCTGCACAATAACTTGATTCATAACGCAGATGAAAGTTGGTTTAAACCTGACTGATATACAACATGGTCCACCTTATTTTTTTCCAAACAAGTTTCTTCCATTAACATGAAATTTTCTGGTACAGGTAATCCATTCTTCACACTTCTTCAATATATCTTTACACTTCTTCAATATATCTTTCTTATAACTAATGAAGGATTCACTAAAATGCTGTGATTTTCCAAAGGCATATCTTGTGTTTCCTCTTCCATCCTCTTGATCAGCAACCAGTTTCCTAACAATTTGATGTATACTAGAATTGCCTTCTGCTATGTTTTCAAGTAAAAAGAATCTATGAAGCTGATACTGCTTACTAAGGGAATAAACATGAAGGCATGAAATTTTGGGCGTTTTACTGATATTAGTCTAATAATTTACATATCCTCTTCCTCTCAAATCAAATAGAGCAATTCACTTGACGGTTCTGCTTTGCGATGCCTGCATATAGATTAAGTAAAGGGTATGAGAACTGTAAGAGGAAATATGATTAAATCTGTACAGATATCTCAGTGCAGGCTTACATTTTGTCCGGAAGCAGGGCTGCTTCAGTGCTGGATCATCTTCAGGAGGTTGCTGTCCAAAGATCATCTCACAGCTCATGTCCTCAAAATCTGAACAGTGGTAATATAGTAGACATAAGTACATAATATAATATTCCATTACCCCTGAGAAAGGGCTTGTTAGAACAGAACATAAGCTAGTATCTTCTTTTTTTTTTGTATGAATCAGATAGAGATAATTTAGTAAGGTTTAAAACACTTCTTTGCAATATATAAGAATGGAGAAAGTAGTGAAGATAAGCCTGCAGACCATAAGTGGTGCCATTAAGCTAACATTCATGGTTGTTACCACTTATCGGTGATAGCAACTTGACAGGACAAAAAGAGTGCCTAGCAAATTCCAACACAAATTGGTCTTGAATTATCTGGACTGATGTGATGTCATTAAATGTCAACATCTTTTGACCTTGATACAATGATTTGTGTGGTTGAAATATTCACCAGGAATGAGTCAACGCTCAAAATAATTGCTTGGGTAAGCGAGATTAATGCTCTGATCATTGAAACATGTTGGCTCTGCGATGTTAAGTCAAGTGTACTTGGTAATAAGCACTAAATCGTGGAATGGTTGGAAAAGACACTATCGTCTCACAACTTGTCTCTGTTATTAGCAGTTTTCCACTAAGAGTTACAAGTAGGAGCTACCCCATTTGCTCTGTACAGCTTTGATTGCAATTGCTCTACAACCTGCAAACATGTTGGTCCCACTTCAATCTTTTCTGTCCACCAAATTGCACCTTGTGATTCCCATGCCCAAAAAAGGCACAGTGTCTCAGTTCAGATGGTGTACGTGGCAGGATCATGAGATTAGGTCATGTTTAGTTCTAAAAAATTTTCAAGATTCCCCGTCACATCGAATATTTGGACACATGCATGGAGCATTAAATGTAAACGAAAAAAACTAATTACATAGTTTGGTAGAAAACCACGAGACGAATCTTTTGAGCTTAATTAGTCCATAATTGGACACTAATTGATAAATACAAATAAAAGTGCTACAGTAGCCAAAACAAAAAAAATCGCGAACTAAACACACCCTTAACATATCAAGCTAACTTCTGTATTTTTAACGTAAGAATCTTGGCGCGTCGCTTTCAGAGTTAAGATTCCATTTCAGAGCTAGTATGACGAATTGTGTGGCTACAGACATCTTACATGAAATGTCCATATATACAAGGACTTCACCAGCACTATTTTAAGTGGAAAGATCATATTCTAAGTTCCCTTCCATTTGGTGGCAATCAGTGTAATGTTGAGCTATAGAATAATTAGGCTTGTGACCAAGGAAGTTACAGTTAAGGTTTTGACGCAATTTCTGACATTGTGATGATGTTGGCTTGACTGACAGTCCACTAATTTCCTCCCAACTTTAGTCAGTGGCTGGAGTAGATTGTTTTTCTTGGATTCTAAAACTTTGAAGTAATTTACTCATATATGTTATTCTCTCATGTAATTGTCCCATGGCTAAGACCGAGTGGAACTTACTGGGAGACATGTAGACAGCCGTGCCAAGTGAATCTTGGATGAACTTCTGGCATGGGATTTTGCACAGGTTCGTGCACATTCCGACACAGTTGGTGCTTTCCAGAAATCTGTCAGAGTAAGATAATGAAGAAAAAGTTAGGAATACTCTTGACCATTTTTTGGTATGCCTGTACCTTACTATTGTTTTTTCTAGAATTCTTTTTGGGGTAGTTGCACTGCATGGGTAGAATTGTATATTGCACTAGCCTGTACTTTTTTTTATTTTTTCAACTGTATCCCTATTTTTGTAGCTAGTCTGTGGAGTATGAGTAGGATTGCGAGATCGCCACAATTACGACATGGGCAGTACATGTTGCATCTCAGCCTTAGTTCTTCCATACCTTTTCCAAGTGGTTTTACTTGAGTAAAGATTGACGTATTGCAAAAGGTTTATGCTGAGCTAATTTACGGTGCAGATTCATAACCTGTCAATCCCACAACAGCTAATCATGTTTAGATAGATCTTAAGAATTTGTACTAGCTACGAAGTGCTTAGACACAGAAATCGTTTGGCCAATATAAATATATGATGACACATCAGACTATATAATTATTTTGTTTCAGTTATATTCGTACCTGTTAACTTCTATGACTAACCCAGTCTGCATTTAACTTTTTGTATTCAATCAAAGAATTTCTGGATGACGAATTAATACCTGCATTTGGGTATGTGGACCACATTCTTCTCTTTCCTTCCATCAACTTCGGATTCCCTGACCTTTCAACGTTCAGTGACACAATGATTACTCATACAACTTTATGGACACTGCTGGGGCTGCATATATATGTAAGAACGCAAAAACCATATTGTAGCATGTTCCATCCATGACTGCATGTTCCACTACTATATGCATGCACTATATGCTCAGCATTAACCCTTAACAATATACTCTGTTCAGGCCATAACACTGGTCATTTCTGGAAAGAAATATCACATGGAGGAGAAAGCGTGTTTGAACAAGAAGGCGAAGTATGTGTATGCATATATGTATTATACCTCACATGGTCCGACGAGCCAAGGGAAGAATATCGTGGTGAAGGCGGCAAAGTACTCCCGAGAAAATCTCGAGGGTGGCATCATCACCTTTATCTGCATCCGCACCGGTGCAAGTGCTGTCAGTTAAAGATGAGCTAAAATACAAACAACATTCACCTTATATTCAAAGAACCCCCTACTTTCTAAACCGTCTATAATAGACACCTCGTGTTTTTCTCCTGCCATTTTGAAAGTATTTTTTATCTAGCTTGCAATAGTTTTGCGGGGAGCATATATAAAAAGTATACTTGCCATTGTGAGGATGTAGCTGGGGAAGGCCCGTTCAAGAGCGCTGGCCACAGTCTCCCACTGCTGATCAACCCTGAACAGCGCGGAGATGGCCAGTGCCGCCTCTATCAGGCCTTCGTAGCCGTCCTTTCCATTCTTCACCCCTGCACACATGCATCAGACATGCATGAACCAAATGCTGGTAGGAGTAGCAATCACATGACTGTAGAGAGATTTCTTTTAACATCTTTTCATGCTTTTTCCCGCGGTCAACACCGTGCTGCGACAGGGTGGGAAAGAAATGAGAGGGCATGTCCGGGATCTTGTTAATTTGTAGGGACACAGGGCACTGTGGAGAACAGTGGAGGACACCGTGGCGAACACGGTGTTGGCAGCTGATGTAGGCTGGCCGTTCAGTTCGTATCCAACGGACGAGGTAAGGCACAGATCGGAGCTAGTGTTGTACCACATGCTCGCCTAATCTACTACTAGTCTACTGCTACTACGCGCCCCCCCCCCCCCCCCCCCCCCCGCCCCACCCCACGCCCAAAAAAAAAGATCAGAGAATCTTGTACTGAGTAGTGATCTAGTGGGTTCGAACTTCGAAAGAATGCACAATCGTCAAACAGGTAGGTATGGTATGAGGCTGGCAAGTATGGACTTGTTTGGATCCATTACCACTAAGAATTAGCTATTATAGCTAGCTAAAAGCTAATAGCTACTAATTTTTAGTAAAAGACCGCTTTGATCTACCTGCTAATAATAGGTGGTGGGACATCAGCTTCTCTACTCTAGGCCAATTGGCTAGAGTAGCTGAGTTGCACCCCAGAGACCCGAGTTCAACTTCCAGCAAGAGCGGATTTGCGTGGCCTTTATAAGTATTTTCGTTCAAAAATGAATGAAAATGGAGAATCTCCCTGGTTCAAAAAAAAAAGGTGGTGGGATAGTGAGTTAGGGATGCACATATAGACTATTAGCAGCTCTAAACCTGCTAATAAAATTATTAGTTAGCAACCCACTAGCTAATAATTAGCAAGTTTATTAACAGGTCTGTTTGATCCAGTAGTACTAATTTTAGCTTTTAATTATTGGTGTTAATAGATCAAACATGTCCTATATCCATGTGGTTCACACATCATCGTACATGATTCCGGTGGAACGCTCGAGACCTTACAGACAACCAAACAGGCAAGCACACATCTAATAATATAAATAGAATATCACGATTTTTTCACATGTATCTCTATATAACTAATTAAAAGACCTTAGTGCTAACGAACTCTGGTATTCTTGCTTATATATTTATTTGGGTAATTGTGGCTAATTAATTTCTACGGAAGGAAGTTGACCACCATCATATTCCCTGCTTTGATATCTTATAGCGCAAAAAACGAAAGAAGTTTGGCGAACAAAAAAAAAAGATTAAGGATGGATTCACAGCCACTACTAGATTCCTAGACATGCACGCACCTCACACCTGTGCGAATGGCGGCTTTGGACCTCTCTTTGCCGATATGCTGATGCACACTTCCGTCTAATTTTGTTGCAATATATAATTGTACCTTCTATATATTGAACGAAGTATACTCCTATATAAGAAGCTTTTCGTATCTTTTGGCTTAAATAATAGCATAAAGAAGACACAGAACTTTTATTTATAAGAGAGGCTGAAAAGTAGCCATCATCAACACTAGGAGTTAGTCCCTATAAGTCGAGGAGGATATATCTATGCTTGTTTTGGACAGAAAAAACTTAACGTCACATCGTTTGCAGTCGCTTACAAGGTTATCAACATCGATCGACACCATTGATGACACGGTACTACTCCTATGCGCACAAGCAAGCCAAAACTACTAGTACTAGAAGGACATGAGATGAGACGACGACAATGATGAATCCAAGCCCGAGAGAGAGAGAAAGACACACGACGACAGTTTATAACAAGAAAACATGTCTCTGTATTTTTGCACAGGGGAAACAAAACATGTCTCTGTATTTTTGCAGGGGAAACAGTGCGCGAGATACCACGTGCGAGCAGCTCTCTCTTGGAAATAAAGCATGGTATTGTTCGCCGAAACTTTGTCGGCTTGGCTCATGTCCGGAGAATGAAGCAATCGCAGTCATGGAAGGAACAAACTTTCGATCATTCCATTGGTGGCGAGAACGAATGAGTACGTGTGCAGGCGCGCAAAGTACATACCAGAAGCTTCTTGAAGGTTCCTTGACAGGTACCCGATGGCCAGCTTGTCGAACCAGTTGTCGCGGTACGTGGTGGTGGTGGTGGTGGCGGCAGGCGCTGGCGGCAGCGGCGCTGTTCTCTCCCTCGCGGGTGGCGGTGGTGGTGCTGCCGGCCTCGCTGGTGGCGCCGGCGCCACCACCACCTCCTGCGGTCTCGCCATGACGCCTCGCATGGCGGTGAGGCGCTTCCTCCTCGTGTAGCTCTGTTTCCTCACAGAGGGTGATGACGATGACCATGACGATGCTGGTAGGACGCCGACGCCATGAGCGTGAGCAAGGAGCATGCGAGTGGCGGCGACCTCCATGTCTCCCGTTAACGCCGTGCGTGCGTCGAACGAGTGAGAGAGAGGAGGGGAGGGAGAGAGAGAGGGAAGGAGCGATAGAGAGAGTGCTCGGTATATAGGAGTATGTAGCTCTCTACTACGTCTACGGCGTTGTGTTGTGGTTGTTGACTTGATATATTAAACGCAAAGAGGGCAAGGTGCAATTTGCAAAGAGAGGCCGGGGAGCGAGGAAGAGCCCAAATAGCAGGGAGGCGGCATCTTCCGTGTGGTGGGCTCGGAATCAGCTGGGAGGTCAGGTTAGCTGCCTGCAGCTGCAAGGTGCATCATCGGCCATATACGCATGCACATGCACAAAGCCACCATTTGGGCACACTGTACAGGAGCCTGCATATTTCCCTAACATTCACAGGGAGTGTATAGGGAGGTTAATTAATAGAGTGTTTGGTTTGATGAAGGAGATAGTCCATCACCCTCTCCCTCTTCACTTATTTTTGTTTGGTTCGTGCAATAGAATGGGTTGTCACCTCACTCGGAAATTACTTTTCGGTCTCACTCATTACTCTTCAGTCTTTGTTATCTGCATGCAAAAATTGTTTGCGCAACATGAGGAATAATCAGGGGGTGTTTGGTTCACTTTTCACCTCCTAAATCTAGCCCCACTTAGTCACTTTTTACCTAAACATTTTGACTAAATGGGATTAAATGGGGTTTAGGCAACTAGTCACTCAAATGTTGCTAAATGGGACTAAACCTCACCTTTTAATCAGACTGCCTCACCTTTTAGTCACTTTGGAGCCAAACACCCTGACTAAAAGGAATCACCAAACAAAAAGGGAGCGACTAAAGTTTAGGAGCTGGTTTAGGTGACCAAACTTTAGGAGGTTCAAACCAAACACGCCCTTGTTAAGATAACCGTCCGAGCACCAAAACAAGTTTGACTCAGTAAATTAAAGCGTACCCTACAAATGGCTCCATACCATGCATATGTTTTGGGAATAAAAAGCAGAACTGCATTCGGACGTGACTCGATCGGCCGTACATATACAAGCAACAAACACAATCATACATATACTCCTATGAAGTATCGACAACATGTTACAAACCATGGATGGACACACGTCTTCGAAACGAATGAAATTGCATTCGGATGTGGGCTAATAATGTCGGCATCACGATTTGAACCCTTCTATGGCTTCACGATGCCACCAAGATGGCCAGATGGGTGGTTCGTGAACCTAACTAGCCTGGTACTCGGTCATACGTTTATCACAAGGGGTCGATGGCGAGACTGGACAAGGCATCTGCTCGGGGAATATTTGGGGACACCACCCTGCCATGCATTTGGAATACCGCCAACTAATCTCGAAACTACCGATTACTATATAATATATACATACAACTGGAACTATATATAGTAGGACATGCCTGCAGTGGTTCTTACTAGTAGTATAAACAAGGTGGTATTGCAGTGATCTGAAGTCGAAGTTGTGCACATCGATGACGCAGCCAGTTTTTTTTTTTTTTTAACAGCTTAGACTTTTGAACCAACTTAGACCATGTATGAAACTCAAAATATATAAACCTTTATCGTGCATGGTTGCAATTTGAGCACTTTTTTTAATTCCAATATAGTTACAATATCTAACAAATACATGGGACCATAAATGTGTTTTTCATGCAACTACTCCGTAGTACCTAGCTTCATCCTAGAAAGGATACAATTCTAGATTTAATCTAAGTCAAATTATTTTATACTCCCTTCGTCTCAAATTATAAGTCATTATTCTAACTTTCTTGAGAGTCAAAGCATCTCTCAGCTTTGACCAAATTTATATAATAAAATAGTAACATTTATGATACTAAATAAGTTTTATTAGATTCTTAATTGATTATATTTTTTTGTAATATAGCTATTTGATATCATAAATCTTTGTAATTCTCTCAATAATTTTGGTGAAATTTGAGATGCTTTGACTCTCTAAAAAAGTTAGAATAACTTATAATTTGGGACGGAGGGAGTAATCGACAAAATTTATAGAAAATAATATCAATATTTATGACTCCAAAAAGATATACCGTGAAAATATATTTTATGACAAATCCAATGACATTTATTTAATATGCTAAATATTAATATATTTTTATATAAACTTGGTCAAGTTTAAGACACTTTGACTTAACACTATGCTAGAATTGGATCTTTTATGTTTTAAAACTAGAAACTGTTAAAATCAAATACCAAAAACATGTTTAGTGTTAGACTACCTGCAGTGGGTACTCTAAAGCGATACTCTAAAGCTTTAGAGTATGAATATAGAGTAAAACTGATGCACTGGGTACTCTAAAACGATACTCTATCCTTTCTCTTACTCTATATTTAGAGTGGTACAGTGCTTACTCTATAGTGGGCAGTGGCGGGCCCCACTAGCTAAACAAAGATAAAAAAATACTATAACTCACAAACCAAAAATCCAAATTAAATTTCGATTGCACCATTAAATTCGTCTTAATAAATCCTTCTAAACTAGATCACACATGGATATATTTAGATAAAGTGACAAGTGGGTCCCACAGTGGATAGAGTGGATAGAGGATGATATAGAGGATGGATGTGTGCGAGAGAATTGAGTATAGAGGAGAGAATCTTGCTGACTAGACGTATAGAGGATGAATATAGAGGTCCATGAGTGCAGATAGCCTTAGCAAATCTTGGTTTCTTGCCTGAAAGAATAATTGAAACAAAGGAGACAGAAAGGGTGTCCTTTGTTGGAAAACGGTGGCATCTTATCACAGACTAGCATCAATAGCTGTGATGCACCTCACTTCGGCATGTGCATCATATGCGCAGTATTGCCCATACGCTGACGCGACCTTCGTCGTTCAGCTTCGGCGGCCGCCACGGCTGCACGCAGAACCTTGAGGCAGGCACAGCACCTTCGGTTCATTGGTTGGGTGTGAATTCGACGCAGTACTATGAAGGTCCTTTGCCCCTCACTCGTACACTGATGCAACAGCCAGCCCTTCACTCAGCTGTTGCTTCAGACGCAAACCTATGCAGTGTGACATCACTGTAGTGTACGGTCGCAGCAGCCAGACCAATCATTCGGCGGCCCCTGCTGCTTCTGTTGCGTGCTTGCTGACGACATTTCTGCCCACCAAGGAGAGAGCCCACTTGGAAGCGACCTGACGACGCATCAACAGATGAAGCCGACGAGGGAGGCAGAGTTAACATTTGACAGCCTGTCTCCAGGAGCAAATTGGGCACAGCACAGGAGTATCTTCTTCCCAGGTCAGCGGCAACTCACCTTAATGCAAGGCTTTTTTATCTCTTTGTTTATCACTGCACTGCAAGCTTGATTCCACTCATGAAGCTCACTGCCTGGAGGCGTTTGCACAAGGGTCACTGGGTCAGGTAAAAAAATCTCATATCTAATGATGGCGTGCAAATTTGCTCCCTTTTTCCAATTTTCATATATTCAGATTGATTGGAATACAGATACAAAGTTTAAGGCGTTTTCTTAAAAAAAAACATAAATAAGCATTGGGGCATGGTGGCAGGAAGAAACAAACCCACCCTGCCACCCCTATCCTTCAACAAACCCATCCATTCACGAACCACAACCAATTCTGCACTGCAACGGGCGTCAGCTCGCGGTCGCCTTGCCGGCGACCTTCTGCGCAATCCAGCCGAGGCCGTCGTAGAGGCCCTCGCCCGTGATGGCGCACGAGGCCTGGATGTGCCAGTCGTGGTTCTTTATGCTGTGCAGGGAGAGCGCATCCGTGATCTCCGCAGGGGGCATGGCGTCCTTGAGGTCCTGCTTGTTGGCAAACACCAGGACCACCGCACCCTCCAGGTCCGCGTGCTGGAGCAGCCGGAACAGCTCGTCCTTGATGATGTTGATCCGGGCACGGTCCGTGCTGTCGATCACCACGATGACGGCGTGCGTCCCTCGGTAGTATGTCGCCCATGACGTGCGCAGGCTTTCTTGCCCTCCTAGATCCCAGACCTGGCTCATTCAAGCAGTATGTTAGCACAAGCTGTTTGTATGGCAGCTCAACTCTTATGATATAATAGGTTCGGCTCTGGAAAATGCACTGCATGTGGTCAGAATACAAAACATACACAGAATGAGCTCGTTCTCAAGTGAAACATGTATGTGCCGTTACCGGATTTGTTACATAATGTTAATATACAAGTAACACGGCACTATTGTTGATAAGCAACAAGAAGAAAGATCTCCTTGATCCTGCAGAACTAAAGAGCTAAAGAGGCGACCTTGACACCACAGAAGCAACATGTTAAATATTGTCACAAAAGTTCACACCACTTGCAGCAAAATACTTCTTTCCAGGAGACAAGTGAGCATTGCACCATGTCCTGTCTTAAGCATTTAAAAATTATGGATTCTTTGTCATTTTTCTATTAGCAACTCCCTGAACAGATGTTTTTGTTTCCTTGAAGAAAGCATGAAGAAAATAAATGTAGCACTATAAATTGCAAACACTTATTCCATAAAGTGGTGCTTTGATGGTACAAGTTGCCGAATGTCTGAGAATATGTGTTTTTTATTTTTCATTTTGCAATGCAGCCGCCCAAAGAATATATTCTCCAATCAAAGGTATGATTGCAGACAGGTAATATTCTTAGCAGTGTTTGCACAGGCCAACAAAGAGTTTTAATGTTTTAATACCCATGTCAGTCTATGAAAATTTCAAAGTTGATGGAGAGTAAACTAAGGACTCAAATCTTCTAAATCTTTACCTAGTGAATTTGATCAATGTTTTTGAGGCGCCGCGCCGCGGCGCCCGACCCCCTTCACAACGCCTAGGCGTTTGTGGCAGACGCCTAGGCGACGCCATACACACATCGTAAGGCGTTGTAAAATAGAATTTTATATACTAGTGCAGCACATACATACCTCGTTTTTAAGCTAGAATTTTATATACTAGTGCAGCACAAGCACGTATTTGTATATGTAACAGAGTATGCGAGTGACAACCCATCTAATATAAAAAACAGGCATCAGCAGTTCATCTTACAATATTCAGAGCAGAGTACATACAGGCACACACCATGAGCAAAAGCAGAGCAGAGTGCAGACCAAATGTCCAAATATTCAGAGCATACAATATTCAGAGTACACACAAGCAGAAGGATGTGCATACTGCATCCAATATTCAGAGCAGAACAGAGCGCCTGGGAACAGAGAGGAGGCAGGAAGTGTACCAGGCAGACGGGCGACTGAGGCAAGCGAGCAGATCAGAGCGCCTGGAACAGCAGAGTGCACGCCTCAAAGATTAGGGAAAGCGATTAGGGAAAGCAAAGGAGGTGGGAGGGAAAGCAGAGGATGCGGGAGGGAAAGCAGGCGGAAGGGGAGCTACCCGACGGAGGCGCAGAAAACAGGCGGGCGAGCAGCTGCCGACGGCCGACGGAGGCGCAAAATCGAGGCAGAGCAGGTGCGGACGGCTCCACGGCAGGTGCGGACGTGCGGAGATGCGGGGCCGCGGCAGGGGTGGCCGGCCGGCGGACTCGAGCAGAGGAGCAGCCAAGCCGCAAGTAGAGCTCGAGGTTCATCCGCTGCCTTCTCTCTCTTCCTCTCCCTTCGCCCGCACTTGCGGTAAATGCCGCGCGCAGTCGATTTCCCGCGCGAGGAGCCTATCTGGGCGGACGTGCGGTCAATTTCCCGCGCCTCTTGCTTTTCGCGCGGGCGCGCGGTCAATTTCCGGCGGAGCGCCGTCCTTTTGGCGCCCTTCCCCCGCGATTTAGCACCCGGCGTCCGCGGCGCAGCTGTAGGCGTCTGCCCGACGCCTATTTGCGCCTACACGACGCCTAATGCGATTAGGCGGACGCCATACCAGTGCAGGTCGTGGCGCCCCTTACGCCCAGCGTCTCTACCACGCCTTGTCGCCTAGGCGACGACTAGGCGACGCCTCAAAAACAATGAATTTGATACAGTTTAACTGATTAGTGAATTTGATACAGTTTAACTAATTAATATAGCACAACTATATGATGATGAACAACTCAATATTTTAAACTAGCAAAAACATGGAAGGCCTACTCAAAGATGGAGGCTGAGCCTAAAGGAGTACACCACCACCACAACAATGATCAAATCCAATGGATTAGAGCTGGAGGTTTACCCAAACAAATATGCAATGGCAAGATTTAATTATTTCATCACCAAATCAACTAACGTGTTGGCCAAACAAAAAAAGAAAAATACGCTGCCTGTCTGATCTAGAACAGGAATTAGAAGACTAGGTTGGAATAATCCCCGTGATGGAACAGAGAAAACATCGTTGTCCATTGTCAATAGTCAGGTGGCCATCACAGCTAGATTAAATGGTTGAGGAAAACAACTTCCAAAGGACAGATCATACACCCAACCACTGAATCCTAAACTGTGCAGTACTCCACTTCTTAACAAGTGAAAACAGGTGAACTAAAAGGCACCAGGCAAAGGGTGGACTTGTACCGCCAGTGTTGATGGATTCATGCAGTATACACCACCGGTATCTTATCGATTCGCAAGCTAGAGGTTCTCAATTTGTCATGAACTCTCAAGCACAACCTCAGATACCTACAATGGCCCTGAACACAGCTAGTGGCATCTCAAATTCTCAATCCTCCTACAAACAACGCAACAAGGGCAGCGAAAGCGACACAAAATTCCACCTTTCCCCTCTACGGCTCTACCTGCACAGCATAGATCTTAGGCCCGCCTAACCGAGAAACCGGCCTCCGCCGCAGCGGTCGATCCGGCGGCGACCGCGGGAGCAGCGAATCCAGCCTTGAATTCGCGCTTTATGGCCCACTGTGGCCCCGGGTGGGAGGAAAGAGCGAGAGAGAGGGGGGGACCGGGCGGGGTGGGGGAGCTGACCTCGAAGCGGAGGTTCTTGAAGACGACCTCCTCGACGTTGCTGCCGATGGTGGGCGCGGCGGTGACGGCCTCGCCGAGGTGGAGCTTGTAGAGCGTGGTGGTCTTGCCCGCGTTGTCGAGCCCCACGACGACGAGCTTGTACTCTTGCGCCGGGAACATGAGGAACCACACGCGCGACATCCACGCGCCCATCCTCGCTCTCTCCCTTATTACCGCTGAGGGGTCAAATCTGAATCTTCCGCGCGCGCCGGCGGTTGGTGGGTGGATTGGGAGATCGGGCGCTCGGGGTCGGATCGATCTCTTGGCGGCGGCGGAGGAGGAGACCGGAGTCGCCGGTGAAAGAAACGAGGAGGAAGGAAGGAATCGAGTCGTCGCCTGCCGGAAGAGGGAGGAGCGGTTGGTTGGATGAATGGATGGATATTCGTGCTCCGTTCGTGCCAGGCAGGAAGTTTCTTCCGTCGTTGGGAGAAGGAAGAAAGCGTGTTTTGGGCCGGGCCGGGCCGGGCCGGTGTACGACCGACGCAAGGGGGCAGGAAATGGAAAAGAGGGAAAAAATGCTCTAGGTTTTGCATTGAAGTTCATAGAAAAAAAGGCGGAGTATATGTTAAAAGAGCTCTAACGTTAAAATGAATTTGCATGGAATAAACATGGTATAACAACTCTTTATCCACGAGCTACTTATCTCCTTGCTCGCTCCAAAGAATTTGAGAATTTCAAGCAGCCTAGAGGAGGACCTTCCAAAGAACTAGTTGATCCGGGTGACGCGCTACATCTCCATGGGCCATGGCTTGTGGTTGTGGTTTACAAACAAAATCGGGTGTGAGTTGACAGTCTGCCATTTGTCCAATCTCGTACCATATCACCGACTTCACGTAAACGAACACTTCAATGTCCTCATCTATGCTAAAATTAGGACACGTTTGGTTTCACTAGTGGAGCAGCTTTTTCTAACTTTCGCTATTGGAGCAGGTGAAACTAAAGTTCTTTAAAAAAATATGTGGTAAAATAGCTTCTTTTGGTAGATGAAAATGGTGAAATGTCTATAATACCCTTCTATTTTTCTTGTCCTTTTCTATTTTTTCTTTCTTATTTTACCTTTTATCTCTTCTACTATCTATATCCAACTTATCTTCACCATCCTCCTTGTGTCATCGACATCATCTATCTTCTGAGCCCGCTGCGCTCTCTCGGATGCTGCCCTCTGCCTCACCACCTCGCCTGAGCTCAGACTCACCACCCCGCCAAGGCTCGAACACCGCCTTCCGCCTCACCTCACCTCCCTTCCTCGCCTGGGCTCCAACGCCGTCCTCTGCCTCACCACCCCACGTATGCTCTGATCCGGCACTTGGGCTTGTCTTCTCCATTGCTCAGGCCTATAACATCATACTTCGCCCCAACGCTGATGGATGGCACAGCACGCTCAGGCCAGCCTCAATCTCTCCCTCCGCCATGTCGGGGGCAATTCTGCTCTGGGACCACAGATGCGACACGATTTGTGGGGCTTCACACGTGGAGTCAGAGCATCTCAACATGTTTAGTTGGCGAGAGGTGAAGTTGCATATGAAGTCGTTAGTGAAGCGCAACCAAACACGTCCTTAAGAAGGTGCAGCTTATAGTCAGTTTGGGTCAAGATTTGAACAGCATGAAAAGGGAAAGGACATGATCAAGAGAGTAAGTCTGGTTGTTGGACAAACTCGTCTACAAACCAACTAATGCGAATTTTATACATTTACTTTTTCTATCCCAAAATATTAGCACATCCGTGATTAAATTTGTCCAAAATAAAAGTACACTATAGGCTATCACATCTATCACGCATTGTGTAGAGTACCATTACTGCAGACTATTAGCAGCCTTGTTCAGAGGACCAAGGAGATAAAAAGAAACCAACTCACCAATAAAAAAACCGCCGAAGACTCTATAAGTTCCGAGTCCACTAGTTCACATAAATTTGTTGTTGGCTTCTTTTTTCTGTTGTTACTTCGATCATTAGAGCATCTCTAAGAGTATCCTAAATTTTCTTTTTAAAAACTCTATGTTTTCTAACTCCTAAAAAACAACAGGATCCCATATTTCACTTTAAAAAATCAGTCTAGCTGATCGAGAAAAAAAACATGAATAAATTACATGGCTTGGCTGTGATGAAGTCATCGACATCGGCCATCACAAGCAGCGGTTCACGAGGCCACAGACGACGACGACGACGACCAAGCCCAGCACGAGGAGATGGAACGTCCCCGGTGCCGCCGATGATTCTGAAGTCCGGCTTGCGCGAGCACCCGCCGACGATCGCGTACGTCGTATTCCTCCCGCTGCTGTCATGCATCGTCACGGCAGCTCTGCCACCCCGCCGCCCCTTGCGCAACATAAACCATGGCATCCTCGTCTCCTCGCCGCCGCCATCGCACTCAGATTCAGAGTATCGGCATGCCTTCCATAGTTCCATCTACGAAGCAGCTCCGTCTACGAATCCTGACGAGCGTCCTGCCGGCGTGGTCCATCAGGAAGGCCTCGCGCCCGCCCCTGCAGCCGTAGTTGTCGACGTGGAACGCCACGGCGCCGTCGGCGCCGTACATCGTGCAGTCGTTGCCGTTTTTTTTTTGACAACACGCAGTCGTTGCCGTTGAACATCAGCGACTTCATCCACACCGTGTACAACTGCTGTCCCTCAACCGTGGAGGGAGGAGCCGGCGATGAGGCTGCGGGCAAATGACGGCGCGAAGAAAAAAATGGCATGGAGAGAAGGATAAGAAAAAAATGGCACGGAGAGAAGGATATACGGAGGCGAAGGAGCGCATAAAGTTACGCGGATTGGCTCGGTTTTTTCAAAGTGCGTAAATTTTAGAAGTTAAGATTACGAATTATTGGAGAGGGGTTTTTCTCGTCTTCCTAAAAACCAAGGATTAGAAGGGGGTTTAAAGAACTCTTGGAGATGTTGGACGTCAGTTGCACTTTACAGGGACTAGGGGTAACATGTAATTTTCTACTCACACTAATTTGACACTCAAATCCTAGAAGTGTTTTTATTTTGGGACAAATCAGTATTACCTTTTTTTTTGGAAAAGGAGAGGAGGAGTATTTAGTATATTTAAACAAAAATGAATAAAAAGGTAGAAATTATTAGGCACCCTCGGTGAAGGATCTAGCGGCCTAGATCCATCTTCCGTAGCCACTTCGCAATCCCCCAAACTCTACCCGTGACCCCGCCCGCCGTGCCTCGCCGGCGACGCGCCGCCGAGCTCGCGAAGCTTCCACCGCCGGCGCCTCGATCTCATCTACCGCGAGCACGCAACATCCTCGATCCACGACTCCTCTTCCCACGAATCCACGAAGCGCCAGCTCCATGGCCTCCACCTTACCTGTGGGGGCAACCCACGGTGACGGCAACCGACGGCGGCGGCGGGCCAGCCGGCGTCACCAAACTTGGTAGACGCTTGCGCATGTTGAGGTCCGCCAGCGACTGCTCTAGCGCCGCTGGGCGGGGAGGGTGAGACAAGCGGCGGAACCAGGACGCCAAAATCCCACGCGGCGATGCCGTCTCATGCCCGCATCTCCTTCGCTGTCTTCACCACCGCCGCTTCCTCCTCGCCGTCGCCGCGCGCCCCCCACCTCGCCCTCGCCGCCGCCACGGCGCGCGTGCGGTCAGGGACGTTCCGGCCGGAGGAGGCACACCACCTGTTCGACGAATTACTGCGTCAAGCCACACCCGTTCCCGAGCGCGCGCTGAACGGTTTTCTCGCGGCACTCGCGCGTGCGCCTTCCTCCGCCGCCTGCAGAGATGGCCCCGCCCTTGCCGTCTCACTCTTCAACCGCGCGTCACGAGCTGACGGCCCACAGGTGCTGTCCCCCACATTGCACACCTATGGCATCCTCATGGACTGCTGCACCCGCACGCACCACCCGGAGCTAACGCTGGCCTTCTTCGGCCAGGTCCTCATGACAGGCTTGGGTGTTGATACCATCATGATCAACAACCTTCTCAAGGGCCTTTGTGAAGCAAAGCGGACAGATGAGGCTTTGGACATCCTTCTCCACAGAATGCCTGAGTTGGGCTGTGAGCCTAGTGTTTTCTCGTACAACATACTTCTGAAGAGTCTCTGCAACAACGGAAAGAGCGGCCAGGCAGATGAATTGCTATGCATGATGGCTGAAAGGGGAGCTCTCTGCTTGCCCGACGTGGTTGCGTATAGTACGGTCATTGATGGCTTCTTTAAGGAGGGCGATGTTGCTAAAGCATGTGATCTATTCAAGGAAATGATGCAGCGGGGCATTTCACCAAATTTAGTGACTTACAACTCCGTCATTCATGCACTGCGTAAGGCAAGAGCAATAGACAAGGCAGAGGCTGTCCTTCGACAAATGGTTGATAAAGGTGTACAACCAGATAAGAGGACATATAATAACTTGATCTATGGATATTCCTCTATGGGCCAGTGGAGGGAGGCAGTGAGGGTATTTAAAGAAATGACAAGTCGGGGCATCCTACCAGATGTTGTTACTTTGAACTCGTTAATGGCTTCCCTTTGCAAGCATGGAAAAATCAAGGATGCTAGAGATGTTTTTGACTCAATGGCAATGAAGGGCCAAAAACCTGATATTTTCTCCTACCAAATTATGCTCAATGGGTATGCTACTAAAGGATGCCTAGTTGATATGGCAGATCTCTTCAATTTGATGCTATCTGACAGTATTGCACCTAACAGCCATACTTTCAATGTGTTGATCAAGGCATATGCTAACAGTGGAATGCTAGATAGGGCTACGAGTATCTTCAATGAAATGACGGAGCAAGGAGTGAAACCTGATGTGGTAACCTATTCGACAGTGATTGCTGTGCTTTGCAGAATTGGTAAGATGGATGATGCTTTGGAAAAATTTAATCAGATGATTGATCAAGGAGTAGCACCCAATATATCTACTTACTGTTGCCTGATTCAAGGTTTTTGTATTCATGGTGGTTTGCTGAAAGCCAAGGAATTGGCATTGGAAATGATGACTAAAGGTATGCATCCTGACATTGTTTTCTTCAGTTCGATAATAAACAACCTTTGCAAAGTGGGAAGGGTAATGGAGGCACAAAATATATTTGACTTGACTGTAAGTATTGGTCTGCATCCTAATATTATGGTGTATAATACGCTGATGGATGGGTACTGTCTAGTTGGCAAGATGGAGAAAACATTAAAAGTATTTGATGCTATGGTGTCAGCTGGCATTGAACCAAATGTTGCAGTGTATGGTACACTTGTTAATGGCTATTGTAAAGTTGGAAGGATCGATGAAGGATTGAGACTTTTCAGAGAAATTTTGCACAAGGGAATGAAACCTTCAACTATTTTATACAACATCATACTTCATGGGTTATTTCAGGCTGGGAGAACAGTTCCGGCAAAGATGACATTCCATGAAATGACTGAAAGTGGAATTGCAATGGACACATATACTTACAACGTAGTTCTTGGTGGACTTTTTAAAAACAGTTGCTCTGATGAAGCAATCTTGCTTTTCAAAGAACTACGTGCAATGAATGCAAAGATTGATATCACAACTCTCACTATAATGATAGCTGGATTGTTTCAAATCAGGAGAGTTGAAGAAGCCAAGGATCTGTTTGCTTCAATCTCAGGAAATGGACTGGTACCTTCTGTTGTAACTTACACTGTAATGATGACAAATCTTATAAAAGAAGGATTGGTGGAAGAGGCAGACGATATGTTTTCATCCATGGAGAATGCTGGCTGTGAGGCCAATTCTCGATTGCTGAATCGTGTGGTTAGAGAACTACTAGAGAAAAATGAAATAGTCAGGGCTGGAACTTACCTGTCCAAAATTGATGAGAGAAATTTCTCACTTGAACATTCAACCACAACCTTGCTGATCGATCTCTTCTCAAGCAAAGGGATTAGCCGGGAACACATAAGATTTGTCCCTGCAAAGTATCATTTTCTTGCAGAGGCCAGCCCGTACTGATTGCTAGTAAATCTTGCAAGGAAGCATAGATCTCCAGAAAAATCCTTCTTGACTTGTTGTTTGCACTGGGAAGTTAGCTGCAAGTTAAAAGTCAAGTAGATGTGAGATTTTCTCTCGTAGCATTAGCATATTTATTTATCATGGCTGTTAATACAACTGATGTTGTACTTATGAAGAATGACTTCTGAATTCTGAAAGAGAATGTTGCACTTGTAATCACACGAGGCATGATATAATGAATATTTTTTAAAGCAGTCCTTCCAAGCACCTGCCACTGGTAGGCTATATGTGATCTTATCTAAAACAGTTAGTTCACTTAATGTGCATGTTTTCTGGGAAGATTTCTTCTCATTTGACCTGGTTGATATTCAGATGTTCTTTTACTTTTGATTCAACAATTCTGTACCTTTTGATTCAACAATTCTGTACCGATTGTTCAGGTAAATGGCCTGCTGAAGGAGCGTTTGACGTTTTTGGAAGCATATTTGTTCGGCAGATGGTGCAGCAGTGTTGATGTTTTACTCTCCAAACTGTGTACTTTCCATAAACAACTGATGTGTGATTTTCTCCTGTAGCATGTTTTATCATGGCTGTTAACACAACTGATGTTGCAGTTATGAAGAATGAGATTGTGACCGCTGAATTCAGATGGAGAATGTAGCATGCGTTGCGTTGGTGTGCTCTCTTGTTGACCTGGCTGAGCCGCCGAGCTCGTCGTGTTATGGCGCTTGGGTTCTCAGCTCGATCATGGCGCAAAAGCAGAACAGAAGCAGTCTCTGCTCATGACGCAAAACAGGGCACCTGGGGAACTAGCGTGGGAGAGAGACGTGTAAGCGTGTTGGTGCTAGCTGCTAGGCGAGCCGCGAGTGGGCGCTGCCTCGAGTTGCAGATATTATTTTAATTAATTTTAACCGATAATAAAATGAACTAGGATGGCCAAATACAAAATTCGGAGCAAATATATGCTAATTTTGGTCAAAACAACTAAAAAAATTAGCTTTGTATTCTCTCAAACATACTGTATGGGTTAGCAACCAAACACATCTTAGGCACGGTGTCATTTTAAAAATGAATTTAAAGGACTAGATGTTAAATTTGTGAACTTTTTTTTTTCAAAAAAACAGACGGTTGGTTTGGACTTTTGGTAGAGTGACAAATGTTGAATTCATCCGGTCGCCACAATCTCCTCCACTTGCTCAGTACCACGTCAGCAGCGACTGGTTTCACACCTCGCACATTTTCCCCTCCACCACAGTCCACACTCTTTTTCTCCCCTCCTCGGCCTCCACCCCCCTCCCACCCACCCACACACACTTCCCGACCCGTCCGGATAGACAATGGCGGCCTCCAACGCCTGCCTACTCCTCTGCTGCCACGGGGGAGCCAACGCCAGCGCGGCACCCCAATGCGCGTTTCCACACTGCTGCCGCCGCCAAGGCGGCAAGGTGGGGGGTGTCGTATGTAGATATGTGGAGGAAGGCGGTGGAGCAGGAGTGGTGGTCAGCGGACCTTCACGCACCAGCTCTAGGCGCCCCCCGCCGAGGCGGCCCGCGGGTCCTCCCGCACCCATGGAGGATGTGCGGCGGCGAACGGTGCTGTTCGAGGAGACGCTACAGGTGCCGTGGGAGGAGCGCGACAGCATGCAACACCACCAAGTCATCGACCTAGAGGACCTTCCAAAGAACTAGGTAATCCGAGTGATTGAGCTCCATCTCCATCGGCCATGGCTTCTGGTTGCGGTTCACAAACAAATCCGGGTGTGACAGTCTACCATATGTCCAATCTCGTACCATATCACCGACTTCATGTAAAATTAGGACACGTTTGGTTTCACACGTGGAGTAGCTTTTTCTAAGTTTGACTGATGGAGCAGTTTCCAAAGTTTTTTAGAAAAATATTTGATTAAATAGCTTCTCCTCATAGATGAAAATGGTGAATTGTCTATAACACCCTTCTATTTTTCTTGTCATTTTCTCCTTTTTCTTGCTTATTTCACCTTTTACATCTTCTAATATCTATATCTACCTTATCTTCATCGTCCTCCTCAAGTCATCGGCATCTTCTCTTCTGAGCCTGCTGCCGCTCTCGGATGCGGCCATCCGCCTCACCTCCCCGCCTGGGCTCAGACTGATCACCCCGCCTAGGCTCAGACATCGGCCTCCGTCTCCCATCCCCTCCCTTGTCCCTTCCTTGCCTAGGCTCCAACGCCGCCCTTTGCCTCACCTCCCCGCATACGCACAGATCCGGCGTTTGGGCTTGTCTTCTCCACCCCTCAGGCCTAACATCGTACTCCATCCCAGCGCCAACCGATGGCCCTGCTCCTGGTTGGCGGAGAGGTGAAGTTGCATGTGAAGTCATTAGTGAAGCACTGCTAAACACGTCCTTAGAAGGTGCAACTTACCTTTAGTTTGGGTGAATATTTGAATAGCATAAAAAGGGAAAATACGTGAACAAAAGAGTAAGTTGGTTGTTGGACAACCTCGTCTGCAAACCAACTAATGCGAATTTTATACATTTACTTTTTCTATCCCAAAATGTTAGCACATCTGTGATTAAATTAGTCACAAATAAAAGTACACTATAGGCTATCACATCTATCACATAGCATCGTATATAATACAACTATTGCAGACTACCAGCAACCGTGTTCTCAATGGAATTAGTCCTGCTCTTTACACACATCACATTCATATCATTTCTAAATCCACACCTTTTATGGAGCCTCAAAGGAGGCTAAACAACGTGATGAAGGAGATTGTAAATAAAGAGGTCTTGAAACTCTTATATACGTGGACATAATCTATCTTGTTCCAAGTAGTGAATGGGTTAGTCCAAGTTGTACTGACCAAGGAGATAAAGTATCAACTCGTCAAAGAAAAAAAAACCGAAGGCTCTTGAAGCTACGGATCCAATAGTTCACATAAATTTGTTATTGGTTTTTTTTTGCTGCTTCAATCATTACTGCATGTGACTGTAGAGACGTCAGTTGCACTTTATAGGAATAACAATGTAATTTTATACTCACACTAATTTGCACACTTAAATTCTAGACGGGTTTTTATTTTGGGATAGATGAGTGTTTATTTTTTAAAAAAAAACGGAGAGGAGTATTTACTGTATTTAAAGAAAAAATGAATAAAAGGGAGAAATTATTAGGCACCCTCGGTGAAGGATCTAACGGCCTAGATCCACCTTCCGTAGCCACTTCCCAAGCTCTCCCCTTGTCCGCCGTGCCTCACCGGCGACGCGCCGCCGAGCTCCATAGGATTCCACCACCGGCGCCTCCCATCTACCGCGAGCCCGCAACATCCTTGATGCACGACTCCTCTTCACGCGAATCCATGAAGCGCCAGCTCCATGACCTCCGCTGTACCTGTGGGGGCAACCCACGGTGATGGGAACCGCCGCCGGCGTCACCAAACATGGTAGACGCTTGCGCGTGTTGAGGTCTGCGAGCGACTGCTCTAGCGCTGCTGGGCGGCTTCTCAACGGAGGGCGAGACAAGCGGCGGAAACAGGACGCCCAAAATCCCACGCCGCAATGTGGCCATGTGCCCGCATCTCCATCGCCGTCTTCACCACCGCTGCTCGCTCCCCACCGTCGCCGCGCGCTCCCTACCTCTCCCTCGCCTCAGCCACGGCACGCGTGAGGAAAGGGACGCTCCGCCCTGAGGAGGCACACCACCTGTTCGACCAATTGCTGCGTCAAGCCACCCCCATCCCCGAGCGCTCGCTGAACGGGTTCCTCTCTGCTCTCGCGCGTGCGCCGTCCTCCGCCGCCTGCAGAGATGGCCCTGCCCTGGCCGTCGCACTCTTCAACCGCGCGTCTCGTGCTGATGGCCCACTGGTGCTGTCCCCCACATTCCACACCTATGGCATCCTCATGGACTGCTGCACCCGGGCGCACCACCCGGAGCTAACGCTGGCCTTCTTCGGCCAGCTCCTCAAGACAGGCCTGGGAGTCAATACCATCATCATCAGCAACCTTCTCAATGGCCTTTGTGAAGCAAAGCGGACAGACGAGGCTCTGGACATCCTTCTCCACAGAATGCCTGAGTTGGGCTGTGTGCCTGATGTTTTCTTGTACTGCATACTTCTGAAGAGCCTCTGCAATGACGGGAAGAGTGGCCAGGCAGATGAATTGCTACGCATGATGGCTGAAAAGAAAGCTGTCTGCTCGCCGAATGTGGTTGCCTATAATACAGTGATAGATGGCTTCTTTAAGCAGGGTGATACTAATAAAGCATGCAATTTATTCAACGAAATGATGCAGCAGGGTATTTCACCTGATTTAGTGACTTATAACTCCGTCGTTCGTGCACTGTGTAAGGCAAGAGCAATAGACAAGGCAGAGGCTGTCCTTCGACAAATGGTTGATAAAGGTGTTCAGCCAGATAACTGGACGTATAATAACTTGATCTATGGATATTCCTCTCGGGGCAAATGGAAGGAGGCAGTGAGGGTATTTAAAGAAATGACAAGTCAGGGCATCCTACCAGATGTTGTTACTTTGAACTCGTTAATGGCTTCCCTTTGCAAGCATGGAAAAATCAAGGATGCTAGAGATGTTTTTGACTCAATGGCAATGAAGGGCCAAAAACCTGATATTTTCTCCTACCAAATTATGCTCAACGGGTACGCTACTAAAGGATGCCTAGTTGATATGGCAGATCTCTTCAATTTGATGCTATCTGACAGTATTGCACTTAACAGCCATACTTTCAATGTGTTGATCAAGGCATATGCTAACAGTGGAATGCTAGATAGGGCTACGAGTATCTTCAATGAAATGACGGAGCAAGGAGTGAAACCTAATGTGGTAACCTATTCAACAGTGATTGCTGTGCTTTGCAGAATTGGTAAGATGGATGATGCTTTGGAAAAATTTAATCAGATGATTGATCAAGGAGTAGCACCCAATATATCTACTTACTATTGCCTGATTCAAGGTTTTTGTATTCATGGTGGTTTGCTGAAAGCCAAGGAATTGGCATTGGAAATGATGACTAAAGGTATGCATCCTGACATTGTTTTCTTCAGTTCGATAATAAACAACCTTTGCAAAGTGGGAAGGGTATTGGACGCACAAAATATATTTGACTTAACTGTAAATATTGGTCTGCATCCTACTGTTATGGTGTATAGTACGCTGATGGATGGGTACTGTCTAGTTGGCAAGATGGAGAAAGCATTAAAAGTATTTGATGCTATGGTGTCAGCTGGCATTGAACCAAATGTTGTAGTGTACGGTACACTTGTTCATGGCTATTGTAAAGTTGGAAGGATCGATGAAGGATTGAGACTTTTCAGAGAAATTTTGCACAAGGGAATGAAACCTTCAACTACTTTATACAACATCATACTTCATGGGTTATTTCAGGCTGGGAGAACTGTTCCTGCAAAGGTGACATTCCATGAAATGACTGAAAGTGGAATCACAATGGACAAATATACTTACAACATAGTTCTTGGTGGACTTTTTAAAAACAGTTGTTCTGATGAAGCAATCTTGCTTTTCAAAGAATTACGTGCAATGAATGTAAAGATTGATATCAAAACTCTTACTATCATGATAGCTGGATTGTTTCAAACTAGGAGAGTTCAAGAAGCCAAGGATCTGTTTGCTTCAATCTCAGGAAATGGATTGGTGCCTTCTGTTGTGACATACAGTGTAATGATGACAAATCTTATAAAAGAAGGATTGGTGGAAGAGGCAGACGATATGTTTTCATCCATGGAGAATGCTGGCTGTGAGGCCAATTCTCGATTGCTGAATCATGTGGTTAGAGAATTACTAGGGAAAAATGAAATAGTCAGGGCTGGAACTTACCTGTCCAAAATTGATGAGAGAAATTTCTCACTTGAACATTCAACCACAACCTTGCTGATCGATCTCTTCTCAAGCAAAGGGATTAGCCGGGAACACATAAGATTTCTCCCTGCAAAGTATCATTTTCTTGCAGAGGCCAGCCCATACTGATTGCTAGTAAATCTTACAAGGAAGCATAGATCTCCAGAAAAATCCTTCTTGACTTGCTGTTTGCACTGGGAAGTTAGCTGCAAGTTAAAAGTCAAGTAGATGTGAGATTTTCTCTCGTAGCATTAGCATATTTATTTATCATGGCTGTTAATACAACTGATGTTGTACTTATGAAGAATGACTTCTGAATTCTGACAGAGAATGTTGCACTTGTAATCACACGAGGCATGATATAATGAATATTTTCGGAATCAGTCCTTTTACGCACCTGCCATTGGTAGGCTAAATGTGATATTATCTAAACAGTCAGTTCACTTAATGTGCATGTTTTCTTGGAAGATTTCTTCTAAAAAGATTGACCTGCTTGATATTCAGATGTTTATTTACTTCTGATTCAACAATTCTGTACTGAATGTTCAGGTAAATGGCCTGATGAAGGAGCGTCTGATGTTTTTGGAAGCATATTTGTTCGGCGGATGGTGCGGTGCTGATGTCTTACTCTCCCAACTGTGTGTGTGCTTTCCGTACACAACTGATGTGTGATCTTCTCTTGTAGCATGTTTTATCGTGGCTGTTAACACAACTGATGTTGCAGCTATGAAGAATGAGATTATGACTGCTGAATTCTGATGGGGAATGTAGCATGCGTTGGTGAGCGCTCTTGGCGACCTGGCAGAGCCACCGAGCTCGTCATGTCATGGCGCTTGGGTTCTCTCTTCTCTGCTCGATCATGGCGCAGAAGCAGAACAGAAGCAGATCTCGGACTGGATTTTGACGGAGGAGCTTAGGGTCTCTGCTCACGACGCAAAACAGGGCACCTGAGGACCAAGCGTAAGCGTGGGAGAGAGGCGTGTAAGGGTGTTGGTGCCGGTGAGCCACGAGCGGGCGCTGCCTCGAGTTGAGGATATGAATTTAGTCAATTTTAACCGATATAAAATGAACTAGGATGGCCAAATACAAAATTTAGCACCGGAGGAAATATATGCTGATTTTGGTCAAAATAACTAAAAAATTAGCTTTGTATTCTCTGAAACATACTATATGCGTTAGCAACCAAACACATCTTAGGTACGGTGACATTTTAAAAATGAGTTTAAAGGACCGGATGTTAAATTTGTGAAGTTTTTTTTTAAAAGAAGACGTCTGGTTTGGACTTTTGGTAGGGTGACATGCTGAAAACATCCATTCACCACAATCTCCTCTGCTTGCTTTGTACCACGTCAGCAGCGACTAGGCTCACACCTCGCCCTTTTTCCGCCCCACCACACTCTTCTTTCCTCCTTGGCCTCGACCCCCCCACCCCCCACCCAGCACACACACTCCCCGACCCGTCCGGATAGAAAATGGCGGTGGCGAAGGAGGAGCAGGCGGGGCGCAACCAAGGAGACAGATGCGGCAATGGAGGTTTAGGGTTTAGAGCAGATTTTTCTAACTTTCGCTGACAGCCCCAAAGGGCGTAAAGGGGGTAAAAGAATCCAAATATTTCTCGGAAGTAGCTCTTCGCCTATGGGAACTTGCTCTTTTCTTTTGTTTGAAGATGGATTGTCTTTGCTGATAAGCTCTGGAATGATAGAGAAGGCAAAGGATGATAGTACCAGATGTAGTTTCTGAAGTTTTTTAGAATTTTTTTTTTTGGTAAAATAGCTTTTTCCGATAGTGAAAATGGTGATTTGTCTATAATCCCGTCTATTTTCCTTGTCCTTTTCTCTTTTTTCTTGGTCATTTTACCTTTTTACCTCTTCTAATTCTAATAATATCTATATCCACCTTATCTTCACTGCCCTCCTCAAGTCATCGGCATCGTCTCTCTTCTGAGCCCGCTGCCGCTCTCGGATGCGGCCCTCCGCCTCACCTTCCCGCCTAGGCTTAGATTCATCACCCCGCTTAGGCTCAAACACTGCCCTCCGTCTCCCACCCCCTCCGTTCCTCGCCTAGGCTCTGACGCTGCCCTCTACCTCACCTCCTTGCATACGCTCCGATCCGGCGCTTGGGCTTGTATTCTCCACCGCTCAGGCCTAACATTGTACTCCGTCCTAACGCCGACGAATGGCGCCACTCCATCTCGGTAGCACCCTCAAGCCAGCCTCAATCTCTCCCTCCGCCACGTCGGGGGCAATTTCGCGCTGGGCGCAGATGCGAGGATGGAGTGGAGGGAAGCCACAATATTTAGCTCGCATCGCACCTGCGTTTGGCTGCCAAACACTCTTAGAAGGTGCAACTTACCGCCAGGTTGAGTAAGATTTGAATAGCGTGAAAAGAGAAAGGACGTGGGAGAGAGAGTAAGTCGGCTGTTGGACAACCTCGTCTACAAATCAACTAATGCGAATTTTATATATTTACTTTTTCTATCCCAAAATATTAGCACGTATATGATTAAATTTATCCCAAATAAAAGTACACTAGAAGTTATTACATCTATCACGTAGCATGTAGAGTACCATTACTGCCAACAACCTTGTTCACAGGACCAAGAAAATAAAAAAAATCAACTCACCAATTAAAAAAAGAAAAAACCGCCGAAGGCCGTAGAAGCTCCGGGTCCGCTGGTTCATATCAATCTGTTGTTGGTTTCTTTTTGTTGTTGTTGTTGTTATTACTTCAATCATTATTGTATGTGAAAGTAGATTGTTTGTAGACGTCAATTTCACTTTATAGGGGTAAAAATGTAATTTTATAATCACACTAATTTGCACACTCAAATCCTAAATGTGCTTTATATATTTAAACAAAAATGAATAAAACGTAGAAATTATTAGGCACGTTCGTCGAAGGATCTAACGGCCTAGATCCATCTTCCGTAAGCCACTTCCCAATCCCCCGAAGGCCCAAACTTTCCCCGTGACCCCGTCCGCTGTGCCTCGCCGGCGACGCGCCGCCGAGCTCCCGAGCCTTCCACCGCCGGCGCCTCTCATCTACCGCGAGCGCGCAACATCCTCGATCCACGACTCCTCTTCCCACAAATCCACGAAGCGCCGGCTCCATGGCCTCCACTGTACCTGTGGGAGCAACCCATGGTGATGGGAACCGCCGGCGGCGGCGAGCCAGCCGGCGTCACCAAACATGGTAGACGCTTGCGCGTGTTGAGTTCCGCCAGCGATTGCTCTAGCGCCGCTGGGCGGCCTCTCAGCGGAGGGCGAGACAAGCGGCGGAACCAGGACGCCCAAAATCCCACGCCGCAATGTGGCCATGTGCCCGCATCTCCTCCGCCGTCTTCACCACCGCTGCTTGCTCCCCGCCGTCACCGCGCGCTCCCCACCTCGCCCTTGCCACAGCCACGGCGTGCGTGAGGAAAGGGACGTTCCGCCCTGAGGAGGCACACGACCTGTTCGACGAATTGCTGCATCAAGCCACACCGGTGCCCGGGCGCGAGCTGAACGGGTTCCTCACCGCGCTCGCGCGGGCACCGGCCTCCGCCGCCTGCAGAGATGGCCCTGCCCTTGCCGTCGCACTCTTCAACCGCGCGTCTCGAGCTCACGGTCCGCGGGTGCTGTCCCCCACACTCCACACCTACGGCATCCTCATCGACTGCTGCACCCGCGCACACCGCCCAGAGCTAACGCTGGCCTTCTTCGGCCAGGTCCTCAAGACAGGCTTGGGAATCAATACCATCGTCATCAGCAACCTTCTCAAGGGCCTTTGTGAAGCAAAGCGGACAGACGAGGCTCTGGACATCCTTCTCCACAGAATGCCTGAGTTGGGCTGTGTGCCTGATGTTTTCTCGTACTGCATACTTCTGAAGAGCCTCTGCAATGACGGGAAGAGTGGCCAGGCAGATGAATTGCTACGCATGATGGCTGAAAGGAAAGCTGTCTGCTCGCCTGACGTGGTTGCGTATACTGCGGTCATCGATGGCTTCTTTAAGGAGGGCAATGTTAATAAAGCATGTGATCTGTTCAATGAAATGCTGCAGCGGGGGATTTCACCAGATTTAGTGACTTATAGCTCTGTTGTTCATGCACTATGTAAGGCAAGAGCAATGGACAAGGCAGAGGCTGTCCTTCGACAAATGGTTGATAAAGGTGTACAGCCAGATAACATGACATATAATATCTTCATCTATGGATATTCCTCTATGGGCCAGTGGAGGGAGGCAGTGAGGGTATTTAAAGAAATGACAAGTCGGGGCATCTTACCAGATGTTGGTAACTGGAACTCGTTAATGGCTTCACTTTGCAAGCATGGAAAAATCAAGGATGCTAGAGATCTTTTTGACTCAATGGCAATGAAGGGCCTAAAACCTAATATTTTCTCCTACCAAATTATGCTCAACGGGTATGCTACTAAAGCATGCCTAGTTGATATGGCAGATCTCTTCAATTTGATGCTTGGAGACAGTATTGCACCTGACATCCATATTTTCAGTGTGCTGGTTAAGGCATATGCTAAATGTGGAATGCTAGATAGGGCTACAATTGTCTTCAATGAAATGAGGGAGCAAGGACTGAAACCTGATGTGGTAACCTATTCGACAGTGATTGCTGCACTTTGCAGAATTGGTAAGATGGATGATGCTGTGGAAAAATTTAATCAGATGGTTGACCAAGGAGTAGCACCCGATATGTGTACTTACTGTTGCCTGATTCAAGGTTTTTGTATTCATGGTGGTTTGCTGAAAGCCAAGGAATTGGCATTGGAAATGATGAGTAAAGGTATGCATCCTGACATTGTTTTCTTCAGTTCGATAATAAACAACCTTTGCAAAGTGGGAAGGGTATTGGTAGCACAAAATATATTTGACTTAACTGTAAGTCTTGGTCTTCATCCTACTGTTATGGTGTATAGTACGCTGATGGATGGGTACTGTCTAGTTGGCAAGATGGAGAAAGCATTAAAAGTATTTGATTCTATGGTGTCAGCTGGCATTCAGCCAAATGTTGTAGTGTACGGTACACTCGTTAACGGCTATTGTAAAGTTGGAAGGATCGATGAAGGGTTGAGTCTTTTCAGAGAAATATTGCATAAGGGAATAAAGCCTTCAACTATATTATACAACATCATACTTCATGGATTATTTCAGGCTAGGAGAATAGTTCCTGCAATGGAAATGTTCCATGAAATGACTGAAAGTGGAATATCAGTGGACACAGATACATACAGGATAGTTCTTAGTGGACTTTTTAAAAACAGTTGCTCTGATAAAGCAATCTTACTTTTCAAAGAACTGCGTGCAATGAATGCAAAGATCGATATCAAAACTCTCAATATCATGATATCTGGATTGTTTCAAACCAGGAGAGGTGAAGAAGCTAAGGATCTGTTTGCTTCTATCTCAAGAAGTGGGCTGGTGCCTTCTATTGTGACTTACAGTGTAATGATGACAAATCTTATAAAAGAAGGATTGGTGGAAGAGGCAGAAGATATGTTTTCATCCATGGAGAATGCTGGCTGTGAGGCCAATTCTCGATTGCTGAATCATGTGGTCAGGGAGTTACTAGAGAAACGCGAAATAGTCAAGGCTGGAACTTACCTGTCCAAAATTGATGAGAGGAATTTCTCACTTGAACATTCAACCACAGTGTTGTTGATTGATCTCTTCTCAAGCAAAGGGACTTGTCAGGAACACATAAGATTTCTCCCTGCAAAGTATCATTTTATTGCAGAGGCCGGCCCGTACTGATTGTTAGTAAAGCTTACAAGGATGCATGGATCTCCAAAAAAAATCCTTCTTGACTTGCTGTTTGCACCTGGGAAATTAGCTGCAAGTTAAAAGTCAAGTAGATGTGAGATTTTTTTCTTGTAGCACTGGCGTATTTATCATGATTGTATACAACTGATGTTGCACTTATGAAGAATGAGATAATGACTTCCGAGTTCTGATGTAAAATGTAGCACTGTGACCACGCGAGGCATGATATAATGAATAATATTTTTGGAATCTGTCCTTGCATGCACCTGCCACAGGTAGCCTAAATATGATCTTATTTATATCTAAAACAGCTAGTTCACTTTATATGCATGTTTTTCTGGAAGATTTCTTCTCGGGGATCTGCTTGATATGCAGATGTTCATTTACTTTTGATGCAACAATTCTATACCGTATATGTTTTTGGTAGATGACCTGACGAAGGAGCGTTTAACTGAAGGTGGGATCTTCTCATGTTGTGGGTACCAAACCGTCAAACACGGAAGCGAACTTTACCTCTTGGTTAGATTCATACAGTGAAGCTACCCTAAGAACAATTTACTGGATTAGATAAATATATAAAATGACCTAATCCTGTGAGCTGCATCTTGGGTTTGCCGTTTGCTTGTGCCCTGCTCCTCCAACATTGTGCTTTGATCTGAAATTTTGTTCTTTTTTATCTTTGTTTGTTAGTATGAGTAGATGGTCCCGCGTGATGAACGTGCTCCAATTGAAGTTGATGACCAGCAAAAGAAGAAGAATCCATTGTGGAAACATGTTGTGCTTTTAGAGAAGGTTGTTTTAGGAGGCATGTCGTATGGCGATGCAAGTACTGCAAGATTGAGTACAAGGGAAGTTACTCTAGGATAAAAAGCCATTTGGTTCGGAGAAGTGGAGGAGGAATCAAGATTTGCACAGCTGTTACTGTTGGACACAAATCATAGGTTTTGGGGCTGAATTTTCTATTCCATTAGCCTTACCAACCATGGCAGGATTTGTGGTACATATAGGGTAGTTTACTTGCAACTCAAGGAAGCTAAGCATATTCTAGAGATGCTAAAGTAGATGCTAGAGATAAAGATAAGAGTTGACACAGCCACCAGCTACTCTTGATAACTATCCTAGGTAGATAAGGATAAGACTTATAACTATCATTCTCCCCCTAAGTCTTGTGTGGCGCCTTCTGGGGAATTTGAACCATCTCATTCCTGGCGCGAAGCTCCTGGAACTTGACCCGCCGAAGGGACTTGGTGAGAAGGTCGGCGAGCTGATCCCGGGCGTTAATGTAGCCGGCCTTGATGCTCCCCTCATCCAAGCTGCTCCTGATGAAGTGGTACTTGATGCGGATATGCTTTCTATGCTCATGGAAGACGAGGTTCTTTGCCAAGGCCAAGGCGGACTTGCTGTCCATCCTGAGCTCCACTGCTTCTGCATCTCTGCCTAGAAGATCGCCCAGCAGCCGAGCCAACCAGAGAGCTTGAGTCGAAGCGGTTGTGGCAGTGATGTACTCCGCCTCGCAACTGGACAGAGCCACCACTTGCTACTTGACCGACTGCCAGTTGATCAGCCACTTGCCGAGGAAGAATAGCGTCCCGCTAGTGCTCTTGCTTGTGTCGATGTCGCTGGCGAGGTCGCTATCGCTGTACCCGATGAAGTGCTCTGCACTGGGACACCTCGGGTAGTGCAAGCCGTAGTCGGTGGTGCCCTCGACATAGCGGAAGATCCTCTTGATAGCCTGCTGATGCTCCATCATTGGTCGCTGCATGAACCAACTGACGTAGCCAACGGCGAACGCTAGGTTCAGCCGCGTGTGGACAAGGTAGCGAAGATAGCCACAATGCGCCGGTACTGCGTGGTGTCGACCTCCTTGGCCATGCTGTCGCGGCTCAGCTTCAGTCTCTCCTCCAGGGGAGTGTAGGCCGAGTTGCAGCCGATGAGCCCGCCCAACTCGACGATGCATTTGGCGTAGGCAGTCTGGCGAAAGGAGATGTCAGAGCTGTCTTGGTGGACCTCGATCCCTAGGTAGAAGGAGAGGAGGCCCAAGTCGCTCATCTGGAAGGTGGCCTTCATCTCCTTGAACGCCTCCACCTCGGCCTCCTTGGTGCCGGTGATCACCAAGTCGTCGACGTAGACGCCTACCAACAAGGCATTGCCATCCTTGCCCCGCCGGTAGACTACAGCCTCGTGAGGACTTTGCTCGAACCCCATTTGCTTGAGAGTGAAGTCTAGCTTGGCGTTCCAAGCTCTTGGCGCCTGTCGCAAGCCGTAGAGGGCCTTGTGCAGGCGAAGAACCTTGTTCTCCTTGCCGGGGATGACGAATCTCGACGGCTGGTGGATATAGACCTCCTTTAGGTCACCATTGAGGAAGGCAGACTTGACGTCCATGTGGTGCGCACGCCATCCCTCCTGAGCCTCCAGGGCGAGGAGACGAACGGACTCCATCCGCGCGACGGGAACGAAGGCGTCGTTGAAGTCGGCTCCCTCCTGCTAGATGAACCCGCGCGCCACCAGACGCGCCTTGTGCTTGATCACCGCCCCGACCTCATCCTTCTTGAGTTTGTAGACCCACTTAAGGGTGATGGCGCAGTGGCCGACAGGAAGATCCATCAGCTCCCACGTCCGGTTCCGCTCGACCGCGTCCATCTCCTGTTGCATCGCGGCGTGCCATGCCGCGTCTCCCTCCGCCTCAGCAAAGGAGTGAGGCTCACCGTCCTCGTGTGCCAGGTGCAGCTCCGCCTCGAAGTCGTGCACCTCCATCTCAGGGACAGGCTGATCGCCGAGGATGTTGTCCAAGGTGCGGTAGCGTAGAGGCTCGCCGTCGTGGTAGGCGTCGACGCGGTCGTCGTCATTGGAAAACAGAGTGGCGAGCTCCACCGTACGCTGATGGGCCGAAGCTGTTGGTGTTGATCCTGGAGGTGTCGGCACCTGTGCGGGAGAGTGGGGGAGTCGGTGTAGGAGAGTGGGGTGTAGCCGGTGGTGGAGTACTCGCTGGTGGTGTAGGTGATGGAGGACTCGCCGGAGTTGATCGCAAGCGGGGTGCCGAGGTGGACGAGCTCGGTGAAGACGAGCTGCTAGCTCCCCCAGCTCCCTCGAAGTGAACATAGTCGACGACTAAGTCTATGAGGGTCAAAGTCGAGCCATCGTCCACCGCCTTGTCCTAAGCCTAGCCTCGCCCTTCGTTGAACACAACGTTTTGGGAGATGCGAGAACGCTGTGTCGTAGGGTCAAGGATGCGGTAGGCCTTGACGCCCTCCATGTAGTCGATGAAGACCACCGACATGCTCCGGTCGTTGTGCTTGCCGACGTGGTTGAGCTCCTTGGTGAAGGAGAGACAGCCGAAGAGGCGGAGGTGGCTCACCACCGGCTTGCGCCCCGTGCTAGGCCTCGTACAACATCTTGCCATCAAGGGCCTTGGTGGGCGAGCGGTTGAGGAGATGGACGGCAGTCATCACCGTCTCCCCCTAGTAGATTGTCAGCATCCCTCTCTACTTGAGGAGGGCGCGGGTGGTGGCCACCACGGTCTAGTTGTGGCGCTCAGTGACACCGTTCTGTTGTGGGGTGTACGACGCGGAGAAGTGGCGCTAGATACCCTCGTTAGCACAGCACACCACGAACTTAGCCGCCGTGAACTCACCGCCACTGTCGGTGCGTAGCACTCGAAGCTTGTGGCCGCACTCCTTCTCCGTAGTAGCTTGATGATGCTTGATGGCATCTGCAGCCACCGTCTTGGTGTCGAGCAGGACCACCCACATGTAGCGAGATGCATCATCGATGAGCAGCAGGAAGAAGCACCGGCCTCCAGGTGTGGCCGGTGTCACAGGGCCATAGAGGTCGCCATGCACGAGCTCTAGCTTCTCCTTGGCAAGGAAGCTCGCCTGGCGGGGGAAAGGGAGCTGCCGCTACTTGGTGAGGACGCAGGTGTTGCAGAATTGCTCTATGTGCTCGACTCACGACAAGCCCTGCAACATCTCCTTGTTGCCAAGCTGCTTCAGGGCCTCAAAGTTGAGGTGCCCAAAGCGCTCGTGCCACCGCTAGTGTCGTCATTGCGGCGGGCTACAAGGCACATGGGCTGCGCCACCTGTACATGGAGGATGTAGAGGCAGTTGGCGCCTCTGTTCACCTTGGTGAGAAGGTGACAATGGCGATCGTAGATACGCAGGACCCCGTGCTCGATCTCCACGCGTGAGCCGTTCTCATCCAGCCGTCCCAAGCTGATGGAGTTCCTCAGTGCGGGGATGTAGTAGACGCCGGTGAGCAGCTGGTGCTCACCATTCTTGGCGGTGAAGACGTCGGAGCCAACACCCTTGATCTCCATGGCGGAGGCGTCCCCAAACTTGACGGAGCCTCGAACGCCGGAGTCGAGCTCGGAGAAGAACTCCCGCCGCCCAGTCACGTGTTGAGTGGCGCCGGTGTTGAGGCAGCACCCATCGATCTTGTCACCGCCGGACCCGTTGCCGAGGAAGACGTGGGCCCGTGGCTCGTCAAGGTGGAGCGGCCGACATGAGACAGGAGTGCGGCTCGATGCTCCCGTGTACGAAGAACAGAGCCGCCTCATCACCCTCTTGCGCTTGCGCGATGTGTGCCTGAAAGTCCCTAGTTTGGTTTTGGCTAATTGATGAAACATAGGACTAACCTTTGTATCTAAGTGGATGATTTAGATAAAGGTGGTCATTGAATATGAGACATGACATTGACTCATATGACCAAGATGGTGAAGACCAAGATGAGGCTTGGCTCAATGGATCGGTTGTGAAGGTGAAGGGCTAGTCGAGGCTTCGAAGCGAAGGACCATGCGATGGTGAAGCTTGAGCAAGACTTGGCGCTGATGGACCGATGCAACGGTGAAGAGCAAGTGAAGTCAAGGTCGATGGATCGAGACGGTCATGTGATGATATGAAGTGGATCATATCATTTGGAGAAACAAAATGGGCTCAAGGCAAAGGTATAACCATAGGGCCATTTTGTTTTACACTCAAGACACCATAGATGGTGTGAGTGGTTTAGGATCAATAGCGGTTATTCGACGCATGGGTGCCACTAGGTGAATTCATGAAGTGCATTGCATGTAGGGCCTAGTGAGCTAACTGGAAAACCTTTGAAAATGATTGAGAAAAAGCTAACACACAAGCACATGGAGATGTACACTTGATGGTGTTGGCACATTTGCAAAGGTGGCGTTGGTCGCGCTGTCGTTTGCGGGTAGAGAGGGGTTTGGGTTCCTCTCTCCCTCCCGCCGAGCGTACGAGCGCGGGATTCAGGCGATTTCGGGGAAATGAAATGCCTATTTTCCTCTACACCGGAAGTCGGAAAAGAAACGGAGGCGAACGCGGTCACCTCTGCACCGGACGCTGCACCGGACGCGGTCAGTTTCGACCGGCGCGTCCGGTCAGTACAGCGTCGGGGTCAGGCGCGCGAGCTAGGGTTTGTCACCGGCGCGTCCGGTGACTCGCGGAACCGGCGCGTCCGGTCTGGCGAACAGCGGGTCACGAAGTCGTCGGACGCGGTGCGCGTCCGGTCACACACGATCGGACGCGTCCGGTCGTCCAGGGAGCTTACTGGACTCCCACCGGACGCGGGTACTGTGGCGTCCGGTCGTTGCGAGGAGCGCGTCCGGTCATGTCTTCGCGCGCGCGGGTTCTGTGCACACCGGTGCGTCCGGTCGTTTGCAGCAGCGCGTCCGGTCGCTCGTTTGACCGTTGACGCGCAGTGACCGTTGGAGGATCTAACGGTCGCGTTTGAAATCGGAGGACACGTGGTCGTCGCAGGGCGACCGGACGCGGTTGAGCGCGTCCGGTCAGTTACGACCGGCGCGTCCGGTCGTCCCGCGAAAAACGGTCAGTGGAGTTGTAACGGCTCTATTTGTTTGGGATGCTTATAAATACTTGTTGGCCGGCCCTTGGGGAGGTCTCTTGGCATTTCTAACACTCATGTGCATCCTTTGAGTTAAAGCAACTCCTCCCACTCATCTCTCTTGCTTGATTGCAAATCAAAAGTGAGATTGAGTGATCCCAAAGTGCATTGCATAGCTTGAGGGCATCTAGTGGCACTTGTGGGCGGTTTAGCCGGTGGATTTCTTGTTACTCTTGGAGAGTACCGCTCCTAGCCGGCTTGGAGATTGTTGGAGGCGTTGGCAAGAGAAGGTGATTGTTCTTGGCCACCTCCGGTTGATTGTGAGAGGTTCTTGTGCTTTCCTCGGCGGGACGCCAAAAGCAACTCTAGTGGAATCCGCGTGTCATTGAGTTACCTCACTTGAGAGTGGTGTCTTGCGGTGCCTTGCGGGGCGTGCCTTGAGGGGCAAGTGACTTGAGGGTCACACCGAGGAACCATCTAAGTGTTGGTCGACACAACCGGTGACGTAGCTTGTCGGTGCACAAGTGAACACCGGGTGAACAAATATTGTGTCTCTTGTCTCCCGGTGATTGGTCTTCATATTGTGTTGTTGTCAATATTGATTGATTGTATATCATCTTGGTGATTGGCAACATCTTCACTTCACCGTCGGTATAACAATCACAATCCTCTCTCTTGCATTTACATTCACTAGTTTATCTTGTGTAGCTCTAGTAGTAGCTTTGCTAGTAGTGTTAGCTTGTTCTCTAGTGTAACCTTAGTGACATAGCTCTTGTGTGAACTAGAGATCTTAATCTACTAGACTTGTGGATAGGAGGCTTGCATCACAACCTTTGGCTAAGCAAAACTCGCTTTACGCCGTTTGTTATTCTAACAAGTTTGCTTAGTGGTATTTGTAGATTTTTTAATAGGCTATTCACCCCCCCTCTAGCCATCTAGGACCTTACAAGTGGTATCGGAGCCATGGTCACCGTTTTAATCAAGGCTTAACATCCTTCGGTGTGAAAAATGGCTCAAATTGTGTTCAATCATGTTGGGGGCAAGCCACCGTTCTTTGATGGTGTTAGTTCTTTTGCTCATTGGAAGAGAAAAATGACAATGTACCTTGGTTCTATTCATGAGAGAGTATTGCAAGTCACCGAGAATGATTTTGCTATCATTGATCCCGATCATCTCACCGATGAAGATAAAGCAAATAGAACATGCAATAGAATGGCTCTCAATACACTTTACAATGGTATTGACACAAAAGTATTTGAGGGCATCAAGGATTTAGATTTGGCAAATGAAGTGTGGACAAGGTTGAGTGAAACATATGAGGGCACTAAGGTTGTGAAGAGTGCCAAGCTATATGGGCTCAAGAGTGAGTTTGAGAACTTCAAGAAAAAGGATGATGAAACAATCATTGAAATGTTTCATAGATTGCAAGTAATAGTCAATGATCTCAAGAGCTTAGGGCACAAGACTCAAGATCAAGATTTTTGTCACAAGTTCTTATTGAGCTTACCTAGAAGATTCAAGATGTTGATCATGATGTTGCAAAGAGATGGGCTTGAAGCAATGAAGCCTAATGATTTGCTTGGTGAAGTATTGACCTATGACAAATATGATCAAGATGTTGATGACAAGGAGAAGGTGGAAGATGAGAAGAGGAAGAAGACCGTGGCATTCAAAGCCACCTCCTCCAAGGGCAAAGCTACCATCATTGAAGAAGAAGAAGACAACAATGAAGATGGGGAATTTGAAATTGATGATGAGGCACTTGCTCTTGTAGTCAAGAAGATGGGTCACATGTTCATCAAGAGAAGAGGCTTTAAGAAGAGAAATGACAACTTCAAAAGAAATGAGCAACAAAGAAAGTGCTTCAATTGTGATAGCACCGAGCACCTTCAAGCGGAATGTCCTTATGATAAGAAGAAGAACAAAAAGGATAAGTTTGAGAAGAAGAAGAGAGAGGCCAAGATGACATTCAAGAAAGGCAAAAATGGTGCCTATGTGATCACTTGGGAAAGTGAAGATAATGAAGAAGAAGAAGAAGAATCATCTAACAAGGCTTTTGCTTCCATTGCTATCAACAAGAAGCCATCATTATTTGATTCATCCTCTTCATGCTTCATGGCTAAACAAGCTAAGGTATTATATGATGAGAGTGATGATGAAAGTGAAATGGAATATGCTCATGATAGTGATAATGATAATGATAATGAAAATGATGATGATGAACCAACTAAAGAACAACTATATGACTTGATGCAACAAACTAGAGACATAGCTATTGCCAAGGACAAAGAGTGTAAGAAGCTTTCAATGAAAGTAGCAATACTTGAGAAAGTCCTTAGTGAGCTTAAGACCACTCATGAGAGTCTAGTGGAAGACCATGAGGATCTTGATAAGGCTCATTCCAAGCTTGAAAAAGCTCACTCATTGCTACTTGAGCAACAAGCAAAGAAGGAGGTTGTTGTATCATGTGATATAGGTGTTACATGTGATATAATTGATGAATCCTTTAATGAACCTATCATCATGTCAAATACTAACCCTTTTTGTAGCTCTTCATCCACCACCACTAACTCTACCTCCACTACTAGTGATGGTTTCACTTGTGATGCCTCACTAATGGTTGAGAATGAGACTCTCAAGAGAGAGGTGGATGAGCTCACTCACGCCCTAGGCAAGGCCTATGGTGGTGAGGCCCGCTTGCTTAAGTGCTTGGGTAGCCAAAGGTTCTCTCTTAACAAAGAGGGATTGGGCTATATCCCCAAGAAAGGCAAGTTGGTCTTTGCAACTCCAAAGCCTAGCTTTGTGAAGGGCAATGGCCGGTTTTGCAATAGATGCAAGCAAGTTGGGCACCTAGAGCATAATTGCAATAAAAAGAACCAAAGCAAGAACCTTGTTAATGCTATATCTTTTGATTCTTGCTATGTGCTTACCAAGGGTGTGAAGGGTGTGCAAGCTAAGTTTGTTGGTACACCAATTGTGGGTCCAAAGAAGAAGGCTATTTGGGTACCAAAGAGCTTAGTTACTAACCTACAAGGACCCAAACAAAAGTGGGTACCTAAGCTTCATTAATTTGCTTGTAGGTCAATTACAAAGCCGGAGGAAGGCATTGGATTATTGATAGTGGGTGCACTCAACACATGACCGGTACATCAAGAATGTTTGACTCAATCAATGACAATGATAGTGGTGTTGATTCTATCACATTTGGCAATAACAAGAAAGGCAAGGTTATTGGCTTGGGAAAGATTGCAATATCAAATGACATGAGTATCTCCAATGTGTTGCTAGTTGAAAGCTTGGATTTCAATCTTCTATCCGTGGCACAAATATGTGATCTAGGCTACAAATGCATCTTTGGGGTTGATGATGTGGAAGTTATTAGTGTGGATGGTTCAAATGTGGCATTCAAGGGCTTTAGATATGAGAATCTCTACCTAGTTGACTTCAATGCTAGAGAAACTTCTTTGACAACTTGCTTAGTCTCCAAATCAAGCATGGGTTGGCTTTGGCATAGAAGGCTTGGTCATGTTGGCATGAAACAATTGAAGAAGCTTACAACTCACAATCTTGTCAATGGTTTGAAAGATGTTGAATTTGAGAAGAATAAGCTTTGTAGTGCATGTCAAGCCGGGAAGCAAGTTGGAAGCTCACATCCAAAGAAGAGTACAATGAGCACATGCAAAGCATTTGAGTTGATGCACATGGATCTATTTGGACCAACAACATATACAAGCATAGGCGGCAACAAGTATGGCTTTGTTATAGTGGATGACTTCACAAGATTCACATGGGTATTCTTTCTTAGTGACAAAAGTGAAGTGTTTGACACCTTCAAAACATTTCTCACTAGAGTTCACAATGAGTTTGAGATTAGAATCAAGAAAGTGAGAAGTGACAATGGAAGTGAGTTCAAGAATACAAAAATTGAAGAACTTTGTGATCATTATGGTATTGGACATCAATTCTCGGCCAAGTACACTCCACAATCAAATGGTCTAGTTGAGAGGAAGAATAGAACATTGCTTGATATGGCTAGATCAATGCTTCATGAGTACAATGTGAGTCAATCTTTTTGGGATGAAGCAATCAATACCGCTTGCTACTACATCAATAGACTATATTGGCATCCATTGCTAGAGAAGACCCCATATGAGCTACTTCATGGGAGAAAGCCCAATATTTCTTACTTTAGGGTGTTTGGTTGCAAATGCTATATCTTGAAGAAAGGCACTAGATTGGGGAAGTTTGACAAGAGATGTGATGAGGGTTTCCTACTTGGTTATTCAACTACAAGCAAAGCTTATAGAGTTTGGAACAACTCAAGTGGCATCCTAGAAGAAGTCCATGATGTGCAATTTGATGAAACCAATGGGTCACAAGATGAAGAAGAAAATCTAGATGATATTAGTGGAACTCTATTAGTGGAAGCAATGAAAAACATGGACATTGGAGACATTAGAGCAAAGCAAGTAATTGATATTCAAGATGATGATAAAGATCAAGTGCTCAATTCACCATTCAAGCAAGTTAGTGACTCTCAAGTGCAAGATCAAGGTGCTAGTTCTTCTCATCAAGATACATCAAGTGATCAACCAAGCTCAAGCAATCAAATGCAAGTACTTCAACCACAACATATTGCAAGAGATCACCCCATTGATAGTGTTATTGGTGATATTAGAAGTGGTGTGCAAACAAGATCAAGATTGGCTATGTTTTGTGAGCATGCATCATTTGTGTCAACCATAGAACCAAAGAAGATAGAAGAAGCTTTGAGGGATGCCGATTGGATCATGGCTATGCAAGAAGAGCTTAATAATTTCACAAGAAATGATGTTTGGGAGTTGGTAGAAAGGCAAAATGACTACAATGTGATTGGAACCAAGTGGGTGTTCAAAAACAAGCAAGATCAAGATGGCATTGTAGTGAGAAACAAAGCAAGGCTAGTTGCTCAAGGTTACACTCAAGTAGAAGGTCTTGACTATGATGAAACATATGCTCCCGTGGCAAGATTGGAGGCAATAAGGATTCTATTGGCTTATGCTTGTGCACACAACATCAAACTATATCAAATGGATGTCAAAAGTGCATTTCTCAATGGGATCATCAATGAGTTAGTCTTTGTTGAGCAACCGCCCGGATTTGAAGATGACAAGAAACCCAACCATGTGTACAAGTTGAAGAAGGCTTTATATGGCTTAAAGCAAGCACCTAGAGCATGGTATGAGAGGCTAAGGGATTTCCTTCTCTCTAAGGGATTCAAGATGGGCAAGGTTGATACAACTCTATTCACCAAGAAGATTGGAAATGATCTATTCATAGTGCAAATATATGTTGATGACATCATCTTTGGATCAACCAATCAAGCTTATTGTGAAGAATTTGGTGCTATGATGGCCAAAGAGTTTGAAATGTCTATGATTGGTGAACTTAGCTACTTCCTTGGTCTCCAAGTAAAGCAATTGAAGAATGGGACATTTGTGAGTCAAGGGAAATACATAACGGACATGTTGAAGAAGTTTGGAATGCAAGATGCAAAGCAAATTTCAACTCCAATGGGTACAAATGGAAATTTGGATAGTGATCTTGATGGCAATATGGTGAATCAAAAGGAATATCGGTCTTTGATTGGAAGTCTACTCTATGTTACTGCATCAAGGCCGGATGTCATGTTTAGTGTTTGCATGTGTGCTAGATATCAAGCCTCACCTAGAGAGAGTCATCTCACGGCCGCAAAGAGAATATTGAGGTACTTGAAGCAAACAAGAGATGTTGGACTATGGTATCCTAAGGGGTCAAAGTTTGAATTGATTGGATATTCGGACTCCGACTATGGGGGTTGCAAGATCAATAGAAAGAGCACAAGTGGCACATGTCAATTACTTGGAAGATCACTTGTGTCATGGTCCTCAAAGAAACAAAATAGTGTGGCAATCTCTACTGCCGAAGCCGAATATGTGAGTGCGGGGAGTTGTTGTGCACAATTGCTATGGATGAAATCAACTTTGAAGGATTATGGCCTCAACTTCAAGAATGTGCCATTGCTATGTGATAATGAGAGTGCAATCAAGATGATACAAAAGCCGGTTCAACATGGAAGAACAAAGCATATTGACATAAGGCATCATTTCATTAGAGATCATCAACAAAAGGGAGATATTGCCATTGAAAGTGTTGGCACCGATGATCAACTTGCCGATATTCTCACTAAGCCACTTGATGAAAAGAGGTTTTGCAAGCTAAGGAATGAATTGAATATTCTTGATTTCTCAAACATGAGTTGAATGCACCCCACCCACTTATTGACATGCCTCTCCTTCGACATTGCAAGGTAAAGTTGATTGACATGTCATTCATCCTATGCTAAGGACTTGCTAGAGCATGTAGACATATTAAGTGGTATGCATGAGCATTCATGATAAATCAAATGAATTTGATGGATATATGTTACCACTATTGCCTCTATGTTTGTTTTGATCTAGTGGTAGCATATGACATGTTTGTGAGCTTGCAAACCTAGTGTTGAATCTAGAGGATTTGCTATAAGTGTTTAATTCAACATAGACAAGATAACCCTTATTAGGAGGTGTGAAGAAGCTTGTCTTTGGTTCAAATCGAATTAAATATCTTTGGCAAGTGTTCTAGGTTGAACCAAATTTGATAAATTTTAACCTACTCTATCAAACATTTTTCTTCTCTCCACAATTTGATCCCATTTTTGGGTAAGTTGTTGACAAAGGGGGAGAGAAACAGATGATTCAACTTGATAAAGGGGTAAATAAAATTTTTGATGCACACAAGTAGGGGGAGCAAGCTCATAAACAAAGTTGTTGCATTTGTTTGTGCATTTTCATATGACTTGCTCATTGCACATGAATTTAGATCCAATATACATGCTTGTGTGGTGCAATGCTAGTATAGAACTTGGATGATGAAATGATCTACTAGCATGCATAGGAATAGTTTTACTTTTGGTATCTAGACTTGCCTAAAGTTTTTACAAGTGGTCCAAGAACCTTTACATATAATGTTGATCTCACGGGGTTCTTGAGTTTTTGTTGGATGTCTAGTTACTTCATGATGCTAAGGATGGTGTAAAAGGCAACTCCGATTGGTATCACGCTTCAAAGGTCCATTTCTTACACCTTAGCATCATTCTGGTAGAATTACTCTCCCAACACTTCTATCCATGCATATGTGCAAAGCTTTCAATCCAAACTCTATGCACATATGTAGGGGGAGCTAATGCTACCAAAACCGAGCTTGTGATAATTGTCCAAACTTTACTTATGAGCAAAATGATTGGACAAGTATGACAAGTTCAAAACTTTTATTATCAAAATCATCTTTGTGAGGGTTGTCATCAATTACCAAAAAGGGGGAGATTGAAAGTCCCTAGTTTGGTTTTGGCTAATTGATGAAACCTAGGACTAACCTTTGTATCTAAGTGGATGATTTAGATAAAGGTGGTCATTGAATATGAGACATGACATTGACTCATATGACCAAGATGGTGAAGACCAAGATGAGGCTTGGCTCAATGGATCGGTTGTGAAGGTGAAGGGCTAGTCGAGGCTTCGAAGCGAAGGACCATGCGATGGTGAAGCTTGAGCAAGACTTGGCGCTGATGGACCGATGCAACGGTGAAGAGCAAGTGAAGTCAAGGTCGATGGATCGAGACGGTCATGTGATGATATGAAGTGGATCATATCATTTGGAGAAACAAAATGGGCTCAAGGCAAAGGTATAACCATAGGGCCATTTTGTTTTACACTCAAGACACCATAGAGGGTGTGAGTGGTTTAGGATCGATAGCCGAACTATTAAGAGGGGTAGTCTTATCGGTTATTCGACGCATGGGTGCCACTAGGTGAATTCATGAAGTGCATTGCATGTAGGGCCTAGTGAGCTAACTGGAAAACCTTTGAAAATGATTGAGAAAAAGCTAACACACAAGCACATGGAGATGTACACTTGATGGTGTTGGCACATTTGCAAAGGTGGCGTTGGTCGCGCTGTCGTTTGCGGGTAGAGAGGGGTTTGGGTTCCTCTCTCCCTCCCGCCGAGCGTGCGAGCGCGGGATTCTGGCGATTTCGGGGAAATGAAATGCCTATTTTCCTCTACACCGGAAGTCGGAAAAGAAACGGAGGCGAACGCGGTCACCTCTGCACCGGACGCTGCACCGGACGCGGTCAGTTTCGACCGGCGCGTCCGGTCAGTACAACGTCGGGGTCAGGCGCGCGAGCTAGGGTTTGTCACCGGCGCGTCCGGTGACTCGCGGGACCGGCGCGTCCGGTCTGGCGAACAGCAGGTCACGAAGTCGTCGGACGCGGTGCGCGTCCGGTCACACACGATCGGACGCGTCCGGTCGTCCAGGGAGCTTACTGGACTCCCACCGGACGCGGGTACTGTGGCGTCCGGTCGTTGCGAGGAGCGCGTCCAGTCATGTCTTCGCACGCGCGGGTTCTGTGCACACCGGTGCGTCCGGTCGTTTGCAGCAGCGCGTCCGGTCGCTCGTTTGACCGTTGACGCGCAGTGACCGTTGGAGGATCTAACGGTCGCGTTTGAAATCGGAGGACACGTGGTCGTCGCAGGGCGACCGGACGCGGTTGAGCGCGTCCGGTCAGTTACGACCGGCGCGTCCGGTCGTCCCGCGAAAAACGGTCAGTGGAGTTGTAACGGCTCTATTTGTTTGGGATGCTTATAAATACTTGTTGGCCGGCCCTTGGGGAGGTCTCTTGGCATTTCTAACACTCATGTGCATCCTTTGAGTTAAAGCAACTCCTCCCACTCATCTCTCTTGCTTGATTGCAAATCAAAAGTGAGATTGAGTGATCCCAAAGTGCATTGCATAGCTTGAGGGCATCTAGTGGCACTTGTGGGCGGTTTAGCCGGTGGATTTCTTGTTACTCTTGGAGAGTACCGCTCCTAGCCGGCTTGGAGATTGTTGGAGGCGTTGGCAAGAGAAGGTGATTGTTCTTGGCCACCTCCGGTTGATTGTGAGAGGTTCTTGTGCTTTCCTCGGCGGGACGCCAAAAGCAACTCTAGTGGAATCCGCGTGTCATTGAGTTACCTCACTTGAGAGTGGTGTCTTGCGGTGCCTTGCGGGGCGTGCCTTGAGGGGCAAGTGACTTGAGGGTCACACCGAGGAACCATCTAAGTGTTGGTCGACACAACCGGTGACGTAGCTTGTCGGTGCACAAGTGAACACCGGGTGAACAAATATTGTGTCTCTTGTCTCCCGGTGATTGGTCTTCATATTGTGTTGTTGTCAATATTGATTGATTGTATATCATCTTGGTGATTGGCAACATCTTCACTTCACCGTCGGTATAACAATCACAATCCTCTCTCTTGCATTTACATTCACTAGTTTATCTTGTGTAGCTCTAGTAGTAGCTTTGCTAGTAGTGTTAGCTTGTTCTCTAGTGTAACCTTAGTGACATAGCTCTTGTGTGAACTAGAGATCTTAATCTACTAGACTTGTGGATAGGAGGCTTGCATCACAACCTTTGGCTAAGCAAAACTCGCTTTACGCCGTTTGTTATTCTAACAAGTTTGCTTAGTGGTATTTGTAGATTTTTTAATAGGCTATTCACCCCCCCTCTAGCCATCTAGGACCTTACAGTGCCTGACCGCTGCGCTTCGCCTGCTGGCAGTCCTTGGCCCAGTGGCCGGTCCTCCCGCAGTTGTTGCAGGTGTCGACATGGGTAGCCTTGTGCTCGCCGTCGGCGCTGCCAGGAGTGCCACCATGCGCCTTGTCCTGCTTGCGCGGTCGACGCTTGCGGCTGCTCGACGAACCCGAAGCCAAAGAGCCCAAGGCCGCCCCCTTCTTTCGCTCTTGCTAGCGGGCGAGCCACTTGTCGGGTACCATGATTAGGGGTACCCAAATCAGGGATAGAACCTTTTCGTCAACCAAAACTAAGTGAGGCCGTCCGCGAGCAGTTATCCCTCTTGTCCGAGGTTGGCTCGGTCAGCAACCTTCAACATATCGATTCTTCGCCTCGCCGAGGCTCCGATACAGGGTCTTGGACGCTGGAAGTTCTCTGACTCGCCCGACCCCAGCCTCTGATGCCACTCTCCCATTAGCGCGCTCAAGACCCCCTGTGACGTTGCCCATGTCCCTGCGTCGACCAACCGGACAAGCCAGGAGAGACAAGGGTCAAATCACGATGCCATCGCCCATAACAGCATGTGGAAAAGCTGCTGGTCACTATGCCACCCATACTGGCACTATACGCACGATTCGGGCCTACACGGCGTACGAGGCACCGCTCTAGGCCGCTATTTCCTCGAACGGGGTGAAATCACACCATGATTCACGCCTCCGAGGCCTCCGCTCTGTACGCCAGTCAAACCACAGGGACAGGCGCGTCGCAACAGGGATGATCACGACTCTATGTGTCGTAGCTACGTCGTCCACAGGGCCATGTATGTCAGGGCATGTCGCTACATCATCAAAGGACAGGGGCCACTCCGCCAACAGTGGTATGCCACCAACTACAGGACAAGATTGGAGACCTCGGATGTTCCTTCCTAGGAAAGATATCACGTAGCGCATGCATGTAACCCTGCATTCCCCTTGCATCTATAAAAGGGGATGGCAGGGACCATTCTAGGGGGATGGAGAGAAGGCAAACCCATACGCAACTCGACTCATCACGAGCAAATGTTCCACACTTACACATCTTGAGACCTGGGAGCTCCTCCCTCTCTCACCAGCTTGTAACCCCCTACTACAAGCACCTCGATGCAAGGCAATACAAGACTCTTCTCCCCACTGGACGTAGGGCATTCTTCCGCCCGAACCAGTATAAATCGCTTGTGTTCTTCTTGCACACCATCCGGATCTCCTACGTGCAAACGCTCATTCACTTGTTGGGGTTAGGGCCGCTGGTCTAAACACTGACAGTTGGCGCGCCAGGTAGGGGTTTTGACTAAAGCTAAGTACACTTCCAATATTTATATTTAATACAATTTTTGCTACGACGTTTCTCCATAACGTCCTCTTCATGTTTTCACTACAACATTTCTCCACAACGCCCTCATCATGGTTATTCTTCAAATAATGTTTGTCCATGTATACCATCTTAAAGATGACATACATCTATGCTTAACACAAATCCCTACCAGTCACGTTGACGCTCGATGTCTCTAGAGACGGCCCTATCTCCGGCTTCTCCCCACACGTGCACGGGCGTCTGCCCTTTGCATTACGGGTGGTCGGCAGTGGCTCCTTAGTGACTCCATCCACATGCACACGGGCTCCGTGCTCAGCGTAACGCGGGCAAGTTAGGGCTAGAAACTCAACTACATATTAACTGGTCGAGCGGTTTATGCTAAGTGTAAACACAAACCTCACATCAACACTGATGTTTACAAAGCACCGGTTGCTTTATCACATCATGCTCATTTGCAACTGACTGCTGAGCATCATATACTATTTCATCATTACTGATTCTCTCCGGAGTTCATATATTCCTACATCATATACTACCGCTCTACATATTTATATTGCAGGATCTTCATCGAGCTCTCGCCGCTCCTCGTTAGGCTCGTCGCTGAGCTCTCGCCGCTCGACCATATCTCCGGCCATGCCGGGGACTCCTCGCTGAGCTTTCATCGCTTCTCGTCAGGCTTGTCGCTGAGCTCTCGCTGCTCGACCACGTCTCCGGCCACGCCGGAGACTTCTTGTGGAGCTCTCGTCGCTCCTCGTCAGGCTCGTCGCTGAGCTCTTTGAAAGGTCTTGATGGCTAGAGGGGGGGTGAATAGCCTTTTAAAAATTTCTATAAAGACAAGCTAAACAAGTTTATCAATACAACAAATAGCGAGATGCAAGTTTTGCTTAGCTTACGGGGTGTTTGCAAGCCACCTATCCAATTCACAATTCTAGTATATTGGCACTCAACCGCACAAGTTAAACCGAGAAGGAAACTACAACTACAACTAGCAAGCTACACAAAAAGAGCTACTCTAGCAAAGCAAACTAGCTAGCAAAGATAACTAAGAAAGTAATGCGGAGATGAGTTAGGAGGGTTTCACCGAGGGGCGAAGTATTGAGCCAACCAATATGATCAACAATGAATACCAAAACAACCGAACACCGGGATCAATCAATCACAATATGAAAGTGATGACACGAAGATTTATCCTGAGGTTCACGTGCTTGCCGGCACGCTAGTCCCCGTTGTGTCCCTCTTTACCACGTGGTTCGGTGGCTAATCGGTCTCACACTGAGCCTCTCAAAAGGCGCCACAAGAACCTACCAAATGGCAAAAGGTTGCAATGACACGAGCAATTTACTAATGTTGCCTTTGGCGCTTCGCCGAGGTAGGCACTAACCCCTCACAATCACCGGAGGTGGCCAAGAACAATCACCAACTCTTGCCAACGCCTCCAAGCTGCTCCAAGCCGTCTAGGTGGCGGCAACCACCAAGAGAAACAAGAATCCCGCAGCAAATCAACCACCAAGTGCCAACTAGATGCAATCTCACAATGCAAATGCACTTGGATCACTCAATCTCACTTCGAATATGCAAAGAAGCAAGAGAGATGAGTGGGAGGGGAGTTGCTTAGCTCAAAGTGCTCACAAGTATGTCAAATGTCCAAGAGTAAGAGCCTTGAGCCGGCCAACGAGTATTTATAGACGTACCCCTTCGAATATAGCCGTTAGGAACGAGATCCAGCTGAAATCGCGCTGACCGGACGCGCTGGTCCGACTGACCGGACACGCCGGTCGAGTAACGGCTAGTTTCGCGAAGCACTGACCGGACGCGCCGGTCGCAACGACCGGACGCGCTGGTCACGACCGGACGCGCTGGTCCCGTGACTGACCAGACGCGCTGGTCAACCCTGAGTCGCGCAAAACGAACCAGCGACCGGACGCGCTGAAGAACTGACCGGACGCCACAGTGCCCGCGTCCGGTCGGAGTCCAGTAAGCTCCCTGGACGACCGGACGTGTCCGGTCGCCTGTGACCGGACGCGCCTCGCGTCCGATCGAACAACTGAAATACGCGCAGACACTGGACACTGACCGAACGCGTCCGGTCAAATAGTGACCGCGTCCGGTCCAGCGTCCGGTCACCACTGTGACCTCCGTTCGCTTCCGTTCGATTTTCGTTTGATTTCCGACTTCCGGCATAGTAGAAAATAGGCATTTCATTTCCCCAAAATCGCCTGAATCCCGCGCTCGCACGCTCGGCGGGAGGGAGAGAGGACCCCAAACCCTCTCTACCGCTTAAACTCCAACGCCATCGCAAATGTGCTAACACCACCAAGTGATCATGTCAAGTGCGAGTGTGTTAGCATTTTCACAATCATTTTTCGAGGCGTTATTAGTTCTATCCAAATGCATATGATCATGAAATGCACACCTAGAGGCACTTAGGAGTTCAATAGCCACGTAATTCCCCTCTTTATAGTACGGCTATCTATCCTATAATGTAACCACACCCACTAGGTGTCTTGGTTACTAAAACACAACCCTTAAGCATATACCTTTGCCTTGATCACGTAGGGTTGCATCCAAATCCAAGTGTGGCCATCATGATCACCATGTCCATCTTGCCACCAACCTTGGAATGTACTAATCCTCATATGCTACACACAACTTAGGCATAGGATTAGTACTTAGGCATTGTCACTAATTACCAACACCAAACATAGGACTTTCACTCTTGCAGCTCGACCACATCTCCGGCCACACTGAGGACTCCTCGCAGAGCTCTCGTCGCTCCTCGTTAGGATCGTTGCCGAGCTCTCATCGCTTGACCACGTCTCTAGCCACGCTGGGGACTCCTCGTCGAGCTCTCGTCACTCCTCGTCAGGCTCGTCGCCGAGCTCTCGCCGCTTGACCACATCTCCGGTCACGCTAGGGACTCCTCGTCGAGCTCTCGTCGCTCGACCACATCTCCGGCCACGCTGGGGACTCCTTGTTGAGCTCTTGTCGCTCCTCGTCAGGCTCGTCACCGAGCTCTCGCAGCTCGACCACGTCTTTAGCCACACTGGGGACTCCTCACCGAGCTCTCGTCGCTCCTCGTCAGGCTCGTCACCGAGCTCTCACCGCTCAACCACGTCTTCGGTCACGCTGGGGACTCCTCATCGAGCTCTCATCACAATGTCTCATCAGTGCGTTATCAATCTACTGCATGTTATTCAGATCAGGGTGCTGATCTTGGGCACATCAGGGGGGCATGATGCGTACATCGCTGGTGACGTTGGCTAGCAAGCTTTTGGATTTATTTTCTTTAGACCGTCATGAGAGAAGTGTCGGACATCCGACACCCCTCCAACAGCGCTTCCTCCTCCATCTAGTCTAGGTGCAGCCGCCGCACCATCAGCGGCAGCACCCGCCGCCGGTGAAAAGCGACGATGACCCCGTAGCAGTAAGACCGTCGTCCCACAGCCTCTTCAGGGAATCGAACAGCGGTTGCAACTTGGGCTGCTCAAGACCGGGGGCTCCCCATCTCCACTTAGACGGCCTCTCCATCACGATGTGGCCCGTATAGGGAGGCAGCTGGCAATCGTCATTGCGGAGGTAGAACCAGCCCTCCTGCCATCCCTTGTTGGATGACGTAAGCTGGGTGGGGATATACAGGCCTGACTGCTCTTGGCGCACTTGGAGGGTACAACTGCCGGCCCTCACCATCTTCTATGAGCCTTCACCCTCGGCCGCCTTGGTGAAGTGCTCCGCCTTGAAGAGGTGGAGCCATAGATTCCAGTGAGGAGGGATATCCAAGTACCCCTCACAGACGGCGCTGAAGATGGCCGCCTGCGCGATGGAGTTGGGGTTGAAGTTGTGGAGCTCCACCTCATACTAGGAGGGGAGCACCCATAGGAACTAGCTTGCCAGAATTCCTAGCCCCCGTTCGTGGAACGCCACGAAGCTCAGGACATAGCCCGCAGGTGGATTTGGCACGTCGACGCCCTCCTCTGGCGTGATCCACTCTGGTGTAACGACGTCGGTGATGGGGCGGAGGAGACCCTCCTCAATGAGCTCGTCCAGCCTCTCCTAGGTCACAGAAGAGTGGCTCTAGGGCCCCATGGGCAAAGCAGGTGTGGCCATAAGATTGGTGGCGGTGGGACGACGGCAACGAGTTTGGTCCCTTTTCTTTTCTCTCTCTCCTTACTATGGCTTTCCTCAGTCGCGGTCGTGGCACGGGGATGAGGAAGGCAAGAGAAAATGGCAGGGTAAGGGGACGCAACGCCCGGCGCGTGCTTATATAGCAAGAACGAGAAGGCGAACGGGTGAATCTAAGAAGACAATTAAATCTGGCACATTGAATGCTAAAACTACAGAAACCGCCATGATTACTTTCTTTTTTTCTCGCTAACCGCGCGTGCACGCGCGCCGCATTAACTGCACCTGCCCACGGGTGAAACGTCCCATCCGGCCACGGCCGTCACCGCGCCTGTTCCGTCTCCTCGAGAAAACCGCCTGAAAAGGCGCGCCCGTCCTCCGCACGCAGCGGACGACAGACCCTCTCACTAGATTCCTTCTCCAAGAAGGAATTGCGGGTGCAAAACCCCCTATGGTCCAGGGGTTCGAAGGCTGGCTCGCCTTGAGTTCGACAGCCGCCCTAGGACAAAAGAGTCAGGGATGGCTAAGGGTGAGCCCCTCTACGGCCGAGCCCGAGCGATAAAACTCGGGGCACCCTAAGCCGTGTCTAGGACCCAGTAGGCATTGACTAGTGAAATCCCATTGGAGGGAGGCATCGAGCCCTCAGATCCCATCGAATGGATATGAGACCCACTGGACGACCCTCGGGTAATTTGGAGCGCATCTCTAGACCACTAGCCGACCCCTAGCGAACGGGGCTCCACCTCCACCTAGACTTACCCATCAACAGCTCACCGGGAGTGCTACTGCTTGCCCACCGAGGGTAGCACAGCATGTTCCACCCCTCCTCTCTGCGAAAGAGACGCGTGAGGGACGTGAAAAAAGACAAGGCGCCCTTGATCGCCCTCTCGCCATGAGCAGAGGCTCAGGGGCTACCCTTGCACCACGACCGAGGCCTTGGATTCACACCCTGCGTAAAGTCAAGCCCTTGAAAGAATATCCTATCCTTCCAAGGACTCGAGGGCTACACTCGGCGGGTGCGCTCACGCGCACCCCCAGAGGAAAGCAGTACAAAAACAAGCTGAGGCCCCGGCAATGAACTGGCTGAAACCTAGCAAAGATCAAACTCGACGAATAGCCTCCGAAGGAGTGCCCTCACTCCTCTACAGGCTCGGGGGCTACTGTCGGGTACCATGATTAGGGGTACCCAAATCAGGGATAGAACCTTTTCATCAACTAAAACTAAGCGAGGCCGCCCGCGAGCAGTTATCCGTCTCGCTCGAGGCCGGCTCGGTCAGCAACCTTCAACAAATCGATTCTCCGCCTCGCCCGAGGCCCCGATATAGGGTCTCGGACGCAGAAAGTTCTCCGACTCGCCTGACCCCAACCTCTGATGCTGCTCTCCCATTGGCGCGCTAGAGACCCCCTGTGACGTCGTCCACGTCCCTGCGCCGACCAACCAGACCAGCCAGGAGAGACAGGGGGTCAAATCACGACGCCATCGCCCATAATGGCATAAGGAAAAGCTGCTGGTCACTACGCCGCCCATACTAGAACTATATGCACGATCTAGGCCTACACAGCGTACAAGGCACCGCTCTAGGCCGCTATTCCCTCGAACAGGGTGAAATCACATCGTGATTCACGCCTCTGAGGCCTCGGCTCTCTACGCCAGTCAAACCACAGGGACAGGCGCGTCGCCACATGGATGATCACGACTCTATGCATCATAGCTGCATCATCCATAGGGCCACGTATGTCAGGGCACATCGCTACAGCATCAAAGGACAGGGGCCACTCCTCCAACAGTGGTATGCCACCAACTATAGGACAAGATTGGAGACCTCGGATCTTCCTTCCTAGGAAAGATATCACGTAGCGCATGCATGTAACCCTGCGTTCCCCTTGCATCTATAAAAGGGGAGGGCAGGAACCATTCTAGGGGGATGGAGAGAAGGCGAACCCATACGCAATTCGACTCATCACGAGCAAATGTTCCACACTTACACATCTTGAGACCTGGGAGCTCCTCCCTCTCTCACCAGCTTGTAACCCCCTACTACAAGCACCTCGGTGCAAGGCCATACAAGACTCTCCTCCCCACTAGATGTAGGGCATTCTTCGGCCCGAACCAGTATAAATCGCTTGTGTTCTTCTTTCACACCATCCGGATCTCCTATGCGCAAACACTCATTCACTTGTTGGGGTTAGGGCCGCTGGTCCAAACACCAACACCACTGCTCCTTGGAGAAGAGAAGCTTGCCACCGATGGTGACCGGCTCTGAGGGAGGTAGCTGCTCGCAGTTGTCGATGGCCTTGAGACAACCCATCACCTCCTCGATCAACAACTTGGAGAAGTCCATCAACATCTCGATTGTGATGGTGACCTACGAGTACTTCTTGGGGACGATGCGGAGGAACTTTTCGACAACTCTCTCCTCGTCGATGTCGTTGTCACTGTACCACGCCAACTGCTGCATCAGGGTGTTGAGGCAGAGAGTGAAGTCGTTGACGTCCTCACCCGACTTGAAAGTCAGGTTCTCCCACTCCTGACGTAGCTTCTGAAGCATGGACCTACGGGCACGTTCGCTGTCGATGCACGCCATGGCGATGGCATCCCAGGCGTCATGGGTAGTCGCTTGTTTGTGAGGGAGGAGTGCATCTCCATCGGAACAACAGCGAGAAGCGCCTCCAGCGCCCGCCGATCCTCGTCGAAGTCGGCGTCGCCGTACCATACCGCGCCCCACATGCGCCGCGCCTGCATCTTCACCTTCATCACCATGGACCACTCGATGTAGTTAGTCTTGGTGAGCTTGGGTCATCTGCCACCGGCATCCTTGACGACGGTCTGCACGACGGGAGGAGAGCCGGGCCAATCACGGCGACCTCAACGCCGGTCTGGGGAAGGGGAGGCACCGCCTATGAGGGCTCCGGACGCCAGCGTCCCGTCCGCCCTGCTCCCGGTCGAAGTCCTGATGTGCCTCCAGCTCCGCTGCCTGCTCTCGTGGTCGCTGGGCCTCCAGCATGCACTCAATACGCGGATCACGCCAGGGGTCACGCTTGCCTGGAGCTCTGTCAAGACCACGTCCGCTTGGAGCGCGGAAGTCACATCCATCGAGGCCGTCCAGAGTGCGTGTGTCGTGTCAGAGTCCTGCTCCACCATGCGGCTACTGGTCCCGCATGGCCCGGTCCTCCTCCCACTCCAGCTAGGCTTCCACTCAAGTGCCATGGGCCCGCGCGTCGTCCGCAGCACCTGCACGACCCGCATCGCGTCCACGCGGTCTGCCTGGGTCACCTGCCGTTGCGTCCGCCTCCGCGTCGGGAGAGGCCATCCACGTCCGCCTCCGCCTCGCTCACGTCGGTGTCGAGGCCGCCCGCACCGCGACCGACTCGTCCAGCCGCGTCCACCTCCGCGCGTCTGCCGCGGGTGCCTGCTCCGGGCCCACAGAGCAGTGGCATCCGCTGCCACCGCTTGAGCAGCAGCAGCCACGACTGCGACCTCCTCGGCGGCCCGTGCTGCAGCGAACTCGGCAACCGCCAGCCGCTGCGCCTGAGTAGCCGTAGCCATGCACTCCACCGCCTCCTGCTCGCGCTGGTCCACCGCGAACAACTCTGCTGCAGTTGCTGCTTGCCTGCACCGAGCACTGGAGGTAGTTGACCGATTGGAGGAAGAAGAGGAGTAGGAACGGAGGGACATGATGACGGATTGGGATGGTAAGGGTAAGGGTAAGGGTAAGGGGAAAAACCCTAGGTAAGAACACTAGGCTCTTGATACCATTTGTTGGACACAAATCACAGGTTTTGGGGTTGAATTTTCTATTCCATTAGCCTTACCAACTATGGCATGATTTGTGGTACATATAGGGTAGTTTACTTGTAACTTAAGGAAGCTAAGCATATTGTAGAGATGCTAAAGTAGATGCTAGGGATAAAGATAAGGGCTGACATAGCCACCAACTACTCTAGATAAGTATCCTAGGTAGATAAGGACAAGACTTATAGCTGTCAATTACAAAGTCCATCCTAGCATAGCTAAATAGTGAAATTGCAGAAGCTACAGATGAGAGTGAGAAATCAAAAGCAAAAGATATTCCATTGCCGGTGGCAAATGTGGATTTAGCCACAGCTAGTTCTGGTTCTGGTTATCCGACGAAGAAGCGACTGTGAAGTTCAGCACTTGAGAAAAGCTTTCGACATGGATACTCGCAATCAATTAGATGCATTAATTGCAAGGCTCTTCTACTCTAGATGTACATGTAATTCATAGCTCTAGGCATTTTGTTATGAAATTAAGTAATTCACAGCTCTAGGCATTTTGTTATATCTTTATCATATTTGTACTTTTTTTGACTGTAAAAGAATGTGGGGGAGATCCCCACGGTGCACAAAATTTCATTAATTAATAAACAAGAGGGTTCTTACGTACAAAAATTAACTGAAGGCATCAAGCCAAACACAAAAGGAAGTCCTAATCTCATCTTTAAACTGAACCGATTGGAGAAGACCCTGACTTTTAAAATTGGCTAGCCAAAGTGCTGGGGTTGGAGTACGTCTCTGAAAAACTTTGTCATTGCACAATTTCCACAGTTCCCATGCTGCAATCAAGGTTGCTTCAGTAAATAATGGAAGGTTGCTGCTTAATCTCGCCTGATTGAATTTGTCTTGCAGTGGGAAGGATGCATCCCAGTCTACATGAATGGCTGTCCAGCAATCCTTAGTGAAAGGGCAATCAAAGAAGAGGTGTTCTATAGTCTCAACTTCTCTAGTGTTGCACAAGACACAGGCATCACTGTCCTGAATATTTAGATGTCGTCGGCGCAGCATGGATTTGGTGTTCAGGCGGTCCACCAAAATGAGCCAGGCAAACAATTTGACACGTGGTGTACATCTCGATTTCCAGACCACCTTGAAAATTGGGTGAGCTTCCATATTGCTGAATACCTCTCTGTAAAAGCGGCACGATGTATATTTGCTGCCCCATTTAGGCGTCCACTGATCTAGGCTATGCTCATCATATGGCAGGCTCTGAAGCTGTGCTTGTAGATTTTCCATTTCCTCAAAAGCCTGCTGAGAAAGAGGCAGCAGGAAAAGAGTGTCAAGGTCTTCTGCCTGCATAACCTCTAGCATTGAGATCCCATCTTTCCTAGCGAAAGAAGCTAGCCTCGGGTATTTGGAAGACAGCACCGAGTCAGTCCACAAATCGTCCTAGAAGCATACTGAGGAGCCATCTCCCAATTCACATTTAGAGATGCCTCTGAAAATGATGTTGAGCCACAGTACATCCTTCCACCAGAACGAACCCAATTCACGCATAGCATGTGGTACTCGATTAGTATAATATCTATTCCAAATCAGTCGGACCCATGGGATATTTGCTTTGTTGTAAAACTTACTCAGGTGCTTCATGAGAAGAGCATCATTATGTGAACGAAGATTTATAATTCCCAGCCCTCCTTTCTCTTTGGGCTTCTGAACTGTCTCCCATGCCACTAGGCCTGCACCCTTTTTCAGTATCATTGCCACGCCATAAGCATTGTTTTCTTGCTCTGTCAACACTATCAATAACACCTTTTGGTAGCTTGATCGTACACATTGCATATGTTGTAATTGGTGTTATAGCAGAATTGATCATCTCTAGACGACCTGAGTAAGAGAGCCAAGTGGAGCAGGCAGACAACCGTCTTTCCATCCATCAGGGGAGTGAGGTCTTCTAGGCGCGGTTTGGTTGTGCCCATAGGTAAACCGAGATAGGTGAACAGCATCACACCCATATCACAGCCAAGAAGTACTCGAAAGTCGGGTCAACTTCTCATGTGGCGCGTTGATAGGATACATTTGTGACTTTCTATAGTTAACTTGTAGTCCCGTTGATTCTGCGAAGCTATGCAAAAGAGCTTTGAGGAAGACCAATTGCCTGGCGTCAACTTGGAGGATCAGGAGCGTGTCATCCGTGTATTGTACTATAGGGAAGTCTTCTAATGGCTGGGGAAGTGGAGCTTTGAGTTCGTTGAGGTGAGCTGCCTTGTTGATTAGGATCTGTAAGAGCTTGGCAGCAAGCACAAACAACAATGGCTAGTACTTTTTAGGCATGCCCTTCAACATTGCAAGAAATCCATATTACAGAGAATCCTTCAAGTTTGCAGCGAACCACAACCTTGCTGGTGGTTATGTTCCTCCTAGTTATAACAAGCTGAGAACTACTTTGTTTGTACCATGTCATGGCTGTTCTCAGTTTTGTATTTTAAATGGCTGCTGTCCATTCTTGCATGTGTTGGTCATATTTATTTGTAGGTACTATCATGAGGGTACAATCATGAGAAATGGCTTAGTGAATGTGAAGGACGTGAACCCCCACGTAAGGACCTTGATATTTCAGTACAGAGAATGAAATGTTTTAGGAAATTCTTCCTTGTTCTTAAAGATCTCAATCAAGTTAAAGATGAGTACTCAAGGTTTGCTACTTGCTCAGAAGAACTCAATGACTTTGACTCCATTTATGACAGATGGGTACTTGATCCATTAAAGTGGTGGGCAAATCATGGACAGTCTATTCCTATGCTGCAAAAATTAGCTCTCAAATTACTCAATCAGCCAGCTTCATCTTCTTGCTGTGAGAGGAATTGGAGCACATACAGCTTTATCCATAGCATACAAAGAAACAAACTAGCTCCTGAACGTGCTGAAGACTTGGTCTTAATTATACATAACAATTTGAGGCTTCTATCAAGAAAGGCGGAAGATTACAGTACAGGGCTAACAAGAGTGTGGGATGTGGGAGGAGATGGCTTTGAATCTTTATCTGGTGTTGGGATTCTAGAAGTTGCTGATCTCTCTCTTGAAGAACCTGAAATGGAGAGTGTCATTTGAAGGTGAAGACGAGGATGATACGGAGGAGAACCCACAAAATGGTGAAGACGAGTAGAATCCTAGTAGATCAAGTGTCTTAGTTAATTAGTTGCATGTGTTATCTGTTATGTACCGTACATGTGAACTCAATTATGTGTGGCTGTGAACCTGTGGATGTGACCTTTCAATTTTTAAGTTGTGCACTCAATTTATGTCTTATGTGCCGTGGCTGTGATTTTTATTAAGCTGTTAAACCCTACTTCTTTATTGGTACTGTTATTTCATATTAAATAATGCGTATTATTATTATTAAAAAATTCTAGTCGTATCCCTGTGTCACTGTTTTTTTTGAAGAATAACGTATCCGGTACCCGTATCTGTATCCGTATCCGGGCAATGGAGTGCCTCGCCACCAAACTCCTACGAGCCCACTTCCTAGCACATGGCATCTACCATGACCCCCTCTCTCCACAACTCCTCATGGACCTCACCCCGCCACTGCCATGTCACTGGGCCTCACTGTACCCATGGGTCAACCCACGGTGACTGCAATTGCTGGAGGCGGCCAGCCAGCGTCACGAAACATGAAGGCACTTGAGCGTGCTGAGATCCGCTTGCGACTGCACTGGCACCTGCAGTGTTGTTTGCCGACTGACAATACTTTACTACGGAAGCTGGGATTCAGTAAGGGAAAAGTCCATCCGACCTTCCTTAACTATTATGCAAGTTCAGTTTACCTCGCAACTGAAAATCTATTTTAAGTCTCCTCCAACTTTTAAAACCATCTTATTTATCTCTCTAAGTGATTTTGAAAACGGTTTTAGCTAATATGGCACCGCGTCAATCACAAGAGAGGTAAATCGGACTTTCACAATAGTTTAGGAACGTCAATTAAACTTTATTATAAAAAATTATAGAGATATTTTTTCAAAAATTATCCAAATGATTTCTAAAAATATACGACTTAACCTCAAGAAATTGATTACATATTTTTTTCTAAAATTATGCTCTATATTATGGTGCCTATCTTAGAAAAAAAACATAGAGCATGATTTAGGAAAAATATTTCTGAGATACAGACTGCCTTCCTACTTGATCATGTGCTCCTTGTGAGTGCGTAAACTTACGATGGTGACGACAAACGAGGAAGCAGTTGTCCATCCACATTTCATTTTTTGTGTTCACTAAATTTTCTTTAGTTAAATGTTTTCGTGCATAATTAATTAACTAGTGTCATGTTTTATATAAAACCTCTAAATTAAATAGCCTTCACCATAGCTCGCTATATGTTTTAGAGGAAGACACTGCTAAATGTCAAACCCACTATTTACAACATTGTACTCTTTAAAAGGAAATTCTCGTGCATGTCTGGATGGTTAAGCAAACATGTGTTGTTGAGGAAACATTGTTTGCAGATTGCACAACAGATTACACGATGACTCATGCTACGATATGCAAGGATGTCTTGGCGTGCATTTTTTTATATATTTAGCCAAGTTTTAAATTTTAAGAATCAAATAAGATTCACATAATTCTAAGCAAGGAACAAAAACGTAAAGCATGATTTTATCAAAAAAAAAAATAGAAAATAGGATTCCTGAGTTAAACAAAACTTCTATGAATTTTCTAAGGTTAAATAAGATTTAGTATTTTTAAATATGTGTTTCTCCTAGAAAAATAATTGGATAATTTTTAAAAAGTAATTCTAATTTTTAATAATTTTTTTAACTTTCCTAACTATCACGAAGTCTCTCTTGTGACTAACATGGCGTTAGCGCGTTACGTTGGATGACAGCTAAAACTGCTCAAAGAGGTAAATCTGATGGTTTTAAAAGTTACGGGAGTCAAAAAAAAATCTGATTTTTGAGGTAAGCAAATTGGACTTAAATAGGCTGATTTTTGGGTAAGCAAATTGGATTTAAATAGTTGATTGGGCCTGGCTGTGTCGGGCTGTAGTTGTTGGCCTGAATGTTTGGCGTCGGTGTTGGACATATGTAGCCACCGGCTCCAATCCAATTGAGAGGAACGAACCTGTTGCTCGTCTCCTACCTCGGGGAACATTCAGGCCAGCTCTGTTCTTGCTGTTCCAATCCTTGATCTGTTCTTGCTGTTCCCTTCCCAAAATCCCCCTTTGAATTACCCGCTTGTTATCGCCTGTGTAACACGCCGCTGGCGGCCTCTCGCGAGTCTCGCCGGAGCGCGACAGAAGCAGCCGAACCTGGGCGCCATATCCCACGCACGCGGCAATGTCGTCTCGTGCCCGCATCTCCTCCGCCGTCTTCGCCGCCGCCGCTTCCTCCTCGCCGTCACCACGCGCTCCCCACCTCGCCCTGGCGGCCGCCACAGAGCGTGTGAGGTCAGGGATTCTCCGCCCTGAGGACGCACACTCTCTGTTCGACGAATTGCTGCACCAAGCCACCGCCGTCCCCAGGCGCGCGCTGAATGAGTTCCTCTCCGCGCTCGCGCGTGCGCCGTCCTCCGCCGCCTGCAGAGATGGTCCTGCCCTTGCCGTCGCTCTCTTCAACCGCGTGTCTCGAGCTGACAGCCCGCAGGTGCTGTCCCCTGCACTCTGCACCTATAGCATCATCATGGACTGCTGCACCCGTGCGCACCGTCCAGAGCTAACGCTGGCCTTCTTCGGCCAGCTCCTCAGAACAGGCTTGGGCGTCAATACCATCATCATCAGCAACCTTCTTAAGGGCCTTTGTGAAGCAAAGCGGACAGACGAGGCTCTGGACATCCTTCTCCACAGAATGCCTGAGTTGGGCTGTGTGCCTGATGCTTTCTCATACTGCATACTTCTAAAGAGCCTCTGCAACAACAGAAAGAGTGGCCAGGCAAATGAATTGCTACGGATGATGGCTGAAAAGAAAGCTGTCTGCTCACCGAATGTGGTTGCGTATAATACAGTGATAGATGGCTTCTTTAAGCAGGGTGATATTAATAAAGCATGCAATTTATTCAACGAAATGACGCAGCAGGGTATTTCACCTGATTTAGTGACTTATAGCTCCGTCATTCATGCACTGTGTAAGGCAAGAGCAATAGACAAGGCAGAGGCTGTCCTTCGACACATGGTTGATAAAGGTGTACAGCCAGATAAGAGGACATATAATAACTTGATCTATGGATATTCCTCTATGGGCCAGTGGAACGAGGCAGTTAGGGTATTTAAAGAGATGACAAGTCATGGCATCTTACCAGATGTTATTACTTTCAGCATGTTAATGGCTTCCCTTTGCAAGCATGGAAAAATCAAGGATGCTAGAGATGTTTTTGACTCAATGGCAATGAAGGGCATAAAACCTAATATTGTCTCCTACCTAATTCTGCTTAACGGGTATGCCACTAAAGGATGCCTAGTTGATATGGCAGATCTCTTCAATTTGATGCTACGAGAGAGTATTGCACCTAACAGCCGTGTTTTCAATGTGCTGATCAAGGCATATGCTAACCGTGGAATGCTAGATAGGGCTACGGTTATCTTCAGTGAAATGAGGGAGCAAGGAGTGAAACCTGATGTGGTAACGTATTCGACAGTGATTGCTGTGCTTTGCAGAATTGGTAAGATGGATGATGCGGTGGAAAAATTTAATCAGATGATTGATCATGGAGTAGCACCCAGTATGTCTGCTTACTGTTGCCTGATTCAAGGTTTTTGTATTAATGGTGGTTTGCTGAAAGCCAAGGAATTGGCATTGGAAATGATGACTAAAGGTATGCATCCTGACATTGTTTTCTTCAGTTCGATAATAAACAACCTTTGCAAAGTGGGAAGGGTAATGGACGCACAAGATATTTTTGACTTAACTGTAAGTATTGGTCTGCATCCTACTCGTATGGTGTATAATACGCTGATGGATGGGTACTGTCTAGTTGGCAAGACGGAGAAAGCATTAAGAGTATTTGATGCTATGGTGTCAGCTGGCATTCAACCTGATGTTGTAGTGTACTGTACACTTGTTAATGGCTATTGTAAAGTTGGAAGGATTGATGAAGGGTTGAGTCTTTTCAGAGAAATTTTGCATAAGGGAATAAAGCCTTCAACTAGTTTATACAACATCATACTTCATGGGTTATTTCGGGCTGGGAGAACAGTTCCTGCAAAGGTGAAGTTCCATGAAATGACTGAAAGTGGAATTGCAATGGACACATATACTTACAGTGTAGTTCTTGGTGGACTTTTTAAAAACAGTTGCTCTGATGAAGCAATCTTGCTTTTCAAAGAACTACGTGCAATGAATGCAAAGATTGATATCACAACTGTCACTATAATGATAGCTGGAATGTTTCAAATCAGGAGAGTTGAAGAAGCCAAGGATCTGTTTGCTTCAATCTCAGGAAATGGACTGGTACCTTCAGTTGTAACTTACACTGTAATGATGACAAATCTTATAAAAGAAGGATTGGTGGAAGAGGCAGACGATATGTTTTCATCCATGGAGAATGCTGGCTGTGAGGCCAATTCTCGATTGCTGAATCGTGTGGTTAGAGAACTACTAGAGAAAAATGAAATAGTCAGGGCTGGAACTTACCTGTCCAAAATTGATGAGAGGAATTTCTCACTTGAACATTCAACCACAACGTTGCTGATTGATCTCTTCTCAAGCAAAGGGACTTGTCGGGAACACATAATATTTCTCCCTGCAAAGTATCATTTTCTTGCAGGGGCCAGCCCGTATTGATTGTTAGTAAATCTTATAAAGAAGCATAGATCTCCAAAAAAAACATCTTGACTTGCTGTTTACACCTGGGAAATTAGCTGTAAGTAAAAAGTCAAGTAGATGTGAGATTTTCTCTTGTAGCATTAGCATATTTATCATGGCTGTTAATACAACTGATGTTGTACTTATGAAGAATGACTTCTGAATTCTGACAGGGAATGTAGCACTTGTGATCACACGATGCCTGGTATAATAAATATTTTTGGAATCTGTCCACCTGCCACTGGTAGACTAAATGTGATCTTATCTAAAAGAGTTAGTTCACTTAATGTGCATGTTTTCTTGGAATATTTCTTCTCATTTGGACCTGCTTGATATTCAGATGTTCATTTACTTTTGATTCAACAGTTCTGTACCGAATGTTCAGGTAAATGGCCTGATGAAGGAGCGTTTGATGTTTATGGAAGCATATTCGCTCGGCGGATGGTGCAGCAGTGTTGATGTTTTACTCTCCAAACTGCGTGCTTTCCGTACACAACTGATGTGTGAACCTGTGGATGTGACCTTTCAAGTTTTAAGTTGTGCACTCAATTTATGTCTTATGTACCGTGGCAGTGATTTTTATTAAGTTGTTAAACCCTACTTCTTTATTGGTAGTATGTCATTTCATATTAAATAAAAAAATTCTAATCATATCCCCGAGTTACTGTTTTTTTGGAGAATAGCGTATCCGATACCTGTATGCAGGCCCATGCTGGCCAGGTTGGAGTGGCTTATTGTTTGGTTGTTGTATCATGGAGCCAGGCCCGAGAAAGAAGCTGTTTGGTTTGCTCCTTGCTCTGCACTGCTCTTCTCTAGCTGGTGCAGGCAGCATGCGCGCCAGTGCATGCAGCGAGCCTGGCCCAGGACAAACGAAAAGAAATCTCGATTTTTTTATGTCTCAACTCTTAACTATAAGCTGTAGTATCTTAACTTATGCACCAACTCACACCACCACACGCACATACTCACATACACATCCTAGTGCATAAGCTAGACCTACACCTATACAAAGAGACTGCACGTGACTTAGAGGTATCCGAAGTCTTCTAGGCTTTGAACGTGATGAGCACGTCACCCTGACTATTATGACGCATCCACCTGCGAGGCAATAGATATTTTTTGGGAACAACTATTCTCAGGTGTCCGAACCCAGTCGGAACTAGCCAACCGAGGTCCCGCTTGGTCCTAGAGAGCGTGGCTGAGCGGCTGATTTTGCATCTCTTGAACCTGGCTCAAGTGCTGGTACAGCTAATCAATCAAGCGAAGGTCGCATCCCGCGAGCCTGGCCAGCCTGCATGCATGCAACCATACTATCGGGTACCATCCCGCGAGCCTGGCCAGCCTGCATGCATGCAACCATACCATCGAGTACCATGATTAGGGTACCCAAATCAGGGATAAAACCTTTTTATTAACTAAGACTAAGCAAGGCCGTCCGTGAGCAATTATCTGCCTCGCTCGAGGCCCCGATACAGGGTCTCGGACGCGGGAAGTTCTCCGACTCGCCGACCCCAGCCTCTGATGCTGCTCTCCCATTGGCGCGCTTGAGACCCCCTATGACGTTACCCACATTCCTACGCCGACCAACTGGACAGGCCAGGAGAGACAGGGGTCAAATCATGACGCCGTCGCCCATAACAACATAGGGAAGAGCTGCTAATCACTATGTCGCCCATACTGGCACTATACGCACGATCCGGGCCTGCGCGGCGCCGCTCTAGGCCACTATTCCCTCGAACGGGTGAAATCACGCCATGATTCACGCCCCCGAGGCCTCGGCTCTCTACGCTAGTCAAACCACAAGGACAGGCACGTCACCACAGGGATGATCATGACTCTACGCGCCGTAGCTGCATCGTCCACAGGGCCGCGTATGTCAGGGCACGTCGCTACAGCATCAAAGGACAGGAGCCACTCCTCCAACAGTGGTACGCCACCAACTATGGGACAAGATTGGAGACCTCAGATCCTCCTTCCCGGCGAAGACATCGCGTAACGCATACATGTAACCCTGCGTTCCCCTTGCATCTATAAAAGGAGAGGGCAGGGACCATTCTAGAAGGGAGAAGGCAAAATAGGCCATTCGTCTCATCACGAGCAAGCGTTCTACACTTACACATCTTGAGACCTGGGAGCTTCTCCCTCTCTCACCAGCTTATAACCCCCTACTACAAGCACCTCGGTGCAAGGCAATACAAGACTCTAATCCCCATTGGACATAGGGCATTCTTCGGCCCGAACCAGTATAAATCGCTTGTGTTCTTCTTGCACACCATCCGGATCTCCGACGCGTAAACGCTCATTCACTTGTCAGGTTAAGGCCGCTAGTCCAAACACCAATAGTTGGCGCGCCAGGTAGGGGAGGTTTGCACATCACAGCCACCATTCCTTGCGAGTTTCGGATGGCGACTCCACTTCGTATCGGCACGGTGATCTGGTTCAGGAGCCTGGAGTTCATGTCTCTGGGTTACGACTACGACATGGTCCTCCTCCCACCCAGAGCTCCGTCTGACAGCGACTCCTCTCCGCATCGCCAGAGGCGTGGGAGGCGTTCGGGCCATCATGGTCATCGCTCTCGTCATTCTCATTACGCGCGACGGGTGCGGGAGAGCCCCCGTCCCTGCTTAGGGACCGAGGGCGACTCCCCAAGCTCTTCCGAATCTTCTTGCTAGGCTGCTGGGATAGGATCCCTCGCAAGGGACCTGTCTAGCATAGACCTGGCCACGGGCAAAGCACCGATGCCACAGGGTGCATCGGTGGGGCAATGCTCCGAGGGACCGTCACGCTCCACGGGATGCACGCCAACGATAGGAGGGCCTGCGGCAGCGCTATCACCATTCCCTTATGGCTTGACAATGCCGCCACGGGTTACTCCCGCTCGATGCGTTCCACCATGAGCTCCTACGCGGGGCTTCCCGAGCATCATCTACGTGCCACCCTTGAGCTCCTTGTGACCACATCGGTGACATCCAGCACTGACACCGCGGAGGACAGTGACGGGTGGGCCGGTGCGAACTTCTCTGGGCTTCGTAATCTAGAGGGTCTACGCTAGTTCATGGGTGCGTACAACTATCTCCTCGACTGCCCCGACTCCGATAAGGAGGATTACGACCCTTCACGAGAATGCTTCCACATGGAGGTCGAGGAGATAGCCCCGGGGTACGTGAAAGGTCTTGATGGCTAGAGGGGGGGTGAATAGCCTTTTAAAAAATTCTACAATGACAAGCTAAACAAGTTTATCAATACAACAAAAAGTGAGATGCGAGTTTTGCTTAGCCTACGGGGTGTTTGCAAGCCACCTATCCAATTCACAAATCTAGTATATTGGCACTCAACCGCACAAGTCAAACCGAGAAGGTGACTACAACTACAACTAGCAAGCTACACAAAAGAGCTACTCTAGTAACGCTAACTAGCTAGCAAAGATAATTAAGAAAGTAATACAAGTGAGGGTTAGGAGGGTATCACCGAGGGGCGAAGTATTGAACCAACCAATATGATCAACAATGAATACCAAGATAACCGAACACCGGGATCAATCAATCACAATATGAAAGTGATGACACGAAGATTTATCCCGAGGTTCACGTGCTTGCCGGCACGCTAGTCCCCGTTGTGTCCCTTTTCACCACGTGGTTCGGTGGCTAATCGGTCTCACACCGAGCCTCTCAAAAGGCACCACAAGAACCTACCAAATGGCAAAAAGGTTGCAAATGACACGAGCAATCCACTAATGTTGCCTTTGGCGCTTCGCCGAGGTAGGCACAAACCCCTCACAATCACCGGAGGTGGCCAAGAACAAACACCAACTCTTGCCAACGCCTCCAAGCTGCTCCAAGCCGTCTAGGTGGCGGCAACCACCAAGAGAAACAAGAATCCCGCAGCAAATCAACCACCAAGTGCCAACTAGATGCAATCTCACAAAGCAAATGCACTTGGATCACTCAATCTCACTTCGAATATGCAAAGAAGCAAGAGAGATGAGTGGGAGGGGAGTTGCTTAGCTCAAAGTGCTCACAAGTATGTCAAATGTCCAAGAGTAAGAGCCTTGAGCCGGCCAACGAGTATTTATAGACGTACCCCTTCGAATATAGCCGTTAGGAACGAGATCCAGCTGAAATCGCGCTGACCGGACGCGCCGGTCAAACTGACCGGACGCTCCGGTCTCGTAACGGCTAGTTTTCGAAACACCGACCGGACGCGCCGGTCGCAACGACCGGACGCGCTGGTCACGACCGGACGCTCCGGTCCCGTGACTGACCGGACGCGCCGGTCAACACTGAGTCGCGCAAAACGAACCAACGACCGGACGCGCTGAAGAACTGACCGGACGCCACAGTGCTCGCGTCCGGTGGGAGTCCAGTAAGCTCCCTGGACGACCGGACGCGTCCGGTCGACTGTGACCGGACGCGCCTCGCGTCCGATCGAACAACTGAAAAACGCGCAGAAACTGGACACTGACCGTACGCGTCCGGTCAAACAGTGACCGCGTCCGGTGCAGCGTCCGGTCACCACTGTGACCTCCGTTCGCTTCCGTTTGATTTCCGTTTGATTTCCGACTTCCGGCGTAGTGAAAAATAGGCATTTCATTTCCCCGAAATCGCCTGAATCCCGCGCTCGCACGCTCGGCGGGAGGGAGAGAGGACCCCCAAACCCTCTCTACCGCTCAAACTCCAACGCCGTCGCAAACGTGCTAACACCACCAAGTGATCATCACCATGTGCATGTGTGTTAGCATTTTCACAATCATTTTTTGAGGCGTTATTAGTTCTATCCAAATGCATATGATCATGAAATGCACATCTAGAGGCACTTAGGAGTTCAATAGCCGCGTCATTCCCCTCTTTATAGTACGGCTATCTATCCTATAATGTAACCACACCCACTAGGTGTCTTGGTTACTAAAATACAACCCTTAAGCAAATACCTTTGCCTTGATCACGTAGGGTCGCGTCCAAATCCAAGTGTGGCCATCATGATCACCATGTCCATCTTGCCACCAACCTTGGAATGTACTAATCCTCATATGCTATATACAACTTAGGCATAGGATTAGTACTTAGGCATTGTCACTAATTACCAACACCAAACATAGGACTTTCAGTACGCTACCCCCGTAGGGCAGGAAGTTCGCACTCCGCTTCAGCAAGTGCTGCCCACAGGGCCCCCACGAGAGCGGGCCACGGTGTCTGCCCCCAAGGGGTCTCGGCGGGCTGAACTCGAGCAGCTCCGCAAGCTCGAGGCCAAGATCGACGAGGACCGCCAGCAACTAGTGCACCTCTGGGCCACCCTCGAGCGGGAGCGCTCTGGCCAGGGTGACGGCAGAGCAGCCCAGCGCAGGGCTCGCGACGTCTATCGCCGCATCAACAACGACGAGGGGGCGATCAACGCCCATTCTTCACCAGGGCCAGCCAGAACATCGCTGCGGTGGCAATACTCCTCCGAACAATGCCAGAGCCATCCATTGCGGAGGGGCGACAAGTCCGCAACGAGCTTCGTGGGCTTCTTGAATGCGCCGCATTGCAGCAGGCCGAGAGCTCCGTGTCTCGACGACGCGAGCCCAAGGCCGAGCCACTCGTGGCGCCCACTCGGCAAGAAAGGGAGGCCTCGATTCATCCTGAACTACGAGGGGCACCAGAACATAGCAAGGCCCCATCGGTACGCGACCGTCTCGGTGATGGTGTCGACGCGCGTGCCATTCTCGATGCATGCCAGTGCAACAAGGAGGATGGTGCCGCGCGCAACTATCACTTGACCGGACCGGACCGGCGGTCCGACCGGTAAAAGACCGAACCAGAGACTATAACGGTTCGGTTCACTTCAAAGACCGTTCATGCAATCGGACCGCTAAAAACCGGACAAACTGGCCGGTTTTTTATAGAACCGGTGAACCGGCCGGTTCCATTCAAACCGGAGCGGCTCGAAAAAGCTGGCGTGCGGTAGCGTGCTCTGGCCTTTGGCTGGTGGCGTGCATGCACCTGCGTGCCTGCCGCGGGGGAGGGCGGACCATGTAGGGCCCACCTAGCTACTGTTGCCACTGCCACCTGGTGATTCGCGATTGGAGTGGAGATTTGGAATACTGGACATTGCTTGCATGCGTACTGGACTTTGGTGGCGCTGCAGCTAACGTCAACGCTTTCTTTTAATTCCAAAATTTAATAACTTTTTCATAGGAGTTTTAAACTAGACAAATAATATATTCATCTTGATTATTTCAATGAGCTCCTTGCAGTAGTGCAATCTATTTCAGCATCTAAAATTGTTTTTATAACGATGAATATTTAAATTACTATTCAACATCTAAGATTGTTTTTATAACAATAAATATTTAAATTACTGTTTAGGTCCTTTTTGCACCAATTTGTAAGTGCTCCGTATATTCTTTTTTCATGTGTGTTTTTTACAGATCTTGTAAAACAACTCTAGAGCTGGTTATATAATTGTGTGTTTTATCATTTCATTTGTGCATTGATCAAATATATGTTGCTAATTATTTGTTGTATATTATTAAATTGCACCGGTTCAAAGTATTTGTGAGCGGTTCAATTCATCCGGTCCAAAACAATCGAACCGGTGGTTCAACCAGTTCTTAACGGTTGGACTAGTGAACCTACGAACCGAAGGCCTCACCGGTTCGATATCCGGTCCGGTCCTAATAACTATAGCGAGGAGGACCGAAGCCCCTCACCCGAGCCTCTGGGTCCGCGCGTTTTGAGCGAGTCCATCCGAAGGGCTCGATTCCTAGCCCGATTCCGTCAATCGGCCAACATTGTCAAATACTCGGGGGAAACGAACCCTGATGTGTGGCTTGCTGACTACCGTCTAGCTTGTCAGCTAGGCGGCGCGGATGATGACCTGCTCATCATTCGCAACCTTCTCCTGTTCTTGGTCGACTCAGTAAGAGCCTGGCTGGAACACCTTCCACCGTGGCGGATTCGTGATTAGGCCGACCTGGTCAGAGTATTCGTGGAGAACTTTCAGGGCACATACGTGCGCCCTAGGAATACCTGGGACCTCAGAAGCTGCTGCCAGAAGCCGGACGAGACTCTCCGTGAGTTTATCCAGCGCTTCTCCAAGCAATGCACCGAGCTCCCCAATGTTACCGATTCAGATGTCATTGGGGCGTTCATCACCGGCACCACCTGCAGGGAACTAGTCCACGAGCTGGGCCGCAAGTCTCCCACCAAGGCAAGCGAGCTCCTAGATATCGCCAACAACTTCGCCACGGGCGAGGAGGCGGTTGGAGCCATCTTCCCTGACGCCAAGGGAAAGTGGAAGGATGATGCCGCCGAGGGCTCCACCTCCCGTGACCCCAAGAAGAAGAAGAAGAAAGGCAGGCTGGGCAAGCAACAGCGCCAGAAGGACGCCCTCGTCACTGCTGCAGACCGCAAGAAGCCCCGAGGCCCCCCTCCCGGGGCCCAGGAGTTTTCGATGAGATGCTCAAGAAGCCATGCCCCTATCATAGTGGATCGACGAAGCACACCCTGGAGGAGTACACCATGATGCGGCGCTACTTCTCCCAGTGCGGTCAGCCTAAGGACAGTACCGAGAAGGAAGCAGCAGATGCCCAAGAGGGCGATGACAAGGACAACAGGTTCCCTGAGGTGAAGAACTGCTTCATGATCTTCGGCGGTCGCTCAGCATAACTCACGACGCGCCAAAGAAAGCGCAAACGACGAGAGGTCTACGCGACGGAGCCCGCCACCCCATCGTTCCTCAATTGGTCCAAGGAGGCCATCACGTTTGACTGTGATGACCACCCATATCACATCCTGAACCCAGGACACTACCCACTCATCGTCGACCCCATCATCGGCAACGCTCGACTCACTAAAGTCCTGATGGATGGGGCAGTGGCCTCAATATCTTGTACGCCGAGACTCTCGACCTCATGGGGATCAGTAGGTCTCAGCTGCAAGCCGACGTAGCGCCATTCCACGATGTCATGCTGAGACAACATGCCACCCCTCTCGGACAGATCGATCTGCCCGTCTGCTTCGGGACTCCTTCCAATTTTAGGAGGGAAACCCTCACCTTCGAGGTTGTCGGGTTCCGTGGGACCTACCATGCCATTCTGGGGCAACCATGCTACGCCAAGTTCATGGCCGTCCCCAACTACACCTACCTCAAGCTGAAGATGCCCGGCCCCAATGGCGTCATCACCGTCGGCTCTGTGTACAAACACGCCTACGAGTGCGACGTGGCTTGCACCGAGTACGCCGAGGCCCTCTTCGAGTCAGAAGCCTTGGCTATCGATTTGGAGAGGCTCTCCAAGGAGATCCCCAACCCCAAGTGTCACACATGAAGCTTTGAGTCGGTAGAGGAATTCAAACTTGTCCCGCTTTGCCCCAACGACCCCGAGGGCAAGGTGCTCAAGGTTAGCGTTGCGCTCGACTCCAAATAGGAAGCCGTGCTCGTCGACTTCCTCCGCGCAAACACAGACATGTTTGCGTGGGGTCCCTCGGACATGCCAGGCATCCCAAGGGAGGTCGCCGAGCACTCCTTGGACATCCGAGCCGGCTCCAAACCGGTGAAGCAGTGCCTATGCTGATTCGATGAGGAGAAGCATCGAGGCATCGGGGAGGATGTGCACAAATTTTTGGTGGCTGGGTTCATCAAGGAGGTATTCCATCCTGAGTGGTTAGCTAATCCTGTGTTAGTTAAAAAGAAGAATGGAAAGTGGAGAATGTGTGTGGATTATACTAGTTTAAATAAAGCATGTCCAAAACACCCTTTTCCATTGCCTCGTATTGATCAAATAGTTGACTCCACTGCGGGATGTGAATGGTTATCCTTTCTTGATGCATATTCTGGCTATCACCAAATAAAAATGAAAGAGTCCGACCAGCTCGCGGCTTCTTTCATCACTCCGTTTGGCACGTATTGCTACGTTACCATGTCGTTTGGTCTCAAAAACGCGGGAGCCACGTACCAGCGATGTATGCTCAGAGTTTTTGGGGACCTCATCGGGCGAACCATCGAGGCATATGTAGAAGATATCATTGTCAAGTCCTGGGAGGCCAATGACCTTGTCACCGATCTGGATGCAGCATTTCGTTGCCTCAAGGAGAAAACATCAAGCTAAACCCTAAGAAGTGTGTCTTCGGTGTACCCCAAGGCATGCTCTTAGGTTTCATCATCTCCGAGCATGGCATCAAGGCCAACCCAAAAAAGATCTCGGCCATCACTAACATGGCACCGATACAGAATCTGAAGGGGGTACAGAAGCTCATGGGATGCCTCGCATCCCTCAGCCGCTCCATCTCACGCCTCGGCGAGAAGGGTCTGCCCCTATACCGCCTCCTTAAGAAATCCAAGCACTTCTCTTGGATCCCCGAGGCCCAGGAAGCCCTCGACGATCTCAAGACGCTGCTCTCCAATGCTCCCATCCTTGTGCCACCCTCAGAGAAGGAACCCCTATTGTTGTACGTCGCGGTGACCAACCAGGTGGTCAGCACGGCTATCGTCGTCGAGCGACAAGAGGAGGGGCATACGCTCCCGGTCCAACGGCCGGTCTACTTCATTAGTGAAGTCATGTCCAAGACTAAGACCCGATATCCATAGATCTAGAAGCTGCTTTATGTCGTAGTCTTGGCTTGGCGCAAGCTGCGTCACTACTTTGAGTCTCATCTGGTGACCGTGGTCTCATCCTTCCCTCTGGGGGAGGTGATCGAAAACCGAGAGGCAATAGATAGGATCACCAAGTGGGCAGTGGAGCTCATGGGCGACGGCCTCGCCTATGCACCCCAAAAGGCAATCAAGTCACAGATCCTCGCTGACTTTCTAGCCGAGTGGACTGGATCCCAACTACCACCAACCCCGGTCCAGGCCGAATGTTGGACAATGTACTTCGACGGGTCTCTAATGAAGACTGGCGCAGACGCTGGTCTCCTCATAATCTCTCCTCTCGGAGTTCGCATGCGTTATGTGATCTGGCTCCACTTTGCGGCCTCTAACAATATAGCGAAATATGAGGCCCTTGTCAATGTCCTCCACATTGCCATCGAGCTGGGGATCAAGCGCCTCGACGTACGAGGAGACTCGCAACTCATCGTCGATCAGGTACTGAAGGAGTCGATCTACCATGACCCCAAGATGGAAGCTTACTGCAAGGCAGTACGGCTCCTGAAGGATAGGTTCGACGGCCTCGAGCTCAATCACATCGCACGCAAGTACAACGAGGCTGCGGATGAGCTAGCGAAGATCGCGTCGGGTCAGACCACGGCCCCCCAGACGTCTTCACCAGCGACCTCTACAAGCCCTCCGTCGACTACGGGAAGCTAGGACAAGAAAGTGACTAGCCACCCGAGCCTACACTGGGGTCGGATCCTCCCGAAGGATCCAACCCCTCCTCGACCCCCGAACCTGAGGTCATGGACATAGATGCGAAACGACTTGACCCCGACGATGAATCAGATTGGCGGATCCCATACCTAGCACGTCTTGTCCAGGGGGTGCTCCCCTTAGACCAGACGTAAGCACGACGGCTCGCATGATGGGCCAAGTCATTTGTACTGCTAGATAGGGAACTGAACAAATGCAGCGCCTCAGGAATCCTGCAGCGTTGCATTCTCGCCAAGGAGGGGAGGCAATTGCTTCAGGAAATACACTCGGGGGCTTGTGGCCACCACGCAGCACCTCGAACACTGGTCGGGAACGCCTTCCTGCAAGGCTTCTACTGGCCAACTACTGTGGCCGATGCCACCAAAATCATACGCTCCTGTGAGGGGTGCTAATTCTTTGCACAACAGACGCATCCCCCAGCCCAAGCTCTCCAGACGATTCCCATTACATGGCCCTTTGCTGTGTGGGGTCTCGACCTAGTCAGGCCTTTACAAAAGGCACCCGGGGCTACACGCACCTGCTCATCGACGTGGATAAGTTCTCCAAGTGGATCGAGGCTCGCCCTATCTCCAAAATCAAGTTTGAGTAGGCGGTGTTGTTCTTCACGGATATCATCCACCGCTTCAGGGCTCCTAATTCCATCATCATGGACAACGGCACGCAATTCACTGACAGAAAATTCTTGGAGTTCTACGACGACCACCACATCTGCGTGGACTGGTCAGCAGTGGCTCACGCAAAGACAAATGGACAAGTTGAATGTGCCAATGGCATGATCCTTCAGGGCCTAAAGCCAAGAATCTTCAACCAGTTGAACAAGTTCGATAGAAGATGGCTCGCTGAGCTCCCCTCGGTCATTTGGAGTTTGAGAACAACCCCAAGTTGTTCCACAAGATTAACACTGTTTTTCATTGTCTATGGGTTCGAGGCCGTCCTCCCCATGGATCTAGAATATGGCGCCCCAAGGATCAGAGCCTACGATGAATAGGGCAATCAGACCACCCGTGAAGAGGCGTTGGACCAGTTAGAGGAGGCCCGAGATGTTGCGCTACTACACTCAACTATATACTAGCAAACTCTACGGCGCTATCATTCCTGACGCATCCGAGGCTGAGCCTTCAGTGTCAAAGATTTGGTAATGAGGCTAAGACAATGCAACAAAGGGCGTCACAAGCTTACACCACCATGGGAAGGCCCGTTCATCGTCGCCGAGGTGCTAAAGCCTGGAACCTACAAGCTAGCCAACGAGAATGGCGAGGTCTTCACCAACATGCGGAACATCGAGCAGCTACGTCACTTTTACCCTTAAGCTCCCAAGCTTTGTACATATTTTTATCTTGAAAACAATAAAGAAGTGTTCTTTACTTATCGTACTTTCGAGAATCGATCCCGACCCGCTAGCGGGGTCAGAAGCGTCTTTCCTTTACCACGCAACCAGAGCGAGGCCCGACCCTACCACTGGCAGGGCCGAGCCTCCCTCAGGGGCTAGGTGGGGGAACCCCCCAAGTCCCAACAATTTTTCTTTTTTATCCTTTTTTCAAAAAAAACTCCGTCCAAGTATCTCTCCCGCACTTCGGTGAAAAACCGTGAAATCCGAAGGAGCAAGAGAATGTACCGAGGCCAAGACCGGTCGAGCCGTGAGACCACCTACGCCCCCGGGCTATGGCACCTCCACTCACCACCCTTCACCTAAGGGACAACTCACGCTTTGGAGAGACTTCACGGAAATTCACCTAGGTACAGAACGAGAGACAAGGGTTCAGGAGACAAAGCGAAAAACGATCACGTAACTTTCTTTCCAAGGTACCTAACGGCATGAATATGACAAAGTGGGAACCCCTCGGATTGGGCAAACATAGTGCGGGCTCTGCCTATGCTACCGAGGCTACGGCACCCCTAAGAAACACTAAGTCACTGTGGTCAGACCGCATGTCAAGAGGCACACACAAGTATGGGAACTCGAAAGAAAATAACATGTGTAAATTACGAGTGTTTTCATTACAAAGGCCTTGAAGGGCCGCATGCTTGTTTCACCACAAAAACTAACCTATTACATGGGCATGACGGCCTAGGCTTCTTCACAGGTCGAGAGGAGGGACAACTTCACCCTCAAAGCGGACTGCCAGGGCAGCGCCGGGAGCCTCGGCCGCGTCAACAAGCTTCTCCAGGTCAGGGGCGGGCATGTCGACAAAGCCCTCGCTGACGCACTAGAGGTCGAGACCATTGTAGTGTGAGGTCATCACCACCAGAGCCCGCTTCATGCCAGTATGGAGGGTGTCGCGTAGCCGCTCACGCATACCACCGTAGAGGGTGGTAAGGCAGCTCCGGAGAGAGCTACCCGAATGCCCCCCTCTGGGGTCTCGAGAGCATCGCAGACCGTCCTTGGAGCACTTTGCAGGGTGGTGTGTGTTGATATTTGGTAACGCAATTAGGAAATGATCCGCAAGCGCACGGATATCGGTGAGCACTTCACCCGGGATGTTATCCAGAGTATCGTATTTATTTTTTTACCACTAGGAGAAAGCGTGCATCTGACTAACCAAATCTATTACTACTAACCTTTAGGCTACAACCACTGTGATTTGATGTGAGCGATGTATAGAGAAGACTGCAACTGCACTCTCGTTCTAACCTTGGTAAGGATGATCTACTGCTCTATTGGGGAGGCTCACGGAATCTAGACACCTCAAAGGATGTTCGACCCGCACCTATAAACCCTATCGATCCTGCTAACGGGATATGGAATACAAAGGTAGCTACGGAAATGTCACGTTCCTCGCTACTACCACGGTCCGGCTAGACAGGGGATATCTATGAGTATCCTAACCCAAACACCTCGTTTACGCTAGAGATGATTACTCTAAACTCTACGCGAAGAGATTAAAGTAAACTCATAAACCAAAGAACAATAAAACAAAGAACTTACTAGAATTTAGAAGTCGAAATACTGAAGAATCCTAGGAGCAAGCCTCGGGTTAGGAGAACTTGATCCTGCAGGTACAACCTCGAAGTAGTCACCGACAGGCCGGGCTTCCTTCGATCTATACCTCCACTCTATCTCTCTCAATCTAGAAGAACTAAGTCTAATCTCACATTGGATGCTAAGCCCTAATGAGGTGGGAACCCTAAGGGAACCTCTCTCTCTGAATCCTCTCTGGAAAATATAAAAATAATAGACTTGGATTCTCCTCTCCAGGGGCCAGGGGTCCTACTTATATAGTCCCTTCAAGTGAACCTGGGCCATCGGATCAAACCGACATTAATCGCACGGTTTTCCTTGATCCTTTAGGTCGGTGGGACATAATCCGCGAGACTCATCCTGATTGGTTGCAGACCTAGGGCGGGCGCCCCAGGGTCCAGGGCAGGCGCCCTAGTCCCGGGCCCGTTCGGCCTCCCGTTCGATCCCGTGGCTTCTGAAGTCTTCTAGATGATAGAAAATCGGTGAACACGTTAATATCTCTATGTAATTCCGACGTGTGGGCTTTTCCTTTGTATTTCCTGATAACCCCCTGCAGAAACAGATAAACAACAAAACTCGTGGAATTCTGTCAGATCAAACCCTAATTCTAGGTGTTGCTTGCATATAGGTCCTTTTCCTTATTTATTGGATAATTAAAATTGATACTTAAGAACCGTCAACAAACACCCCCATACTTAGGCTTTTACTCGTCCTCGAGAAAAGGATGGTTCAGAAAAATAACTGGGGTTGAAACATTGTAAAGCATTCTTTTTATACCTGCAGGGTGTTGTGAATGTCCACTGTGCACTGTAGTCAGGGAAATATATGGTTGAAGTAGAGATCCTTTCTTCTTCTCAACCCTGTCACTTGGAGTTTTTTATATATTTTTTAATAGAAAACTTAGCATACCTTTATCCTCATAGGGGCTCTCAGATCACTCATTTATCTTTTATAGATCTCACTGAGGCTGTTTTAATTTGTAGAAATTCTCAAGCATACTTACTTTGCATATATTGCCTGGGTCAAAACGGGATCCGAGGAGAGGAATGCCATACTCTTAGATCAAAGACTTTGAAAATATTGCTTATTAGAGGGACCATGGGCTATCATTTTCTTTTTACCATATATATTTTTATCATCTCATTTTTTTTCAGGTGGATACTGAGGTACCCCTAATTCTACTTCCGGACACTTGTCCATTTTTCTGCGAGGTTGTCGAGCACTTGCTCCTTTTTATTTCCTCGAAATATATTTTTGCATAGCCCATGCCTCTAATGCAATAATACTTCGGAAGAGTGAATCTTTCTGAATAAAAATGTCTTGATCTTGGGAGCATGATAAATCTCTCAACAAGGGTCTAACTCATTTTGCACAAACTCAATACAAAGCAAATTAATATTTTTAGGTTTATCAGGCATATAAAATATTGAGGATGGTAGCTATATTTTTGAAGTTTTTGAAAAGAAAATCTCCAAGCGACAAAGATTTCAAGAATAAGATACTCATATTCTACCATCTCACATTCCACAATGACTTGAGTAACACATGGTTTTTAAAATGATTTTCAATAAATGCAGGTTTTCAGAAATATCACAGAGTGAGATTGATCATAATTAGAAATATTTTTGTCTTTTTAAATTATCATGTTAGGAACAATATTCTACACAGCCCAATATGTATTTGTATATATGTAAATAAAGCGTGCAGAGTATGTACCTGAATCGTGGAGTAGTGCAATCGAAGTGCTTTTACCATGTCGAGGGGATTCCCCCATACTTGTTTCCTGCTTTCTTGCATAAAAATAAAGTGGAGATACACGAGGCATAATAATAATAATAATCTTTATTTGTCTTGAGGCATTTATTACACTGACTAATGAAGCGAACTAATCTAAACTAAATTGAATCTAATTGAATCTAATGATGAAGACTAAGACACACTGCCTCAAGGTCTAATCTAGATAGCTCAGTGTTGCTCTAAATCCCTGATCCTAGCAAGGGCATCAGAAAGGTCACGTTTAAGCGCGAGCACAGTAGTGTTCAGGTTGGAGACCTGCCTACTAAGGGAGCTAACTGTGGACTGAAGTTCCATAATATGTCTATTTGCTGTCCTGATGTCCTCATCCACATCTGCTATGGTCCTGCGGTGCTTCGGTGGTGTCTCAAACGAATTGAGAGCGTGCTTAGGAGCTTCCTTTGGTGGGATGAAGCGAACTTTTGCTATCCTAACTCCTTCGAAGCGGGGCCTCTCCTTCTCCGTAGTGTAGTGGACGCTGCTGATCTAGCCGCTCCGGTTGGTCTTGACGCCTACAACCCGCTCATTGGGTTTAGGTGGCAGGATTTTCGTGCCGGCTAGTACCTTGACGATGGCTTCTTGCTTGGACGACGGTCCCTTGAGAAGAAGGGGCTGCGGTGGTGTAGTAAGAACTGGTTGGGCATAGTAGAATGAGATTGAGCTGCGCTGGTTTGATGGTGGGGCTGCTAGCTGTCGCTCTGTGTTGGCCGGGACGTAGGCGTCGGGGTCATCCTTGGGCTTGCGGTTCAGGTCGTAAGGGACGATCTCCTAGTTGCGGTGGGTCTTGTCGGCCATTGGAGAAGCAAGGAACTAGACAAGCTCTAATTGAGGAGGAGAGAAGGATTGAATGAATTGGTGTTGAAAGCTGACGTCAGGGGTCTGTTTATATAGGGGTCAAAAAGTGCCTCTAGGGTTTCCATAGATCCATCCCGCCGCCGGGCGTGCGTAACAACCCATTCGCGGAATTTTCTGGATAACCATAGATGAGGAAAGCACGTCGGAAGAGGCCGGGGCCGAGGGGACACCAGGGCAGGGTGCCCGCCCTCATCCTCAGGGCGCCCACCCTGGGCCTGCCTCCTCTGCAGGCCCGCTTGCTCGAGCGTGTTTCTAGAAGTATTTTTTATCCCGAAAAATATATATGTGGCCCAAAAACGTCAGATTAAAAAGGTCGGGCTTTAATTCTCCATCGGAAGGTAAAAATGGATCACGTCTATTTCTTCTAATTCTTTATTGGGTTCTAAAAATAATTTAAGACGTTGACCATTTACCTTGAATAACGTACCTTCGTCGTTTTGAAGTGTAATAGCTCCGTGGGATGATGAATTGACTACCTTGTATGGTCCTTCCCATTTACTCCAGAGTTTTCCATGCCCGAAAAGCTTCACCCTGGAATTAAAAAGTAATACCTTACCTCCGGGTGAGAACTCCTTCTTCTTGATCCTCTTGTCATGCCATCTTTTGACTCTTTCTTTGTAGATCTTCGAATTGTGATATGCTTTCTCTCGCCATTCTTCCAATTCTGATAGTTGCATTCTTCTGTGATCTCCAGCAACATCTAGGTCCATATTCCATCTTCTTATGGCCTAGTGTGCTTTGAATTCTAGTTCAACAGGCAAGTGGCAAGTCTTCCCGTACACCAATTGGTATGGGGTCATTCCAATTGGGGTCTTGTATGCTGTCCGGTATGCCCAGAGTGCATCGGGTAACTTTTCCTTCCATGCTGTTCCCATCTCATTTACTGTTTTCTGAAGAATGTTCTTGATTTGCTTGTTGGAAGTCTCTGCTTGGCCACTTGTCTGAGGATGATATGGGGTAGCAACGTTGTGACGGATTCCATGTTTTGCTAGATAATGCTCAAAGCGTTTGTCAATGAAGTGTGATCCCCCATCACTTATCACCACCCTAGGGACTCCAAATCTTGGAAATATAATCTCTTCAAACATCCTCTTTGAATTAATATTGTCGGCACGCTTGCAAGGTAGTGCTTCTACCCACTTGGAGACGTAGTCAACTGCCACCAAGATGAATTCACACTTCTTTGATGGAGGAAATGGACCCATGTAGTCTATTCCCCAAACATCAAAGAGCTCAATCTGAAGGTTGTTGGTGAGTGGCATAGCATCTCTTGTATTTATGTTTCCGTGCCTTTGACATGGCCCACATCTTCTGATATATTGCCTTGTGTCTTCATACATTGTAGGCCAATAGAATCCACGTTGCCAGATCTTTGAATGTGTACGGAATGCTCCATAATGACCTCCGTATGGTGATGAATGGCATCTGTCGATGATCTTCCACCCTTCCTCAGTGGTCACACACCTTCTGAGTAAGCCATCAGCGCATACTCGGAAGAGGTATGGCTCATCCCATATGTGTGAACGACTTTCTTGAATAAGCTTCTTCTTGTTCGCTCCTGGTGGTACATACCCTGAAACCATAAAATTAACAATATCTTTATACCAGGGGTCAGACCTGTTGATTCCATAGAGCATGTCGTCCCGGAGTGAATCATTAATGGGTGTTTCCTGTGGATCCTTAAAGTGCATTCTAGACAAGTGATCAGCAACAGAATTTTCTACTCCCTTTTTATCTTTTATTTCTAAGTCAAATTCTTAGAGTAACAAGATCCATCTAATTAGGCGAGGTTTAACATCTTTTTTAGTGAGCAAATATTTTAGTGCAGCATGATCAGTGTAAACAATTATTTTAGCTCCTACTAAGTAAGATCTAAATTTATCAATGGCAAAGACAACAGCCAGAAGCTCTTTTTCAGTGGTTGCATAATTAAGTTGAGCTCCTGTCAAAGTTTTACTGGCGTAAGCAATTGCATGATGCTTCTTGTCTTTTGTTTGCCCCAAAACTGCCCCCACAGCATAATCACTAGCATCACACATAATTTCAAAAGACAACGACCAATCAGGGGGTTGAATGATTGGTGCAGAGATGAGTGCATTCTTTAATAATTCAAAAGCTTTTAAACATGCATCATCAAATTCGAAAGGAGCATCCTTGGCTAGCAAAAGAGTGAGTGGTCTAGCAATAAATGAAAAATCTTTTATGAATCTGCGATAAAAACCAGCATGGCCAAGAAAGCTTCGAATTCCTTTTATATTCACAGGTGGAGGTAGTTGTTCTATTACTTCAATTTTAGCTTTATCTACCTCAATACCTCTTTTAGACACTAGGTGTCCTAGCACTATTCCTTCCCTAACCATAAAATGACATTTTTCCCAGTTAAGGACTAAGTGCTTTTCTTTGCATCTTTGCAAAACCTTGTCTAAGTTTTCAAGACAATTATCAAAAGTTTTTCCATAAACAGAAAAATCATCCATGAAAACTTCCATAATCTCTTCAATCATATCAGAAAATATAGACATCATGCATCTTTGAAAAGAAGCTGGTGCATTACATAGCCCAAAAGACATTCTACGATAAGCATAAGTTCCGTATGGACAGGTAAAAGTGGTTTTGCTTTGATCATCAGGATGGATCGGGATCTGGTGGTACCCTGAATATCCATCTAAGAAACAGAAGAACGAATGGTTCGCTAACCGCTCTAACATCTCATCTATAAAAGGTAAAGGAAAGTGATCCTTTTTCGTGGCTTTATTCAGTTTTCTATAGTCAATGCACATCCGCCACCCTGTGACGGTGCGTTGCGGAATTAGCTCGTTCTTCTCATTTGTAACAACAGTCATGCCTCCCTTTTTAGGCACAACTTGAACAGGGCTCACCCACTCACTATGCTGCACAGGATATATAATCCCTGCATGTAGCAACTTTATAACTTCCTTTTTAACTACTTCTCTCATCGCGTTGTTGAGTCTACGTTAGGGTTCCCGAGAAGGTGAAACAGAAGGATCTGTCGGAATGCGATGGGTGCAAATCATAGGACTGATTCCTGTAAGATCTTGGAGTGAGTAGCCAAAGACTGAGTGATGTTTTTCTAAAACGGTCATTAATCGCAGAGTTTGTTCCTGAGTGAGTTTATTACTAATGATCACAGGAAACTCTGGATTATTGTTTAGGAAAGCATAGATAAGACCGGGTGGTAAAGTTTTAAGCTCTATAGGAGGTCTGGGTGTTTCTGCAAACTCATCTAAAGGTTCAGGTTCAGAAGGTTCAGCTTCCTCTTCTATGAAGAAAGGGGCTTCTTCTTCTAAGTCTGATTCATTTAAAAGCTCTAGAGACGCAGCTTTTACCTCTTCCATAGGATCAGGCAAAAGAGATGACTCGATCTTATTATTCAAGGAGTGAGAAATTGTCATAGGGAATTTAAAATCCTTTCCAAAAGAAATGTGTAGCTTTCCAGTTTGACCTTCATAAAAGAGTCTTCTAAATGGTTGTCCTATCAACATGTCGAAGTCCCATGTATCAAAGATATAAAAGTTCAAATGAATCATGGAGCCTTCTACCATAAAGGGTAGGACATTCACAATTCCAAGACTGGGGACCAATCGTCCCGAAGATTCCTTCATGAACTTTGTTGTGGGGGTTAAAATTAATTTTCCAAATAATTTAAGTACAAAAGCTTCAGACATGATATTGATCCCCACAACAGGATTATAGAGAGCATCAAATTGATCAGAATCATAAGCACAGCGTATAGTGATAGGAGGTGTATCCAAACGGATCACTTCAGAGGAAAGCTCTGACTCCTCCAGCCATTCGCTACTCATGACTGAGATAAGCTCTCTCAATTGATATTCACTTGGTAAACAAATGCTATAATGGCCGCTTTGGGGTTTGTCTATAGAATGGTAGTTTGAAATGTTTCCAAAATCGGCAAAAAGATCGGATTCTATATCCAGCATGAAATCAGGTGGTGGAATTTCTTCCTTTTGTGGCTCAAAACTTGGGATAGCTGAAGTAGGTGAAGAATTTGGCAGAGTGTCTACTTCGGCTTCGTAGGTTTCATCATGGAGGGTATTATCCATCTCAGCTTCTAGGATTCTATCTAGGATCGCTCTAGCTTCATCAGTAGGGATACGAAAGAAAGAACCTCTAGACATTGTATGTAGCATTTGTTTATGATCTTTCTGAAGACCTCGAAAGAAATGAAAAAGGAGAATAGGGTCTTCAATATTGAGTTTTGGACCAGATTCTAAAAGATCATAAAAACGTTTCCAGGATTTTCCCAAAGTTTCATTTTCTTTTTGTTTAAAAGATAGAACTTTGAGTCTAAGGTCGGCGATACGATCGAGGGAATAAAAATCTAAACAGAAGTTGGCTCGTAAGACTCCCCATTCACCTCGTTGTTGACTTTCCTTCTGACTATACCATCGTCTAGCTTCTCCTCTTAAGGAAAAAGGAAAAAGCTTCCAACGTAAAGTCTTATCAGAAATGCCTTCAATGCGAAGACAATCGCATGTTTGCTCAAAATCTCTAATATGAAGGTAAGGATTTTCGTCTTCCTTTCCCGAAAAGGATAGGTTCTTAATCATGGCAATTAACCTTGAACTTAACCTATTCTGGGATGTTTGGATAGGCTGTGATGACTCCCATGGTAAAAGGTCAGTTTCCGAAGGTGTTGCAAATTGATAGATTGATTTAGAATCTTGGTTTTCCATAAGGTAAGAATAAAGAAAAGATAAGGAATAAAAAGATAAAGAAAGATAAAAGTATAGGTACAAGCTAGTAGTAAGATTCAAGGTTATCTCAGCAAACCGTCTTTCTCCCCGGCAACGGCGCCAGAAATGCTTGTTGATATTTGGTAACGCAATTAGGAAATGATCCGCAAGCGCACGGATATCGGTGAGCACTTCACCCGGGATGTTATCCAGAGTATCGTATTTATTTTTTTACCACTAGGAGAAAGCGTGCATCTGACTAACCAAATCTATTACTACTAACCTTTAGGCTACAACCACTGTGATTTGATGTGAGCGATGTATAGAGAAGACTGCAACTGCACTCTCGTTCTAACCTTGGTAAGGATGATCTACTGCTCTATTGGGGAGGCTCACGGAATCTAGACACCTCAAAGGATGTTCGACCCGCACCTATAAACCCTATCGATCCTGCTAACGGGATATGGGATACAAAGGTAGCTACGGAAATGTCACGTTCCTCGCTACTACCACGGTCCGGCTAGACAAGGGATATCTATGAGTATCCTAACCCAAACACCTCATTTACGCTAGAGATGATTACTCTAAACTCTACGCGAAGAGATTAAAGTAAACTCATAAACCAAAGAACAATAAAACAAAGAACTTACTAGAATTTAGAAGTCGAAATACTGAAGAATCCTAGGAGCAAGCCTCGGGTTAGGAGAACTTGATCCTACAGGTACAACCTCGAAGTAGTCACCGACACGCCGGGCTTCCTTCGATCTATACCTCCACTCTATCTCTCTCAATCTAGAAGAACTAAGTCTAATCTCACATTGAATGCTAAGCCCTAATGAGGTGGGAACCCTAAGGGAACCTCTCTCTCTGAATCCTCTCTGGAAAATATGAAAATAATAGACTTGGATTCTCCTCTCCAGGGGCCAGGGGTCCTGCTTATATAGTCCCTTCAAGTGAACCTGGGCCGTCGGATCAAACCGACATTAATCGCACAGTTTTCCTTGATCCTTTAGGTCGGTGGGGCATAATCCGCGAGACTCATCCTGATTGGTTGCAGACCTAGGGCGGGCGCCCCAGGGTCCAGGGCGGGCGCCCTGGTCCCGGGCCCGTTCGGCCTCCCGTTCGATCCCGTGGCTTCTGGAGTCTTCTAGATGATAGAAAATCGGTGAACACGTTAATATCTCTATGTAATTCCGACGTGTGGGCCTTTCCTTTGTATTTCCTGATAACCCCCTGCAGAAACAAATAAACAACAAAACTCGTGGAATTCTGTCAGATCAAACCCTAATTCTAGGTGTTGCTTGCATATAGGTCCTTTTCCTTATTTATTGGATAATTAAAATTGATACTTAAGAACCGTCAACAGTGTGCTCCTTGGTATCGGCATCCAAGGCCGTATGCAACACACTAGAGGCCGTGGTGGTGTCGGCCAGATCTTTCTCCAAGCCTGCTCCAAGCAAATAGAGACGAGGGGATAAGCGCTAAAACAGTGACCAAAACCCGGGAATACAGTCAAAGGAACATTACCTTCCACTTTCTGCTTCCATTGCAGAACCTCCGCACAAGCCGCCTCGGCCATCTAGACAGCCTAAGGCACGACGCCCTCTTTCAATTGAAGCTCTGTCTTCATCTTCGCCACCTTAGCGCGGAGGCTCTGGGTGGCAGCGGCCTCGCGCTCTGCCTCATCCTTCAAGGCATCCCGCTCGGTGCTTACCCAAGCGAGCCCATCCTCCAACCCTTGCATTTTCTCCACCAGGGAGGTGACTTCCCCCTAAGCCATGGCTAGCTCCGCCTTCAGGTTGGAGCAGCACACATGGAGATCCGCCGTCTCAGCGCTCCTCTTAGCCAGCAGCCCGTTCATCCAGGCAAGGGACTCCCTCTGCTGATCAAGCTGAGCCTGGAGACCCTCCTCTTGGCGGAGAAGCTCGGCCTTATCCCGAGACCTCCCCTTGAGCTTCTAAAATGGAAAGAGAAAGTTTTAGGGCCCTCCATGGAAACTCAAAGGTAGGAGGAATGACTTTACAAAAATAAAAAGGGACTCACCTCGATGGCGCTAGGAAGATCTTCGGTGAGGATACGAAGCGCCGTATTCAAAGACCACCCAGCCTGGTTCCTGAACCCCTCGAGGATTGTCCAGTGCGCCTCCTCCTCCTCAGGGCCACCCAGGAGAACAGGCACCGGGTTGGCCCATGGGCCGGTCTCGATGCGAGCGAGGGCCAAATTCCTCTCGACCTTCTAGTCCTCCGATGCACCCGAGGCAGCCATCTCCACCGTGCTAGACACCTCAGCGTCCATCACCCCCTTTCCATGTGGCCTGGGGGCTCGTCTGAGGAGATGCTGTGAACTTCCCTCTCCCCGCCACGACCCCCCGGCTGGTCTTCCGTCCGTGGCGACATTGAGGCCGCCTCCGTCGCCGCCTTCCCTGTGTCGACGGGTGCCGCACGCTCATGGGCCTTGACTACCTCGGCCTCATCGGCTTTGGTCATCGCAGCCTCATCGATCTTAGTTGTCGAGACCTCTCCAACCACGGCCCTCTCAGCTTCTCGCTTCTTGGTGGCTTCAGCCTCAGCGGCTGCCTTCTCCTACGCGGCCCGTACCGCCTCGTCGGCTTGGACCGAAGCGGCTCCGCGTTGTAGGGCGGCCCCAGCGGTGATCTCCCATTGGGCCATCCGACCGGCCTTGCCAGGGGAAAAGAGGGCCACCAAGGGGGGCACCCCTGCCCTCTGCGCATGCTGCGAGAAGAGACAGAGCAAATCGGTCAAAAGAACGAGAAAGAGCAATGAAGAAACCCAAAGCTACCGCGTTGCACATACCTCGACTTGATGAAGGGCATCTTCCTTTTCTTTGTCACCATGACGACCACCGTGGCTGCCCCTGCCCTGTCTCCTATCACTTGGGCAGCGGCGGCGATGGCAGGGCAACGAAAACCTCTGCCGTTGAAGACCCTTGGTCAGCTAACACTGGGGCATCATGAGCCGGAGGTTGACCTCCGGCAACCATGGTTGCCTCCTCGGTCCTCAGAGGGGGGCGGAGCTATCTTCCTGGAGGAAGATTTGCCTGCCACCCCCGCCTCGGGCGCAACCACCGACGCCTCAGAGCGGGCAGCCCTCTGCCTCCTCCTGGGAGCGTCAGGCTCCCCCTGGGCCTCTCAGGCCTCGGCACCGAGGCAGAGCCCCCCGCAGCACTGTCATCTCGCCGGGGCTGAGGGGCCAGGCTCCTGCCCTCTCTTCCGGGAGCTCTGAGCTCCCCTGAGGCCTCGGCCCCCTGGCAGGAGCCCCTTGTGGGGGCACCCTATCACCGAAGCCCCACGGCTCCTCCTCCTTGTCTGAAAAAATACTGAAGTCCTCGCCATCCAATTCCGGCTCCGACGGGGACTCTTCCCGGGGAAGTCCGTTGTGCGCTTGCTGCCAACAACGCTTCTCTAGGGCTTCTCTCGCGTGAATGTCCTCATCACGCTTCCTCTTTGTTGCATCCTTCTTCTACTTCTGCTCCTCAGCAAAGAGGCGGTTCCGCTCCCGCCGCTCACGATCCTCTGGGACTAGGGGCTTGGAATATTTCACCATCCTCTCTAGCCCCTAACGATGGGACGACATCAACGATAAAGGAAGAAACCAATGGTGAACGGAAAACAAAAGAGAACAGAAAGGGTGGTCATACTCACTAGAGAAATATATCCCCGGGTGGGACGCATCTTGACCCTGTTCAGGTCCGCCACGGTGAACCCCACAGCCACCGTGTAGGTCACCCTCCTAGTGACCTCAACCACCGTGAGAGAACAGTTGGACATCCGAGACCCCTCCAACGGCGCTCCCTCCTCCATTTGGTCTAGGAGCAGCCGCCGCCATCAGTGGCAGCACCCGCCGCCGGTGAAAAGCGGCGACGACCTCGGCCACGGTAAGACCACCGTCCTGCAGCCTCTTCAGGGCATCGAGCAGTGGCTGTAGCTTGGGCTGCTCAGAACCAGGGGCTCCCCATCTCCACTTGGGCCGCCTCTCTGTCACGACGTGGCCCATATAGGGAGGCAGCCGGCCATCATCATTGCGGAGGTAGAACCAACCCTCCTGCCATCCCCTGTTGGATGAGGTAAGCTAGGCGGGGATGTACAGGCCTGATCGCTCTTAGCACACCTAGAGGGTACAATCGTTGGCCCTCACCATCTTCCGTGAGCCCCCGCCCTCGACCGCCTTGGTGAAGTGCTCCACCTTAAAGAGGTGGAGCCAGAAGTTCTAGTGGGGAGGGATGCCCAAGCACCCCTCACAGACGACAACGAAGACGGCCGCCTGTGAAATGGAGTTGGGGTTGAAGTTGTGGAGCTCCACCTCATACCAGGAGGGGAGTGCCCGCAGGAACCGGCTCGCCAGAATCCCCAACCCTCGCTCGTGGAACGCCACGAAGCTCAGGACATAGCCCACGGGCGGATTCGGCACGTCGACACCCTCCTCTGGCGTGATCCACTCTGGCGCAATGGCGTCAATGACGGGGCGGAGGAGACCCTCCTCAACGAGCTCCTCCAGCCTCTCCTAGGTAGTGGAAGAGTGGCTCCAGGGCTCCACGGGCAAAGTAGCGGCGGGCATGAGATTGTTGGGGTTGGTAGGACGACGGCAACGAGGCTGGTCCCTTTTCTTTTCTCTCTCCTTACTCTAGCTCTCCATGTTCACGACCGCGGCATAGGAACAAGGAAGGCAAGAGTGAATGGCAGGGTAAGGGGACGCAGCGCCCGACGCGTGCTTATATAGCAAGAACGAGAAGGCGAACAGGTGAATCTAACAAGATAATTAAATCTAGCGCATTTAATGCTAAAACTACGGAAACTGCCATGATTACTTTCTCTTTTTTCTCGCTAACTGCACGTGCGCACGCGCCGCATTAACTGCACCAGCCCGCGGGTGAAACGTCCCATCCGGTCGTAGCCGTTGCAGTGCCCGTTCCACCTCCCCGAGAAAACCGCCTAAAAAGGCAAGCCCATCCTCCGCGCGCAGCAGACGACCGACCCTCTCACTAGGTTCCTTCTCCGAGAAGGAATCACGGGTGCGAAACCCTCTACGGTCCAGGGGTTCGAAGGCTATACGGTCCAGGGGTTCGAAGGCTAGCTCGCCTAGAGTTCGACAGCCGCCCTAGGACAAAAGAGTCAGGGATGGATAAGGGTCAGCCCCTCTGCGGCCAAGCCTGAGCAATAAAGCTCGGGGCACCCTAAGCCATGTCCGGGACCTAGTAGGCATTGACCAGTGGAATCCCATCTGAGGGAGGCACCGAGCCCTCAGATCCCATCGAACGGATGTGAGACCCACTGGACGACCCTTGGGTAACTTAGAGCGCATCTTTGGACCACAAGCTGACCCCTAGCGAACAGGGCTCAGGCCTCCACCTAGACTTACCCGTTAATAGCTCACCGAGAGTGCTACTGCTCGCCCACCGAGGGTAGCATGTCATATTCCACCCCTCATCTCTGCGAAAGAGACACGTGAGGGATGTGAAAGAAGACAAGGCGCCCTTGACCGCCCTCTTGCCATGAGCAGAGGCTCGGGGGCTACCCTTGCACTACGGCCGAGGCCTCAGATTCACACCCCGCATAAAGTCTAGCCCTTGGAAGAATATCCTATCCTTCCAAGGCCTCAGGGGCTACACCCGGCTGGTGCGCTCGCGCGCACCCCCCGGAGGAAAGCAATACAGAAATAAGCCGAGGCCCCAGCGACGACTTGGCTGAAACCCAACAAAGATCAAACTCGACGCATAGCCTCCAAAGGAGTGCCCCCACTCCTCCACAGGCTCAGGGGCTACTGTCGGGTACCATGATTAGGGGTACCCAAATCAGGGATAAAACCTTTTTATTAACCAAGACTAAGCAAGGCCCCGCGAGCAATTATCCGTCTCGCCCGAGGCCGGCTCGGTCAGCAACCTTCAACAGGCAAATTATCCGCCTCGCTCGAGGCCCCGATACAGGGTCTTGTACGCGGGAAGTTCTCTGACTCGCCCGACCCCAGCCTCAGATGTCGCTCTCCCATTGGCACGCTCGAGACCCCCTGTGACGTCACCCACGTTCCTGCGCCGACCAACTGGACAGGCCAGGAGAGACAGGGGTCAAATCACGACGCCGTCGCCCATAACAGCATAGGGAAGAGCTGCTGATCACTATGCCGCCTATATTGGCACTATACGCACTATTGTTGGGCATTCTTAACGTCACTACCAAAAGTAGACTTAGTTTTCTAATTCTGATAACGGCGCCAAAAATGCCAAACCTATCCCTCATGCCACTTAAGCCAAGTTGTCATCCCCAGCATAACATGAGAGACGCGGTATTGAAATATGCATTTGCTCATCAAGATAAATAATAAAAGGGATCTGCAAGCGCACAGATTAATACCGATGTAGCATTTTAACCGGGAAGTATTCCAGGTATCGTTATTTATATTTTTACCACTGGGAAGGGATTTCTAAGTATCATGGTTGATAATGGAATGAGAATATGGAACTGAGTACACATCATTGCATGTATAACCGAGAGTATTTATCAATCTCTTTATACAGGTATAAATGTCACATTAAGTAAAGGTAAAGTGATAATGGTGACAAAGATAATTAATCTGATCAGCTAGCCACATATAATAATGATAAGCACCTCAACAGATATTCTAGCAAGTCATTAGCATGGAATTAGGATGAACTACAAAGATATTCCCTAAGTTATTATTAACTATAAAGTCTAGCATATCATAGTTAGTGCAATTATACTTGGCAATCATGGTGAGAAAAGACTATATCCATGCATAGTGAATATTAGCAAGGAAGATGAAGAACATAGCAATCACTCCCCTGTAATAGTGTTGCTCTGCCTGCCCTATACACGAGAGGGGGACTATATAAGAATCAACGAAGCTGTCACTATCGCGAACTACCCCACAATCCGGCATATAGGGTGCAATCGCAGATAAATACGGTATAGACACCACGTCTACAAAATAATTATCATTCACCCACTGTACACATGGATAAACGCTATATGATCCTAGGCATGTATATAATTCCAATCTAACTAAGCCAAGCATATAACTATGATAAACTAAGAACAATATAATTGCAAATATAATCAAGTAGAGAAAAGTCATAACCAATATATTGAAATAGAACAAAGTCATATTCATAATATTGAAGAACAATGATGAACAATTGAAGAACAATAGAGGAATTACCAAGAATCCTCTTGACAGATCCGGGAACCAATCGAAGATTGACTCCTTCTAGTTCTAATCCTATGTAGCTATGCTAACTAGAGATCTAGTTGATGTGGTGGCTCTAGGGCTTGATCAGAGGCTCTCCTCCTGAATTAGGGTTTGAAGTATGAGACGAGGGCCTCTCCTCCAGGGGCAGGGGCCTTGCTTATATAGCCCTTTCGGATGAATCTGGGCCGTCGGATCAAACCGACATTGAACGGACGGTTTTCCTTGATCCTCTAGGTCGGTGGAGCATAATCCTCGAGGCGGAGCCTGATTGGCTCCGGGGCCAGGGCGGGCGCCCTGTGTCCGGCTCCGTTACGCCTCCCGTTCGTTCTCGTGGCTTCTGGACTCTTCTAGATGTAAGATAATTACGTGTTCGGTTAATATCCCGTCATTAATCCGACATGTGGGCCTTTCTTCCGTATTTCCTGATAACCCCCTGCAGAAATAGATAAACAGCAAAACTCGTGGAATTCTGTCAGATAAAACCCTAAGTCTAGGTGTTGGTTTCATTTGGATCCTTTTCTCTATTTATTTGATAGTTATAATTGATACTTAAGGACCGTCAACAAACTCCCCCAAGCTTACCTCTTGCTCGTCCCTGAGCAAGGAGAGACTCAGTAGTTGCTGAAATGCCTTTGAATTTTGACGGTACACATGCTTTCAAATAGAGTCTCATCTCTGAGTTAAATAAACTGTCAAGACTTAAAACTTACTCATTATACCTTTCACCATGGGGCTTGCAACCGTCACCTTTGTCTTGAGCGGTTAAAAGATAGAACAGTCTAGTCAAGCGCCATGTCTCTTATTCTTGATTAGCTATAGCTCTTAGAGTTTTTTGCAGATTTTCAAATAAAACTCAGAGATTCCTTGTATGACTCTCTCAGGTCTCTCTTTTGTGGTATTTCTGGATCCTCACCAAGGCAGTAATAATGTCTGCCTTCTCTCAAAGCAAAGTATGTAGTATTTGTGGTATAAGGCAGAGTGACATTGCCTTCTCTCTCATCCTATTCTAATAAGGCTTTTGATATCTGGAGCTCATCGGTGGGAGATAAAGTATACATACTTACAAGACATTTATTGCATAGTCAAACCATGGATCCAGAGAAACAAGCCAATAAGTCAAATCAAGGTGTGCATGTGTGGCGAATAAATGGTGTATGGTGGTAGTGATGATAACAATGATGAAAGTCTAATTCTACTTTTGCTCTTTTTGAGGGGATACGTACCTTTCTTGCTTTTAAAGCTCTTGAGAAGAATGAGGTGCTCTATATTTTCTTTTTTTTCCTCTCAGGTGGGTATCTTGTACCCCTAATTCTACTGTCGGACACTTGTCCATTTTTACCTCTCTTCTCACACTTTTTCTTTTTTTTTCATCGAGGTTCCGAGCACTTGCTCCTTTTTATTTCCTCGTATCTTTTTCTTTTCGAGGTTCTGGGCACTTGCCCCTTTTTATTTCCTCGTATAGAGCACTCATCTCCTTAGAACAATATAGCAAGTGGTAGTAACCAAAATAGCTTGAGCATTTATTTCACAGGGGATAACAAGAATGGGAAAATATTTTTGGCTATTCTCTCCCGGATTAGGAGTAGAATAATTTTATGTGGACCTGGAGATGAGAATGAGTGGATATATGTGGATGCGTACTTCCGGAGTAGAAGCAGCATGTATGAGTGATCGTGCAAGTGAATCTTGATTTTAACCGCATGACAAGCTCCTAAGAGTCTACACAGCTTGACTACACTCAATGCTCATAAGCAGTAAAAAGTAAAGGTATGGCTTAAAGTCTAGCAAGCATGTATGTATGGCTGTGGTAGGAACTTAAACTCTCATCATACAGGAACTCATCATGTAGCATTTTAAGATTTTCAAAGATAAAATTCTTCAGAATTCTAGCATCTCTAGGAATAGATAAACAGCAGCTCAACCTTCCCATATCATATCCGTTAACAACTTAGACTTTAGATCAAGTTCTCTTCCCACAAGTCCAGGTTTAGAGCAAGCTTTAAATGATAACAGTTATGTCTAAACTTAGAGAGAGGACTTCAAATTTGAAAGTTAGGCAAAGCAACTATTCATCATATCCATGCTAGAGTTTTATTATTATCTAGATTCAGTTTAGCATAGCCACTTTATTTATTTATTAAAACACACTAAGCAAAAGATATAGGTATATATATATAAGCACAAAATCTTTATTTGGTTTTTTTTCATAGTTATGTATATTTTTATTTTTATAGGGTAGAAGTATATATAAATATAAAGATAAAGATAGAAATACTTAGCAAGATAATGGAGGTGCTCTCCCCCAAGCTGGATCTTGACATAATCTCTTCTGATGTAGCTAGCAGATGGCGGAGGTGTATTTGAAAGTCGGCAGCACCCTGACAGCGATTAGAATGTCCTCTGTCTGCTAGTCTCCTTGAATTCTGTGAAGCTCAAATAGACAACAAAGCTTTGTGGAACTGATTAAGTATTAGCATAAATATCTAGCCTTTATCATGCTAAGCCTCCTTGATTTTTTTATGTTATTTTTTTTAAAGCAGAAGAAAATATTTATGTATTTATTATATATATATATTTTTTATGCCACCACAGTGAATGTACTTATGGGTTTTATGCCACTCGCATACTCACATGGGGCTTTAGGGTTTTTAACATTTTTATTTTCTTTTTAAGATAGTATGAATATGATTAACTAAGCAAACTATTTAAGATAAAGTAAATAATTAAAAGGAATAGGATAACTACCAAGTTACCTCTTGGCAAGGCGTTCGGTGTTTTTTAAGTCCTCCGAACGGGACTCTTATTCGTTCAGTCGTCCTGGGACTTGGTGGATGGCGTAGTCGGTGGTTCCGGCGGCGCCTCTTCTTCATGTACAACTGTCTTTTCTTTCCATACCTGTCTCGGTGCTTTGGTCTCCTCAGGACAGTGTTGGTTGAGTGGTATGTCTTCAGATCTTACCACTTCTCCTTCATAATCTGCCCATCCGTCCTTGATGACCTGTTGCTTCTGATTGTGGTTACGCCGCCTTCTTCTTGTCCTGACCTGCTTGGATTCTTCAAATACATAGTTAGGGTCAGTAAAGTAAAGACGTACCTTCTCAGAGGGGAAGTGCATGTGGACTTCTCCAGTTCTAATGTAAATGATTGCTTTGACAGTACTAAGGAATGGTCTTCCAAGGATGATGGGTGGATCGTATTCATCTTCTCCCATGTCAATAACCTGAAAGTCTGTATGGACAAAGTGATCGTCTATCTTGACAGGGACGTCAGTTACTGTACCTTCGACCTGTCGGAATGTCTGATCTGCCATCTAGAGCTGAATATATGTTGGGTTTAAGGGCATGGTTCCGAACAGAAGTTCATAGGTGACCTTGGCCATTATGTTGACGCCCGACCCAGTGTCGCAAAGTGTCTTGTAGAAGTGGGACCCATTAATGGAGCAATAAATGCTTGGCATACCTGGGTCGTCCTTCTTAGGCAAGAACGGTGACTTGAGTTGGCGATCTTGACCTTTGTGCACGGCAGTGACCATCTTAGCTGTCTCGGTCCATACTTGCTTCTTGCTCTTGTTCCTCCTGTTGGTCCTCTTCCTTGGTTCATATTGGGGTTGCTCTGGGATTTGTGCGGTCTTGTTCCTGAAGGAAAACGTTTCCTTCCTCCCCTTGATGTAGAAACTGATCTTGGCAGCACTAGCATAGATGACAGCTCCCGCGGTGTTCAGGAATGGTCTCCCTAGGATAACGGGAGCCCTCTCATCAGAACCGGTCTCTATCACTACGAAGTCTACTGGAGCGTACGAGGAACCCACTCGGACACAGATGTTCTTCAATATTCCTCTCGGGAAACTCAGTGTCCTATCTGCAAGCTGCAAACACATGGTTGTTTCTAATAATGGTTGTGAAAAGAGTTTTTCATAGAGTACCCTGGGCATGATGTTGACGCTGGAGCCAAAGTCACAGAGTGCTTCTGGGAAGTCTCGCATGCCGATGGAGATCGGGATGACGGGGCGTCCTGGATCGCCTCTCTTGACCGGCAGACGGTCAGTACTTACTTCCACGATAGGGTTACTCCAGTAATCTCCTGCATCAAACATGTCTACAAGATTTGCAGATTCTAGTCCTTCCGGTTGTGATGGTATACCGGGGTTAGTAGCAGGAACAGCAGCAGCTATTTGATTCAACTGAGATTCAATCATTTTATTAAAGCTAATCTGGTTCTTGATGGCAGTAGAGAAATTATCCATTCTATTATTTATATTTTCTAGTATTTTATCATTAGATGCCAATTTCTTAGACAGGTTATCCATTAGCTTTCCTTGGTTGGACACTAACTCTCTCAAAGGTGGATAATTATTATTATTATTGAAAGAATTGTTACCTTGGTAATTACCTGAGTAGTTAGGCCTCTGTTGATTCCAACCTTGATTCTGCTGAGGACGGTTGTAGTAGTTGTTGTTATTGTTGATGTAGTTCACGTCCTCCAGCAACTCAGGACAGTGATTGCCCGAGTGTCCAGTACCTCCACACTCCTCACAAGTCATGTGGGAGTCGTAGACGTGCATGACTTCTTTCTTTTCTCCAGCTCGATCATCGAGCTTCTTCATGAGTAGGTCTAACTTGGCAGACAGCATGTCTACCTCCTTGAGCTGGTGCATACCTCCACCTCTCTTGCGTGTCTGAGTTCTTTCTTCATTCCAACCTTGGTTGGATGCCATCTTCTCCACAAGAGCTGTGGCTTGAGGTATGGTGAGTGATAGGAATGCTCCTCCAGCTGCAGCATCCATGGTTTCACGGGCACTGTTAATGAGCCCATGATAAAATGTCTGCATCAGTAGCCAGCTTTCCATTCCATGATGGGGACATTCTAGGATGTAGTCTTGGAAACGCTCCCATGCTTCTGGAACGGATTCATCATGTTGTTGCTGAAAACTTGTAATCTTCCCACGGAGAGCATTGGTCTTGCCCATGGGAAAGAATTTGGCCAGAAAGTTCGTGGAGCAGAGTGCCCACGTAGTGTTCTTCTCCTTTGTAGCGTAGAACCACTGCTTCGCTCTCCCCAACAGTGAGAATGGGAAAAGGCGAAGTAGTATGGCGTCTCTGGGGACATCAGCCATGGTGAAAGTGCTGCAGATCTCCAGGAAGTGTTGAAGATGAGCACTAGCGTCTTCATGTGGCTTCCCACAGAACTGGTTAGCTTGCACCATGTTGATGAGCCCAGGCTTGAGCTCGAAGTTGCGGTCGATCTCCCCAGCAGGTCCAGTGCGGATGTTGTCCGTAGTGGGAGCTGAGAACTCGCGGATCGACTTGTTCGCCATGGCTTCGAATTCAGTCGACAAATTCCGGATGAAACTTCGGCGGTCTTCGGATTTGGATGAAGCTTTGTGCTGAAGTGTTGACGATGTCTTCTTGAGCTTGACTCTTGTTCTTCTGAATAAGGCTTCGGGATCGTCAACAAAGTTGTCTGGAAGATGTCTTCTATTAATGCATCACCCTGCAATAAATAATCAAAATGGAAAATACAGGGGTAAAACTGTATAAGAGAATTGATAAGCTCGATCAGATTAGTGATGCAAATGATGACTCAAAGTTCCATATTCATTCCTACTTAGTAATCAACCTTCCCCGGCAACGGCGTTAAAAATGCTTGTTGGGCATTCTTAACGTCACTACCAAAAGTAGACTTAGTTTTCTAATTCTGATAACGGCGCCAAAAATGCCAAACCTATCCCTCATGCCACTTAAGCCAAGTTGTCATCCCCAGCATGACATGAGAGACGCGGTATTGAAATATGCATTTGCTCATCAAGATAAATAATAAAAGGGATCTGCAAGCGCACAGATTAATACCGATGTAGCATTTTAACCGGGAAGTATTCCAGGTATCGTTATTTATATTTTTACCACTGGGAAGGGATTTCTAAGTATCATGGTTGATAATGGAATGAGAATATGGAACTGAGTACACATCATTGCATGTATAACCGAGAGTATTTATCAATCTCTTTATACAGGTATAAATGTCACATTAAGTAAAGGTAAAGTGATAATGGTGACAAAGATAATTAATCTGATCAGCTAGCCACATATAATAATGATAAGCACCTCAACAGATATTCTAGCAAGTCATTAGCATGGAATTAGGATGAACTACAAAGATATTCCCTAAGTTATTATTAACTATAAAGTCTAGCATATCATAGTTAGTGCAATTATACTTGGCAATCATGGTGAGAAAAGACTATATCCATGCATAGTGAATATTAGCAAGGAAGATGAAGAACATAGCAATCACTCCCCTGTAATAGTGTTGCTCTGCCTGCCCTATACACGAGAGGGGGACTATATAAGAATCAACGAAGCTGTCACTATCGCGAACTACCCCACAATCCGGCATATAGGGTGCAATCGCAGATAAATACGGTATAGACACCACGTCTACACAATAATTATCATTCACCCACTGTACACATGGATAAACGCTATACGATCCTAGGCATGTATATAATTCCAATCTAACTAAGCCAAGCATATAACTATGATAAACTAAGAACAATATAATTGTAAATATAATCAAGTAGAGCAAAGTCATAACCAATATATTGAAATAGAACAAAGTCATATTCATAATATTGAAGAACAATGATGAACAATTGAAGAACAATAGAGGAATTACCAAGAATCCTCTTGACAGATCCGGGAACCAATCGAAGATTGACTCCTTCTAGTTCTAATCCTATGTAGCTATGCTAACTAGAGATCTAGTTGATGTGGTGGCTCTAGGGCTTGATCAGAGGCTCTCCTCCTGAATTAGGGTTTGAAGTATGAGACGAGGGCCTCTCCTCCAGGGGCAGGGGCCTTGCTTATATAGCCCTTTCGGATGAATCTGGGCCGTCGGATCAAACCGACATTGAACGGACGGTTTTCCTTGATCCTCTAGGTCGGTGGAGCATAATCCTCGAGGCGGAGCCTGATTGGCTCCGGGGCCAGGGCGGGCGCCCTGTGTCCGGCTCCGTTACGCCTCCCGTTCGTTCTTGTGGCTTCTGGACTCTTCTAGATGTAAGATAATTACGTGTTCGGTTAATATCCCGTCATTAATCCGACATGTGGGCCTTTCTTCCGTATTTCCTGATAACCCCCTGCAGAAATAGATAAACAGCAAAACTCATGGAATTCTGTCAGATAAAACCCTAAGTCTAGGTGTTGGTTTCATTTGGATCCTTTTCTCTATTTATTTGATAGTTATAATTGATACTTAAGGACCGTCAACAACTATCCGGGCTTGCACAGCACCGCTCTAGACCATTATTCCCTCGAACGGGGTGAAATCACGACATGATTCATGCCCCTGAGGCCTTGGCTCTCTACACCAGTAAAACCACAAGGACAGGCACGTCGCCACAGGGATGATCATGACTCTATGCGCCATAGCTGCGTCGTCCACAGGGCCGCGTATGTCAAGGCACGTCGCTACAACATCAAAGGACAGGAGTCACTCCTCTAATAGTGGTACGCCACCAACTACAGGATAAGATTGGAGACCTCAGATCCTCCTTCCCGGGGAAGACATCGCGTAACGCATACATGTAACCCTGCGTTCCCCTTGCATCTATAAAAGGGGAGGGCAGGGACCATTCCAGAAGGGAGAAGGCAAAATAGGCCATTTGACTCATCACGAGCGAGCGTTCTACACTTATACATCTTAAGACCTGGGAGCTCCTCCCTCTCTCACCAGCTTGGAACCCCCTACTACAAACACCTCGGTGCAAGGCAATACAAGACTCTCCTCCCCACTGGATGTAGGGCATTCTTCAGCCCGAACCAGTATAAATCGCTTATGTTCTTTTTGCACACCATCTAGATCTCCGATGTGTAAACGCTCATTCACTTGTGAGGTTAAGGCCACTAGTCCAAACACCGACACATACGCCACCGTAGTGCCTCGCTACCAGGCTCCTACGAGCCAACTTCCTAGCACATAGGGTGCGTTTGTTTGCTTGGTCCAAATGGGCCACTGCGCTCTAAAGTGCAAGCTGGACTATTTGTTTGCCTCCACGTGGTTGGGAGCCTGGCCCACACGGTCATCAAAGCACCCCTCAGCCAAGCCCAAGGGAAACGAAAAAATTTTCAGGACGGACAGGCCGCGATGGAGGTTCACGTCACCTCCCTTCTCTCTACCTGGTACCCATGCCATCCTCCATGACGGACAGGGAGCAGAGCACAGTGGACTGGGCGGCCGCCGACCCGGCCTGCTGCTTGCAGGCTACCGTGCACGCCACCGAACTACAGCGAAGGCGGAGCGCTGCCACGCAAGTCGCAAGGCCATGGGGCGGCGAGGGCCTCGGCGAGGCCGCGACCATGGCACCGCCGCGGCGAGCAGCGTGGCCGCCGCGACGGCGAGGAGGAGGAGGAGCGTACCGAGATGGACAGGGAGCAGAGCACTGCACACGGCGGCCTGCTGCTTGCCGGCTCTCTCCTTCTGCCATCCAATTCCTTCTCCCCCCAAGTTCTTCTCCCTTTTGCTGGCTCTCTGCTAACAGGCGGCGCCAGAGAGCTAGTCGCCGGAGGAGCTACTCTGCTCGACGGTGAAGTCCGGTGAAGAGGAGGAAGTCACTAAACTCCTTGCCTCAGGATCTGACACGACCCACTTCGAAGCGGACGGCTTGACCCCGCTCATGCACGTGGCCACGGGGGAGCACGCCGCTATTGCGCGCCTCCCCCTCAACTACGGTGTGCCCTAGAACGCGCTCCCCCTGGGACTCTCAGCAGGGGACCTAGCCTCTCAGCAGTGTGCCAAGGCGGTGGCATGCTCAATGTGGGGTTCGGGATGGGGATGCAGTGCTCTCTGGCCTGCTGCTTGTGAGGTGCTCGACGAAATGACTAAGGTGAGGAAGAAGAAGGCATGGGGGTAAGGCTACCAGTTTCCTAATCCAGGGTACTCATACACATTTGTCCAGGCAAACAAACACCTTTCCACCCCAGGCAGCCTACTTGGATCAGGCAAACAAGCAGACCTAGTTGCACACTGCCTATAGCTGGCCAGGCTGGGCTGGTACGCACCAGCCACCCTAGTCCAGGCAAACAAACGCGCACATAGCATCTACCGTGACCCCCCTCTCTCCACAACTCCTCACGGACCTCACCCCACCACCACCATGTCACTGGGCTCCACTTTACCCATGGGGGCAAACCCCACAGTGATTGCAATTGCTGGAGGCGGCCAGCCGGCGTCACGAAACATGAAGGCGCTTGAGCATGCTGAGATCCGCTAGCGACTGCATTGGCACTGTGTAGCGTTGCCTGTTCACGGACAATACTTTACTACTAGAGATAGGATTCAGAAAGGAAAAAGTCCATCCGACCTTCCTTAAGTATCAGCAAGCGCTCATGCGGCTCGGTGCAGCCCTCGGGCACAAGATTGAATCACCTCCCGGGTGTTCCGAGTGCTCACCTCCGCTGCTTCCCCTTCCCCTGTGCGCGCCTCGGCTCCTCCCCGACCGCGATGGTGGCGTCCATGGTGTCACCCCCCTTCCCCCGTGCGCGCATCGGCTCCCTTGCGACCGTGATGGCGGTGTCCATGGCGTTGCCGCCCGTTCCACCCCGCACGCCTCAGCTCCGCGACCGCGATGGCAGTGTCCATGGCGTCGCCGCGGGGGCGGTCGATTCGGGAGACGGTACTAGAGACCATGGTAGTGTACCCCCACCAGCAACGGCCGAGGCGAAAGCTGTGCAAGAGCCTCACCTACGTCGGCGGCGAGCTCTCCTTCGCGGGCCTGATGCCTCTGCCTCCACCTCCATCTCCTTGTTCTGCAGGCTCGACGACGTCGATGAACCCTTCTTGGAGGAGGAGGGCATCGTCGAACTCGTCCATGACAGTGGCATTCATGGAGACGAGTGCCTCCGGGCTTAGTTGGCGAAGAAGAGGGTGTACTCGTCAGGGGCGCGTAACTGGGAAGGACTTGTCGGAGTGGCCGCCGTCAGGGTCCTCGGCGCCGCCGTTGGTCGCTGCGACCACCGAACTTGCATCCGCCTCCAACTCCAAGCTCTGTCGTGGTGGTGCTGGTCCTGCTCGTGTTCCTCGCCACCGCCTACCAATTGCTCGATAGAATGCCAACAAGAGAGAGAAAGAGAGAGAAGTAACACCACCATATTACCGATGCAAGGTGACCATATCCGTCTATACATCCTATCAAACACAATCTCTATTGCGTTAGGTCCGTTTGGTACGGGCAACCAAACAAAGTGGCCTTACACCACTTCGGACAGACCCTGGCTGACAGGCTGCGGGTCGAGATGGCCTGAGCCTTGATATCAAACACGCCCGCAGTCTTCTCTCGTGACTAACATGGCGTTACGTAGGACAGCAGCTAAAATCAAGGAGGTAAATCGGATGGCTTTAAAAGTGGAGGGAATAAAAAATCTGATTTTTGAGGTAAGTAAATTGGATTTAAATAGGCTGATTTTTGAGGTAAGCAAATTGGATTTAAATAGTTGATTGGGTAACTCTGAACCTGTTGCTCGTCTGTCGTCTCCTACCTCGGGGAACAGCCGCGTCCTTCCAATCCGTGATCTGTTCTTGCTGTTCCCTTCCCAAAATCCCATTTCAATTACCCGCTCTGTGTGACACGCCGCTGGCGGCCTCTCTCGAGTCTCGCCGGAGGGCGACAGAAGCAGGCGAACCTGGGCGCCATATCCCACACATGCGGCAATGTGGTCTCGTGCTCGCATCTCCTCCGCCGTCTTCACCACAGCCGCTTCCTCGTCGCCGTCGCCACGCGCTCCCCAGCTCGCCCTCGCCGCCGCCACAGAGCGTGTGAGGTCAGGGACTCTCCGCCCTGAGGACGCACACCACCTGTTCGACGTATTGCTGCGCCAAGCCACCGCCGTCCCCGAGCGCGCACTGAACAGGTTCCTCTCCGTGCTCGCGCGTGCGCCATCCTCCGCTGCCTGCAGAGATGGTCCTGCCCTTGCCATCGCTCTCTTCAACCGCGCGTCTCGAGCTGACGGCCTGCAGGTGCTGTCCCCTACAGTCTGCACCTATGGCATCCTAATGGACTGCTGCACCCGCGCGCACTGCCCGGAGCTAACGCTGGCCTTCTTCGGCCAGCTCCTCAAGACAGGCTTGGGAGTCGATATCATCATCATGAGCAACCTTCTTAAGGGCCTTTGTGAAGCAAAGCGGACAGACGAGGCTTTGGACATACTTCTCCACAGAATGCCTGAGTTGGGCTGTGAGCCTGATGTTTTCTCGTACTGCATACTTCTGAAGAGCCTCTGCAACGACGGAAAGAGTGGCCAGGCAGATGAATTGCTATGGATGATGGCTGGAAGGGGAGATGTCTGCTCGCCGAATGTGGTTGCCTATAATACAGTGATAGATGGCTTCTTTAAGCAGGGTGATACTAATAAAGCATGCAATTTATTCAACGAAATGATGCAGCAGGGTATTTCACCTGATTTAGTGACTTATAACTCTGTCGTTCATGCACTGTGTAAGGCAAGAGCAATAGACAAGGCAGAGGTTATCCTTCGACAAATGGTTGATAAAGGTGTACAGCCAGATAAGAGGACATATAATAACTTGATCTATGGATATTCCTCTATGGGCAAGTGGAGGGAGGCAGTGAGGGTATTTAAAGAAATGACAAATCGGGGCATCCTACCGGATGTTGCTAATTGGAACTCGTTAATGGCTTCACTTTGCAAGCATGGAAAAAACAAGGATGCTAGAGATCTTTTTGACTCAATGGCAATGAAGGGCCTAAAACCTAATGTTGTCTCCTACCTAGTTCTGCTTAACGGGTACACTACTAAAGCGTGCCTAGTTGATATGATAGATCTCTTCAATTTGATGCTATCTGACAGTATTGCACCTAACAGATATATTTTCAATGTGCTGATCAAGGCATATGCTAAATGTGGATTGCTAGATAGGGCTATGATTATCTTCAATGAAATGAGGGAGCAAGGAGTGAAACCTGATGTGGTAACCTATTTGACAGTGATTGCTGCGCATTGCAGAATTGGTAAGATGGATGATGCTGTGGAAAAATTTAATCAGATGGTTGACCAAGGAGTAGCACCCAATATGTCTACTTATTGTTGCCTGATTCAAGGTTTTTGTATTCATGGTGGTTTGCTGAAAGCCAAGGAATTAGCATTGGAAATGATGACTAAAGGTATGCATCCTGACATTGTTTTCTTCAGTTCGATAATAAACAACCTTTGCAAAGTGGGAAGGGTAATGGACGCACAAGATATTTTTGACTTAACTGTAAGTATTGGTCTGCATCCTACTCGTATGGTGTATAATAAGCTGATGGATGGGTACTGTCTAGTTGGCAAGATGGAGAAAGCATTAAGAGTATTTGATGCTATGGTGTCAGCTGGCATTCATCCTGATGTTGTAGTGTACTGTACACTTGTTAATGGCTATTGTAAAGTTGGAAGGATTGATGAAGGGTTGAGTCTTTTCAGAGAAATTTTGCATAAGGGAATAAAGCCTTCAACTAGTTTATACAACATCATACTTCATGGGTTATTTCGGGCTGGGAGAACAGTTCCTGCAAAGGTGAAGTTCCATGAAATGACTGAAAGTGGAATTGCAATGGACACATATACTTACAACATAGTTCTTGGTGGACTTTTTAAAAACAGTTGCTCTGATGAAGCAATCTTGCTTTTCAAAGAACTACGTGCAATGAATGCAAAGATTGATATCACAACTCTCACTATAATGATAGCTGGAATGTTTCAAATCAGGAGAGTTGAAGAAGCCAAGGATCTGTTTGCTTCAATCTCAGGAAATGGACTGGTACCTTCTGTTGTAACTTACACTGTAATGATGACAAATCTTATAAAAGAAGGATTGGTGGAAGAGGCAGACGATATGTTTTCATCCATGGAGAATGCTGGCTGTGAGGCCAATTCTCGATTGCTGAATCGTGTGGTTAGAGAACTACTAGAGAAAAATGAAATAGTCAGGGCTGGAACTTACCTGTCCAAAATTGATGAGAGGAATTTCTCACTTGAACATTCAACCACAACGTTGCTGATTGATCTCTTCTCAAGCAAAGGGACTTGTCGGGAACACATAATATTTCTCCCTGCAAAGTATCATTTTCTTGCAGGGGCCAGCCCGTATTGATTGTTAGTAAATCTTATAAAGAAGCATAGATCTCCAAAAAAAACATCTTGACTTGCTGTTTACACCTGGGAAATTAGCTGTAAGTAAAAAGTCAAGTAGATGTGAGATTTTCTCTTGTAGCATTAGCATATTTATCATGGCTGTTAATACAACTGATGTTGTACTTATGAAGAATGACTTCTCAATTCTGACAGGGAATGTAGCACTTGTGATCACACGAGGCATGGTATAATAAATATTTTTGGAATCAGTCCACCTGCCACTGGTAGGCTAAATGTGATCTTATCTAAAAGAGTTAGTTCACTTAATGTGCATGTTTTCTTGGAAGATTTCTTCTCATTTGGACCTGCTTGATATTCAGATGTTCATTTACTTTTGATTCAACAATTCTGTACCGAATGTTCAGGTAAATGGCCTGATGAAGGAGCGTTTGATGTTTTTGGAAGCATATTCGCTCGGCGGATGGTGCAGCAGTGTTGATGTTTTACTCTCCAAACTGCGTGCTTTCCGTACACAACTGATGTGTGAACCTGTGGATGTGACCTTTTAAGTTTTAAGTTGTGCACTCAATTTATGTCTTATGTACCGTGGCTGTGATTTTTATTAAGTTGTTAAACCCTACTTCTTTATTGGTACTATGTCATTTCATATTAAATCACACGTATTATTATTATTAAAAAAAATTCTAACCGTATCTCCGTGTTACTGTTTTTTTAGAATAGTGTATCCGAGTCGTATCCGATACCCGTATGCAGGCCCATGCTGGTCAGGTTGCAGTGGCTTATTGTTTGGTTGTTGTATCATGGAGCCAGGCCCGAGAAAGAAGCTGTTTGGTTTGCTCCTTGTTCTACACTGCTCTTCTCTAGCTGGTGCAGGCAGCATGCGCGCCGGTGCATGCAGCGAGCTTGGCCCAGGACAAACGAAAAGATATCTCGTTTTTTTATTACTCAGCTCTTCAGGTACAAGCTGAACTTATGCACCAACTCACACCATCACACGCACATACTCACACACACGTCCTAGTACACAAGCTAGAGACTGTATATGGCTGAGAGGTATCCGAAGTCTTCTAAGCTTTGAACGTAACGGGTACGTCACCCTAACCATTGTGACGCATCCACCTACGAGACAATAGATATTTTTTGGTACAACTGTTCCCAGGTGTTCGAACCCAGTCAGAACTAGCCAACCGAGCTCCCGCTCGGTCCTAGAGAGCGTGGCCGAGCTGCTGATTTTGCATCTCTTGAACCTGGCTCAAGTGCTGGTACAGCTAATCAATCAAGCGAAGGTCGCATCCTGCGAGCCTGGCCAGCCTGCATGCAGGTAACCATACGCTGTCACACCTATTTTTAAGGACAAAAATAGGATGCATAAAGTACTCATGTGCATCTCAGGACATGATCGCACACATAAGTAGACAAATTACATAGTATCATCACAGTGCTTATTACATAGCGAATAAATAGTTAAAACATAGTCTTGAACGATAAATAATAATGTCTAATAGCAGATCTCCAGTGGAACTCCAAACACAGGGACACAGTTAACTGGTTGACACCAAGACTAGTACTCATTATGATAATCTTCCTCATAATCTTCATCTGTTATAGTGGAAATAGCAAGGGTGAGTCCATATCGAACTCAACAAGTACAACACAGGGTTCATGAGGCTCAAAAGGCTAGACACTGTCTTACTGCGTTTAGCTTTTATTCATCATGTAATTAGCAATTAAGTAGCATCAAAGTAATTCACCTCCCATTTATGAGCCAATGATCAATTGTAATAAAGATAATGAATAGCATTAACATGAGCATAATATTAACAACAATAATTAAGCATGATATAACAATGGTGATCATCTATCTGTAAATGTTCCAAGGCCGCTCGTATCCGTGAGCACGGCTAGTATACCAGTTTTTAACTCTGCGCAGAGGTGTACACTTTCACTGTGAGTCATGACTTCCAAATGCATAGGTTAGCTAGGCCCAAAACACCGGAAATCATATAAAACCACTTAAAAGTTCATCTAACAAGTTAGGGCCATTAGATTCACTCGGCAGGCAGATGTAGAACCCCCTTTCTAGTGGCACAACAACCGCAGCCTATACACACTAAGGATAGGGGCTCGCCCTACACCCAACGTGGCAAGTCATTCTTACGCCATTTAAGGTAACCACTAACAAGCTAGAAAAGGTCCTTTAAGCAACTAAAGCCAGAGCCATATAGCCCTCATAGCTATACTGTATGTCCTGGATGATCACGTACAGATAAGTCCTTATGGAGAGAAACCAGAGCATCAAAGTAACACACATGCTCTAGCCCCCTTTTAACAGTAATATAATCATCTTAATGATTGATTGCTTAATCCATTAATCAAATTACAAGATCATTGTTCATAATTTAATCACTAGCAATAGCTACCCATATGCATACCCAAGGTTAACAAGGAATCAAGATAACAATCACTAAGTTATAATCTCTAAGGTTGTCAAGGTAAACACATGCATATGTATAATAATTTCAATGTATAGGTAACAAGGATAGTCATGTGTTATACTTGCCTTGATCAAAACTCTCCGAGTGATACTGCTGATCTGGCTCAAAGTAATACTCCTGATCGTCCAGATACTGCTCACCTTCTATACTCGATCATCAATCAACAACATACATGCATCCAATCAAACATACACGAAGCAAACAAAGAGATATAATTAGAACAGTACACCAACAGTAACAAAATAGTAATAAAAGTTTATAAAACTCTTCTACACATTCCTACGATCACACAGACGTAAAGATCACCAAATTCAGAGTTAAAACGTGAAAGTTATGAATTTTCTAAGATTTCCTATAGATAATTAAATACTTAATTATAAACTCGAAAATTAAATTGTCAAAACTAACTGTACAACTATACTAACATGTAGAGCTCGCAAATACAAACCTAACGCAACTTGAACGGATCAAATCGGAGTTAAAACGAAGATTTTATGACCAAAACAATTCTAGTGGCAAAACTATAAATACCTGAAAACGTATTTTTGATTTAACCGAGAGAAAATACGCTTTCAAAACACGAAAACGCATTTCAGACAATACGCTAAGGACAGTGGGTTCTATTATGAAAAAGTCCAGGGGCTCTTTATGAAGTTTACCCCGCGAAGGGGTATCTTCTAATCTCGGCCCTTGATTTAAAATCGGACGGCTGCAATTCATCCACAACTCCACAGTGAACAACCGATCCCCTTCCCCAGGTCCGGCCGGCGGCCTCCATGGCCAGCATGCTCTACCTCGCCGGAGATGGCGGCTCTCCCCATCTAGACCACCGTTTGACCCGAAACTTGATCCAAACGGAAGAGAAGCTCCGTGCGAACTCATCTAAGCGTTAAGAACTAGCTACAATAGACCGAACACGACTCACGGCAAGAAGGGGGCGGTGGCGCCATTACCGCACCATCGGTGAGCTTCAAAAACGCGATTCGAAGCATCTCCACCCAAAAGAAAAGCATAGGATGATAGAGAAGGAGAGTGCGGTCTCACTAATGCGAAGAATACGGCCTCAAATCCACCCGAGAGCTCCACCCGTGATCAACCGAAACCTCACCTCCCAAGCCCTAGAGCTCTATTTCCCATGGTTTGTCTATCGTTTTAGATGAAAAACGGAAAGGGGAGATACCCGGCTACTCTTTTATAGGGTCACCTCTCCTATTTTGGTTAAGAAATCAAAGATTGGAGATCGATTCGGTTGAAAACCGATGCTCGAGTCCTACCCGGTTACGGCCGGAGGTGAAGACCCGGCTGACAAGCCGACCCCACTCATCAGCGAGACCACAAGAGGAAAGCGCGTGCTCGGCTTCATGGGCCGGCCCACCGACGCGGAGGGGAGCGCGGCAACGGCCCACTGAAGTGACAGCCCACCAGCGAGCACGGGAGAGCAGACCGAGCGGCCTCCAGGCCGACTTTGCACAGGTGAGTTGTTTCATATTTTTTTTCTTCTTTCTTTTCTTCATTTATTTACTTGTTTTCAAACTATTCCAAATAAAATTTTCCAAGCCAAATCAAAATAAAATAAATCCACTCCATAAAAGAAAATAAATGCAGTAACATGAATGCAACACCAAATATATTTTTTTTAGAATTTTAATTTCCCATTAATTGTTATCTAAATTATTTGAAACCCACTAATTCAAAAATTTGAAATTTTTGGGTGTTACATACGCCCCCGTAGTGCCTCGCTACCAGGCTCCTACGAGCCAACTTCCTAAACTTCCTAGCACATAGGGTGCGTTTGTTTGCCTGCTCCAAATGGTCCACTGCGCTCTAAAGTGCAAGCTGGACTGTTTGTTTGCCTAGACGTGGTTGGGAGCATGGCCCGCACGGTCATCAAAGCACCCCTCAGTCAGGCCTGAGGGAAACAAAAAATTTTTCATTCCTCTGGAGCCAGGCTCATGTGGGCGCGTTGCTGGCCGCGATGGAGGTTCACGTCACCTCCCTTCTCTCTACCTGGTACCCACGCCATCCTCCATGACGGACAAGGAGCAGAGCACGGCGGACTGGGCGACCGCCGACCCGGCCTGCTGCTTGCAGGCTACCGTGCGCGCCACCGAACTACAGCGGATGCAGAGCGCGGCCACGCAGGTCGCAAGGCCGTGGGGCGGCGAGGCCGCGACCACGGCACCGCCGCGGCGAGCAGCATGGCCGCCGTGACGGCAAGGAGGAGGAGGAGCGCGCCGGGACGGACAGGGAGCAGAGCACTGCACACGGCGGCCTGCTGCTTGCCGGCTCTCTCCTTCTGCCATCCAATTCCTTCTCCCCCCAAGTTCTTCTCCCTTTTGCTGGCTCTCTGCTAACAGGCGGCGCCGGAGAGCTAGTCGCCGGAGGAGCTACTTGATAGAAATACTAGCATCTTTAGGATCACTAGGCGTAGATCAGTGGGGGTTCCTTTCATGTTTGTCATAGATATCGTGTGTATGGGGAGAGATAGAAATGGAGAATGAGAGTTGGAACTAGGCACATACCATCGGCTTGGTCACAGGTTCGTCGGTGAGGATGGTGTCGGGGTACTGGTGGTGCAGTCGCCGGTGGGTTCTTCCCGTCGTTGGCAGCTCCCGCTCGATCGGTCTAGCGGTTAGGAGTGGGGCGGTTACTGTGGCGTCGAACCTCGCGTTGTGTGCCCCTGCCCCACCTCCTCTTTATTGAGCTGCGCGACGGGGGCCCACCAGCCAGTTGAACGGCTGGATACCCCCGATCAGGGTACGATCAAGGCCCTGACTTGGTCGTTGGACCGAGTCAGGACGAGATCAACTAACATTCTCCCCCCTTGATCTCATTTTATACTTTAACTTTAAACTTTGACTTTGATTGCTTTCACTTTTATTTGTTCCATCACAAATTAGTGCATAGAGCATGCTTCATCGTCATGGTCAATTGCCGATAGATTTAACAGCTACAATACACGTCTCTGTTCTGGAACAGATTCTTTAACTTTCGGGCCCTTTATTGTCCGGAAATCATAGGCTATACCATAAACTCATGTCGACTGTGTGTTCTCTGAACACATTGGGTGGTAAGCCTTGGTAAGCGGATCCGCAAGTACTTTCTTGTCACTTACATGTTCAATACCCTTTGGTATGATTCCGGACTTTCTCCTTAACAACGTATAACTTTAATGTCAATGTGTTTGGCAGCACACTTGACTCGTTGTTATAGGAGCAAACTACTTAAATGGTCATTGTTGTTGACAACCATTATCAATTCCGGGTGCAAGTTCCTTAACCATTTTGCCTGTCCCTCAGCCTCATATCATGCTATACTATAACTTTGCATCATTGATGATACTAAAATTGTTTCTTTGGAGCTTTTCCACAATAAAACTCCAACTGCGAGTGTTAGCTACTATGTGGGTTTCACTAAACATCTAGCCAAAATATAACACTTGTACCCACAACTACTTGCGAGTACTTGTTCTTTCCTTTTTAGCATGAGGCCGATATTTTTAACTCCATTCCAGTGATCTATATCTGGACTGGACTTTTGCCAAAACAACCCGGATACGTAAACTGTGCCAGGGCAAGGTCTTATCTTTGTACTCATTAAGCTTCCAACAGCTGAAGCATATAGGACGTCCATCTATAACAATCTTACATTGCTTTTGGAACATTAAAGTTCTCAAAACTATTACCCTGACCATGAGAACAGGCATAGGTTTACCCGCATAGATACTTTATTTCTTTAGAACTTTTCTTAGCATGCCTATGCGATAGTCATAATACCCATTTTCTTCTATCTCGGTGAATTTCAATTCTTTTAACGAGATACATTTCACCGAGAATTTTCTTATTCAACCTTGAGGACAAGAACTTCTTCTCATGTAGTAGATTGACATCACTACTAACAATTAGGGTGTCATCCACACAGAATTAGGAAATGAATTTCCCCTTCTATAACTTTGTACAAACGCAATTGTCCTCTCATTCTCTTTAACCCAAAATTTCTAATTGACTTTTCAACTTTAAATGCCACTGTCTAGAGATTTGCTCTAGTCCATAAGAGATTTCTACAGGTGGCATCCCTTACATTCTTTTCTTTTCATGACAAAACCTCTGAGGTGTGCCACGTAATTATTTTCATACAAATCCTATTGGGAAATGTTGTCTTTACTTTCATCTGATGTAACTCAGATCATGATGTGCCACTAGCACTCATTGTAATATATTCATTCGCTTCGTGCAAAATCTTTTGATTCAGTCGCGCTCTACATCTTTACATATTCCCTTTGGAGTCACATTTTGTCTTGTAGACCCATTATAGCCTATTGTTTTGGCTCCTTAGGAATTTATTCCAGTTCCCAAAATATTATTGGTATTATCGATTCCATTTCATCTTTCTTCGCTTCTTGCCACTTAGACAAGTGAACGTCTCTCATGGCTTCTTCAAATTAGGTGGGATTACCCTCCATTTAAATTTCACTAATATAGACTTTATAATTATCAGAAATATCTGATTTTCTTATTCTTTGAGACTTTCTGGGGCCTCAGCTACTAGCATTTCTTGACCTTTATTGCCAAAAGACAATTGATTCTTCAAGGTCCTGTATAACAAGATCCTTCTTTACATTATTCATCCTCCTTGCGGAGTTAGGTCTCTTTGTACCATGCTCCCCCAGATTGTCCTATCTTCAAACTTTCTTATTTTGGGTTTAATCTGATAAAACTCATATGGCATGTTTAGCACCGCCTTAATAACTCTGAACACGTCCAGTATGAATACTGGCTGACTATGCTATCTTTCTATTGGAACTGTAAAAAGTCCATGAATTTAGCTATTTCTTTACTATAGGGGTATCATTATTATGACCGTCTTACTCTCCCGACGATCACATTCATCTTTTATAGATCACTTTAGTATGCATCGTATTGTCTGAATTATGGGGAAGTATCTTTCTTAATTGATCTCACCTTTCTCCCCCTCGAAATGTGGTACTAACTTTTCTACCACAATTTTGAAAACTATTTAGAACTCTTGTGAAGGAGGAAACTTTGATTACTTTCTTCATCCACATGATTACATCATGCAAATGAAATTATTTCTTAATTCGTTGGGAGTACTTTTTCCTCATTTCACTTTAAAACCTCAACAGAGTCTTTTATCATTAATACTTTCGTAAGTCACGCTTGCATGCCATTCTTATCTTGAGGTTCGTCTGTAACTTTCTGTTCTCCTTAAACTTATACTAGGATAGCATAAGAGCTACCCTAATCTTTCTCCCTGTACGGGATACACTCAAAGCACATGAGTCATCACAACTTTCTCCCGCCATGCAGGATAAATACTATGTCAAATTTCTCCCGCCATGTGGGTATTTTCTCAAACTTTTCACGCCATGCGAGATAATTTTCTTGAAGGGACATAAATGTCAATATTGACTCATATTCAATCAAATTTAGAAATAAATCCAAATACTCTTTAACACACATGCTTAATCCGACGTTGGTCAAATTAAACATGCATGTCACTTATTACATTTTAAATCATGATGATTAAGACCAAAAATTATATTACTTATTATTATTATTTTAAAGAGTACATAAAATACATCTCTTAAACTAAGCTCTTATTGTTCTATTTCTTTCTTGGATCAATATCCTGGAATTCTTTCTTTTGAAGTCATTCTTTAAAGAGACCGTAGTCCCTTACACAATGGTCTTCTTTCTGCAAAAATTGTACTTTTATCTTCTGAGTCACAAGTACCCAGCTCATTTCCTTTTCACCCTTCAAGAATAAAGGCATGAAGTTCTTTGTCTGAAAACATTAATCAATAATCAACAATAATGCTCATTAAACTTTTAAAAACTTTATGTTTTATTCTATATCACCGTTGGGCAGAAATAGAATAAAACAACCTTCTTCTACATTTATTCCACATCACCGTTGGGCAGAAATGGAATTAACATATGAAAACTCAATTATCTTATAACTCTCTTCAAAATTAAATTCTTCCGTTGGTTCGAATTTAATTTTGAAGATCATCATCATTGCAGTGGAAACATGAAAATACATTACATTCTGCTCGCTCTGGAGCATTTATTGTCTCTTATCTATTCTCTGAAAAATTGATCACTTTGATGCAAAATTCATCAGAGATTTAAACTTTAAAGATAAAACTCATAGAATTATAATATTGTTATCATCAACGTTGGTCAGAAAACAACAATATCATAATAATCTTTTGTTGATGCAAAAGTAGATCTGCAAACACAAAGGGCTAATACCCGAAATCGATATCCAAAGCGTGCCAGTCGATTTGACCTGTTAATCGACAAGGATAAAGATACGAGCACTTTGGTCCTGACAACAGCGATACGCCCGGAAGTCACGGCCAAGAGGTACTCACGCGGAACTCGAGGATCGTCGAAGATTTCACTGAAGCAATGCAACTCGCCGAATCGATGAGAACTCATTGACGAAGTCGCCGAAAGTAGATGTAAATAAGAATAAAAGCTGTTTTTGATGTATTGATTGATTGATTATTACATTGCCCTTCACTCTATATTTATATCCCGATCTACAGAAACGTAACCAAATACGACTAGGACACTAAATCCAAATCTATGGAAACACATGACTTTGATACAAATCAGACTCTAATAAACGTATACAAGGAAATTAACTCCTATCTTATCCCATAGTCCGCCTCAGTCACGATGGTATTCTCATCGACCTCCTTTTCAACGGCACAATCCCTGTTACATCGGCAACAGCCTCCAAGTTCCTTTCATCGGTACATTCCCTGTTTCATCGGCATCGGCAATAATACCCTTAACCTTATCGGCAACACATCAATTTGAATCCATACGCTGTCACCACTCATAAACAAGCTTATTCTCATCGGCTATCAATCTACACAGTAATCTTTCCTCTGCTGATTAGCCCTTCCTGATCATCTTGACATGTGCTAAAAACGATGTCAACACATGCCCCCCAATTTCGGAGTACAAGATATTAATGCTCCGAAATTTACTCCAGACAATGTTTGCTATTACCCATTTTTTTCAACCCATTTTCCAAGCATAACATGATCTGTTACCAGATTTAATCAAATCTAGATCAATCCATATATCTCAGTAAATATTGCACATTTTCCAACCGTTTTTTGCCTCAATTATGGTTGAGATACCAAAATAACAATCCATCGGTAAGATCTTATCACAACAACATCACCATTTTAGAACCGAAAGATCCTATATCAAGATATCCTTCAAGTCATGATTACTTGCCATCAAATCTTCTGTACAATCCCTTGATTGTCGTGCGAACAGTTACCATATCCATCTGAACCACCTCGATCCATCCGCATACGGCATAGAGATAAGTCAAGAATACCCCTACCCCAAATGGCCTATAAATAGATTTCTCCGGACTGCTCATCTTCTACCTTCAAACTGCAACCTTTGGCATTCTCTCTCTAGCGGCAACCCTAACTGCGCATCCTTAACCCACCATAGCTCCTTCCATCATCATTTTCCAATCCCCAGCTCGTGCCCTCATCCTTCTCGAAGCAATGGCGATCAACTTCAACGTCCCTGCGGTTCGTTCTTCTCTTATTACTTTTACTTCGACCCTTCTGGTTCCTTGCGAGTTCTTACAGTTGGTATTTTTTCTACTTCTTCCATTCTCTTGATCCTCCAAACTCAGAAACTACGCAACAGACTGGTGATTCCAACAAACCAACCTCCCCTCCATTGCCTAGGTCCAATGGGCGACCCAGATCCAGCTGACCTGATTAATGCAGAGGCTAATCGTATTCCCTTTAAAGCTCAAAATTTCTCTTTGAATCTGTGGAAAGATACATTCTGATCTTAGCCCAAACCCACCAAAGGGTGGAAAAACTGGTATTTGAGGGTCAACAGATCAATGCAAGTGTTCTGGGCAGAACGGAAGATAGATCAATGTATCAGGCTATCTATTGCCGATATACAAAAGAATGAATCCATGATGATATGCCTTCCTCCCAGCAGCGGAACTCTTAGCCAACGGTGTCAGATTCCCACTTGGCCGATACCTCCTGAGCTCAACCTACCACCTTCTCCACCAAGTATCTCAGAAGCTTCTACTTGGTGAACCCATCGGCAATCTGGGAGGCCCATGGTGGTTCATCAATATGTGGTTAAACGCTCACATGCATAAGCGTTTACAGTGGGATTTCTTTGCCCAAGAATTCCCACGAGATATCGTCGAAGATTACGTCCTTGGAGATGATGAATCGGCAACACACCCTCCTCTCAACTTCGGCGAAGCCATAATCGTCCTTCCTGGAACAGAGGCCAATGAAGATCAAATCGGTAGGTTTTTTCAGAATTTCTACCATGGTCTCCCTCGTGATCTCAGGGCTTGGGTACCCTATATCGATGAGGATAACAAGTTCCCTCTTCTTTTCAATTTTGTCGATAGTGATCTGAACCAAGATAATGATCTTATGATGGCTATTATCACCCCCAGAGCAATCCCAGTAAACACATTTGGTAGCGGGAAGAATTCCCATATCACTTATGAATTCTACAATCCATCGGCAGTGTCTCGCCAGCTGGCCTTTGGGCAACTGCCAATCAAGCTATGCTTTGCCGATGTGATCAAGCCCAGAGAAATTATTACCGCTGGAACTGAATGGAGTAGGATAGTAAGACTTGCTCCCGATGTCGATATCTCAAATATTGATCTCTCCGCCTGGTCACCAGCATCTTTCATCACAGAGTCATATAAGCAATGGTGGCAAGAGTGGAAAGAACAGCTGTTTTCAACATCTGTTCACACATATCGGCACATGATCGATCCTGACTATGCCGTTCCTAACGATGCAGTAAGTTCCTTTTAACTTTTGTCTCTCTTCCCCCTTTTATATGTATATCGGTAGCTAATATTCCTTGAAACAGGCCGATGATCCAGTTCCATCAATAAGCAAAAGTGGAAGACCCTTCAACCTCCACCCTATCTCTCCAGTCTCAATAATCGGCTACAACGCCCCCACCTTAGAGGCCTTAACCTTCCAGAGGACTCGCGCCAAAACTATCACCTCCAGACCAAGACTGGCAACATCCAGGGCCACTCCAATGGCTGCTGCTTCAAGCCTAATCAAGGCTTTTAAGGTAATAACCTTGCTTACTTTGTTTTCTGCCGATACACACTATATTAACATACAACTATCAGGGTGTGAGAGCTGCAGCTGGATCGTCATCGGCAACTCTTCCAATATCAAGCACCACGACCTCTACCCCTCCTTCAGAGGTATTCTCTTATTTTTACATTTTTTCCCTGTTAAATATCCAATCTTATACCCGTTTTTGCAGCAACAAACGGGCACATCGACAAGCACGCCAAGCATGCAAACTCCCCAATCAACACATGTCGATGCCCCCCAGCCAATTGTCGCTGAGACCCAAACAAAGCGCAAAGCTTTAACCGATGTTGAAACTCAACAAAAGCGACAGAAATATACACCAGCCCCTGCGTCCGCTCCAACACCTGTCAGTCAACCTACTGATGTAATTGAACAAGCTGCTTCTTCTGCACAAGATACACCATCGGCTATTACACCCCAAGGGCCGACTACAGATGAGATCGTAGAAGACATTCCATCGGCATCCTCTGCCGATCCTTCGCATGATCCTCTTCAAGCCGCTCCCTCAAGCCAGGCTCAAGAAATTGCCCTGAAGCAGGTAAACCGATTAATTGTTTAGTTTATAATATCCCCAGATACCACAGATAGGATTTCTAACTCTCTTTATTTCACAGGAACAAGATTCTCCCGATAGCTTGTTCTCTTTTGCTATCGACGTCTCTAATGATGACGGAGAAGAGGCGAGTTCTTCCTTGGCATTAGGAATAATATCGGCAGATACCTATGGCAAACTAGAAGCTCTCCTGAATCTGCTGCAACAAGATACTGCTCAACTGGTGATCGATTCAGACCCTGCAAGGACCATCTTCAAAACGATCCGCGACCAAGTCCCTGCCGATGTTGAAGAAACCATCTTCCCAGCAGTCCATCTGGAGAGCAGACAACTTCAATATCAAAGGGCTGTTCATCGTATTGCTGACAGAGCAGCTCAGGCTCAACTTAAGGAAGAAATGCTGCAGCTGAAGCAAACTGCCGATGAGAAGCACAAAAACATCAGCAACTTGCAAGCCTCCGGTGCTGATCTTAAGCAGAAAATTTTAGATCTATCGGCAAAAAGGGCAGCTCTGCTAGCTGAACTGAAAAAGGTTAAAACAGCCCTGACTCAAGCCAAGCAAGAAGAAGACCAGCTTCCTGACGCTATCAAGGCCTTTCAACAGGAACAAGATGCTCAAGCTCGCAAGGCCTTGGTTCTCAAAAAGAAACTCAAGCCTGTGGAAGGAAGTGCCGATGAAGACGACAAGGAATTGAAATAAGCCGATGAAATTCGCCTGCGTGCGATATCGGCTATCCAAGCTTTGTTAAATTAGCGCATCGGCAATAATTGATACTTTGTTTTAACTCTAACCGATAGGATTGTTATCGGCAATTACACTTTTATGCATCTATCCAGATACTAGGGTAATATTTCTTTAAATATTTTCCATTTAATGCTCTGGGAAATACAACTCCTTCGAGAGTTTCAAGAATATATGCATTACCAGGAACAGATTGATTTATCCGATATGGACCTTCCCAATTAGGTGACCATTTGCCAAACTTAGAACTTTTAGTCCCAATCGGTAAAATCAACTTCCAAACCAATTATCCATCGACAAATTCCTTTACCTTCACTTTCTTGTCATACCATCTAGCTACCCTTTTCTTATTCTCCTCGATGCTAACTAAAACTTTTAACCGATGACCTGCTACATCTTCCAATTCATCCTTCATAAGAATATCATAATCATCGGCTGTCAATTGATCTTGAAAGCGTATTCGCCTAAAACCAATTTTAATCTCCCAAGGTAAGACTGCATCGTGTCCATACACCAACTGATAAGGTGTTACCTTGGTTGCACCATGACACACCATCCGATATGACCACAAAGCTTCATTTAATATTGTATGCCACTTCTTAGGATACTCTTTAATCTTGCGCTTAATGAGCTTGATAATTCCTTTATTAGATGCTTCAGCCTGACCATTAGCCTGTGCATAATACAGTGAAGAATTTAAAACTTTAATCCCCATACCTATAGTAAACTCATCAAATTCACCCGATGTAAACATAGTGCCCTGATCGGTAGTGATGGTTTGAGGGATGCCAAATCGGTAGACAATATGCTCCTTCACAAAATCAATCATATTAGCCGATGTCACCTTTTTTAAAGGAATTGCTTCAACCCACTTTGTGAAATAATCGGTAGCAACTAGAATAAACTTATGCCCTTTACTCGATGGTGGATAAATCTGACCGATGAGATCAATAGCCCAACCCTGGAACGGCCAAGGCTTAACTATGGGGTTCATAGCCGATGCGGGTGCCCTTTGAATATTACCAAATTTTTGACATTTCTGACATCCTTTAAAATATTTAAAACAATCCTCAAGAATAGTCGGCCAATAATATCCATTTCTTCAGATCATCCATTTTATCTTGAAAGTTGACTGATGAGCCCCACATACTCCTTCATGAATTTCACCCATCAGGCCTTTTTATTCCTCTATGCTAACACACCTGAGCAAAACTCCATCTATGGTACGGTAATACAATTCATCATCGAGGAGTACATACTTGGTAGCTTGGAACCTTATACGTCTTTCAACCTTTTTAGATGGACTCTTTAAATAATCAATAATTTCCTTTCTCCAGTCATCGGTATCAGCTACTGATATTAATACTTCTTGAACAGGTTGATATCCTGAAGCATGCTGAGCCAATCGGTTAGCCTCTTCATTATGCATCCGAGAAATATGTTCCAGATGAAAATTCCTGAACCCTTTTAACAATTCCAAACACTTTTCATGATATGAAATTAAAATTTCACTTCGGCATTCATAAATCCCAATCAACTGATTTATGACTAGCATAGAATCACCAAAGACTTCAACAGCATCAGCATGTACTTCCTTAAGCAATTCTAACCCTTTTATCAGGGCTTGGTACTTAGCTTGATTGTTTGTCGATGTAGCAACAATCGGCAATGGGTACTCATACTTCTTCTCCTGAGGGGAAATTAACACGATACCGATGCCTGCCCCTTCACCACAAGTAGACCCATCAAAGAAAAGTGTCCACGGAGCAATTTCCAGAGAATCCACCGTGTTGCAATGTTGAGTAACGAAATCGGCCATAACCTGTCCTTTAACTGCCTTAGCCGATTCATAACGTAGGTCAAATTCTGATAATGCTAAAATCCATTTACCAATCATACCATTCAGTATCGGCATTGACAGCATATACTTGACCACGTCATCTTTGCATATGACAGTACATTCAGCCGATAATAAATAATGCCTTAGCTTAATACAAGAAAAGTATAAACATAGACATAATTTCTCAATGGCCGAATACCTGGTTTCAGCATCTATTAACCGTCTGCTCAAATAATAGATAACACACTCCTTCTCTTCAAATTCTTGAATAAGAGCTGAACCGATAACAGTATCTTCAGTTGATAAATACAATCTGAAAGGTTTTCCATGTTGGGGCGAAACTAACACTAGAGGATTTGTTAAGTAACTCTTAATTTCATCTAAGGCTAATTGCTGTTCATCCCCCCATTTAAATTCCTGATCGGCTTTCAATTTCAATAATGGACTGAAAGCCTTGATCTTACCCGATAGATTAGATATGAATCTTCTGATGAAATTAATCTTACCGATCAAGGATTGTAATTCAGTTTTATCGGCAGGAGCAACAACCTTGTTGATTGCCTCAATAGACTTCCTACTAATTTCAATACCCCGCTGATGCACCATAAAACCCAAGAATTGTCCTGTCGATACACCAAATGCACATTTATTAGGATTAATCTTTAATCCATGCTTTCTTGTGCACTCCAATATCTTCCGTAGATCGGTTAGATGCTTTGTGATGTCTCCAGACTTAATCACTATATCATCAATGTAGATATCTACCAACGTGCCGATATATTCATGGAAAATAAAGTTCATAGCTCTTTGATAAGTAGCACCGGCATTTTTCAAACCAAATGTCATAACTATCCACTCAAATAATCCCACATGACCTGGACATCTAAAAGCAGTCTTGGAAATATCTTCTTAAGCCATGAATATTTGATTATAACCCGCATCCATGAAACTGATAATCTGATGCCCTGCTGTAGCATCAATCAACAAATCAGCAATCGGCATTGGGTAACCATCCATCGGTGTGGCCTTATTGAGATTCCTGAAATCAATACAAACACGAAGTTTCCCATTTTTCTTGTATACAGGAACCACATTAGAAATCCACTCTGCATATCGACACTGCCGAATAAACTTTGCCTCAATTAATTTAGTTATTTCGGCCTTAATATCAGGAAGTATATTAGGATTGTATCGGCGTGCCGGCTGCTGATGTGGCCGAAATCCAGATTTAATAGGCAACCGATGTTCAACTATAGATAGGTCTAATCCAGGCATTTCAGTATAATCCCAAGCAAAACAATCTTTATATTCCTTTAACAAATCAACTAGTTGCTGTTTACACTTAGAATTTAACTTAGAGCTAATAAAAGTGAGCCTTGGCCTATCGCCTTCACCAATATCTACTTCTATTAAATCATCTGCCGATGTAAATCCTTGACCTAATTTTCCATCATCGGCAAATCTATCCATTAAAACTCTCCTTCAGAACCGACTGCTTGGATCGGTAGAATTTCGTAATCGGCAACCTTGAGGAACTCTTTTTCCCAAGCTTCTCCTGATATACACCTGGTTCGCTCATAAGTGTCTGATTCTGCCGATGCGATGATATAAGAAGAATCACCAGGAACAACTTCAATTTTATCTCCAATCCATTGTATCAGACACCGATGCATTGTAGAAGGAACACAACAATTAGCATGAATCCAATCCCTTCCTAAGAGCAGATTATATGCACCCTTGCCATTAATAACAAAGAAAGTTATCGGTAAGGTTTTACTGCCGATGGTCAATTCAACACACACTGCCCCTTTAGCTGGTGATACATTGCCTTCAAAGTCCTTTAGCATCATATCAGTCTTAGTTAAGTCTTGATCTCCCTTACCAAGCTTCCGATACATCACATAAGGCATAATATTAATTGCAGCTCCTCCATCAATAAGTATCTTAGATACAGGCTGCCCATCAACTCTGCCTTTTACAAACAAAGCCTTGAGGTGTTGTCTCTCATCATCGGCAGGCTTCTCAAAAACAGCCATCATTGGATCTAGCGTTAATTGAGCTATTTGGTCAGAGAAAACAGCCTCTTCTTCGCTATCAGATAGAGCCAAAAATTCCATCGACAACATAAACACCATATTGACATCTGCCGATGGGCCTTTATTTTTGTGCCTTATCTGCCACTGCTGATTACCAGATCTCTCATTGGAAGGACTTCCTTCTTGGTATAAGTCTTTTTGACGCTCTCGCTACATTTTCCTCTTTTGTGTCTTTGTCAAACCCTCTGGACACCATTGAGGAAGCTTAGTTTTCCACACTGGCTGATAAGTCCTGGTTGTCTCCACATGACGTATATTAGGATCCCTGTAAAATATTTCTTCATCAGGAACTCTTGCATTTGCCATCTCTTCAAGTTCCTCTTGGTTTCTCGGAAAATATACAACGCGTTTACCAAGCCTTTCATGTACACTGAGTCTACCCCCCAGCCGATCATATACTGATGCTCTCCTTCTGATCGGCTCATTGATGGACAAACCTTGATTACCAGATTGAAACCTTCTTACAGGACGATTAACTCCATAATAACCATTGCACTCTGGGCAATCTTCAGCAGTAGGTAACTTAATACCTTCCTCCCAACAATGAATAAAAAACGAACAATTCCAATGATCCTTATGCCGATTCCACTCTTCTTGACGTCTTTCCTCTTGTTATTGTCGATACCGGTCCCTTTGCTGACGCCAGCCTTCCTGTTGTCTTTGATGAGTAATCACGATGCCAGATCGAGGAGGCTTTCCAGAACTGCCACTTTCTGTCAATAGCCCCTTGCCTTTTGCATCATCGGTAGTTATCCGATGTTAGGGATCTACTGATGCATTCTTTTCAGCAGCTTCCGATGTCAATACCTTAATTTTTCCTTCAGCATCCAACATATTTGCTGGAAAAGGATGTTGATCAATTTTCATCAGCTTTTGAATCTTGGAATTGCCAAATTTTATTCTGTCAGACTCAATAGCTAACTGTAATTGTTGTCTAAATACTTTGCACTCATTGGTACTGTATGAAGTTGCATTATGCCACTTGCAATACAGGATATGTTTCAACTCTTCTGCCGATGGGATCACATGATTAGGTGACAACTTAATCTGGCCCTCCTGAAGCAAAAGATCAAATATCTTATCAGCTTTGGTGACGTCAAAAGTAAACTTTTCCGGCTCTTTGTGACCAAAGGGACAAGATATCGGCTTCTTATTCTTAACCCACTCAGCCAAACCGATAACTGGTTCATTATCTGAATCAGAATCTTCTACCTCTTCAACAAATGAAACTTTCTTGTTCCAATTTCTTTTAGGTTCAAAAACCCTAGTGTCTTGATCAGAAATCCTTTGCACTAAATGACTTAGGCTTTCGAACTCCTGAGAAGCATACATGTCCTTAAGGTGTGGTAACAATCCCTGAAAGGCCAAATCGGCAAGCTGCCGATCATCCAACACCAGGCTATAACATTTGTTCTTTACATCTCATAGCCTTTGCACAAAGCCTTCTACCGATTCATCATTGCGTTGTTTCATCTTTACCAAATCGGTAAGCTTCTTTTCATGAACTCCAGGAAAGAAATATTTATGAAATTGCTTTTTCAGATCAGCCCAAGTGATAATAGAATTTGGCGGTAGTGAAATAAACCATGTAAATGCTGATCCAGATAGAGATGATGAGAACAGATGAACTCTCAATTCATCTCTACAAGCTGCCTCTCCACATTGAATAATAAAACGATTAACATGCTCCATGGTTGATGTATCGTCTTGCCCAGAAAACTTAGTGAAATCTGGCACCTTGTAATGATTTGGGAGAGGAATTAAATCATATACCGGAGGATACGGAGTCCGATAAGAATAGGTATTAACTTTGGGCTTGATCCCAAACTGATCCTTCATAATTTCTGCTATTTTATCGGCCCAAAAAGCATCAACATCTTGTTGACGATATGGTTGAATCTCCACTGGAGGTATTTGCTGATACCCTTCTGCATACCTTTCTGGCCCATGATCTCCAGAAATTGGCATATTTGCCACTATCTGTGGTCCATTAACCTGCTGAAAAGGGTTCATCGGCTGTGCTGCCAATGCTTGATTCTGAAAACCAGCATGCATGTGACCTTGATGAACACCTGTGGCTTGCTGATTTGGCTGAACTGTATGTTGAGTGGGAAACTGTCCTGACCAATTATTAGTATTCATCGGTACAAAATTTACCGATGGCTGGTAGCTTGCTGGCATTGCTGGATAATTACATCCAACTTGAGGCATAACCTGGACTCCAGGTTGACTTGCGATAAGAGCCTTCTGCTGCATCGGTAACAAATTTGCCGATGGACTTGAACTAGATGTTTGACCCAAAGACACCTGGAAACCTCCTAGAGTTGGTTGTACAGTAGTTGTAGTATATTGAGGCACTTGAGCTATCGGCGAACCAGCCGATGGCATAGGAGTTTTTCCCGCTGCGTCAAACACTTGAGATAATCCATGGTTGAAAGCAGATGGCTCTGGAGGCATACCATATCCCCACCAATTAGCAGGAGTCTGATTATTCTGTGGTACAGGACCTGATAAAGCCGATGCTGATAGATCTGTATTAAGCTGAACTCGTCCTGATAATGCTGAATCCGGACGCATCGGAGTAGACTGTACGTTAGATAAACCTGCTGATACTGGAGGAGAAGAAATCTCTATACCCGCAACGGCTGGGGGAGCCGATGGAGCAATAGCAGATGCTGATTCTAGTTGATGATAAGCAGGCCCAACGTAACGAGGTGACGCTTGCTCTTCTTTGAAAGTTCGAATCACAGCATTATGAACAGTATTGGACAACACATTGGAGTGATTAATTAAAGCATGATTCACTGCGGAATTAACCATCTCTTGAAGTTTACCCGGATTAGAATCAAAGGTAACTTGCCGAGGCAACGGCAAGTCTTGCTTCTTTATGACTTCTCCACTTTTGTTCAAGCTGAATGACTTCAAGCAGAGCTGTCTGTATTCTTCTATAGCCCTCTCCATAGCCTGCTTCTGATCGTCCTTAAGATCTTCTTCTGTTACCGCGATGATGTTTCTCGCATCGATCTCAGGATTAAGCATCTTGACTAGATCTGTCCCACCGGGCGTGCCAAAAGATGTGTTGATGCAAAAGTAGATCTGCAAACACAAAGGGCTAATACCCGAAATCGATATCCAAAGCGTGCCAGTCGATTTGACCTGTTAATCGACAAGGATGAAGATACGAGCACTTTGGTCCTGACAACAGCGATACGCTCGGAAGTCACGGCCAAGAGGTACTCACGCGGAACTCGAGGATCGTCGAAGATTGCACTGAAGCAATGCAACTCGCCGAATCGATGAGAACTCGTAAAAAGGAAAAATATGCAAATTGACGAAGTCGCCGAAAGTAGATGTAAATAAGAATAAAAGCTGTTTTTGATGTATTGATTGATTGATTATTACATTGCCATTCACTCTATATTTATATCCCGATCTACAGAAACGTAACCAAATACGACTAGGACACTAAATCCAAATCTATGGAAACACATGACTTTGATACAACTCAGACTCTAATAAACGTATACAAGGAAATTAACTCATATCTTATCCCATAGTCCGCCTCAGTCACGATGGTATTCTCATCGACCTCCTTTTCATCGGCACAATCCCTGTTCCATCGGCAACAACCTCCAAGTTCCTTTCATCGGTACATTCCCTGTTTTATCGGCATCGGCAATAATACCCTTAACCTTATCGGCAACACTTCAATTTGAATCCATACGCTGCCACCACTCATAAACAAGCTTATTCTCATCGGCTATCAATCTACACAGTAATCTTTCCTCTGCTGATTAGCCCTTCCTGATCATCTTGACACGTGCTAAAAACGATGTCAACATCTTTAAACATAAACTCATAAATAAACTTATAATATTGTTATCATCAACGTTGGTCAGAAAATAACAATATTACAATTCATCTTGACTATAAACCGACTATTCCTCCAATTTTAATTAGAGGATAAACTTTTTATCATTTACTGAATGATTATAACTGCTCTTCAAATTAAATCCTCCCGTTGGTTTGGATTTAATGAGAAGACTATAAACTTTAACTTTTCAGCGGAAAACGTGAATCAACAATAGTTATCTAATTTTCAGAAGCATTCTTTATTGATCAATTCTCTAAACAATATGCACGTTGGTGCAAAATGAGTAGAGATCAAAACTTTATACAAATTTCATCGAATTATCATTCAAATATGCTTCTGAGAAAAAAGATAAAAAACATAATTCGAGACAACCTTGTGCATTTTGTCATTTCAGCCCGAAGGCCTGGCTCGCAGCGCTACCAGAAAGAACGGTCGGCCCGGCCTAGCACGTGCAGCCACTATTCGGGAAAACGAAAATTCAAATTTCTTTCATTCTTGGCCCGATGCCCTTTTCGCTTAGTCGGCCCAGCGCGCCGGCCCGCTTCCTCCCGCGGCCTGTGGCCCAGTAGAAAGCAACAGCAGGGCCCAGCGCGCGAAACTGCTGCTCCTCGGCCCAGCAGCGCAACGCAGTGCGCGGCCCATTTCCACGCGAGCCAGTCACGCGATGCGCACGCTCGCTCCCCGCGCCCAGGCCACAACCTGGGCCTGGGCCGGGAAAGCAGCCTGGCGTGCGTGCCCGCCTGGGCTCAAAGAAGCGCAACAAGCCAGCGAGCAATCCTCGCCGTTCAAGCCGATCCGACGGCCATCCGCTCATTTCGGCCGAACAAAACCGAGGTGCCAGCCCTTCAACCGAAACCCTAGCACACTTTTCTCCTCTCCCTCCGCCTTCCTCTAGCCCCACGCAGTGGTGGTGGCAGCAGCCGGTGGCCGACGACAGCCACCCGTGGCGGCGGAGAGAGGATGGAGCCCCGGAGCAATGCCACGGCGGCTCCCTTTCCTTGATTCTATTTTCTTCCCCTGCTTCCGTTTTTCTTGAGCCACCAGCAGCCCGCCGCCGCAAGGAATCACGACGACGGGATGAGCTCGCACTAGGGAAGAGGATGACGGTGCCACTGTGGCACCACTCGCCGGCGCACGCGCGCAGCCAAGGCTGCACGCGGCATCGTCGAGCGGCACCACGGTGGCGCCCTTCGCTGGCCGCGCGCGCGCACGCGAGGAAGAGCTTCACGGCGGCGGCGCCTCTTTCAGATGCCGCGCGGAGCCGCTTAGAAGGCAGCTCGCCGGCGCTCTTATGCAGAGACCGCGCGCGCACACTATGCAGAGCCGGCGGCGCGGCTCCCTGTCGATCTGGGCCCGAGCCCGCGAGGCTCAGCTCACTCTCTCACGCGATGGTGGTATGCGACGGCGGCGAGGGAACCCAGGTAAGTTCCTCCCTTTCCCGTCCTTACTTTCTCTGTCAGTTAGGGTTAGGGTTTCAGTGTATCTTGACCGATTCAAAATCGGTTGCTCTTTTCTTTCTTGATCCGATTCATTCGAATCAACATCTTTGGCTTCTTTTCTTTCTACCCAAAAACTGGATCTACGCGCTAGAAACAGTCCAGCTCCGGTACCATTGTTAGAAATACTAGCATCTTTAGGATCACTAGGCGTAGATCAGTGGGGTTCCTTTCATGTTTGTCATAGATATCGTGTGTATGGGGAGAGATAGAGATGGAGAATGAGAGTTGGAACTAGGCACATACCATCGGCTTGGTCACAGGTTCGTCGGTGAGGATGGTGTCGGGGTACTGGTGGTGCAGTCGCCGGTGGGTTCTTCCCGTCGTTGGTAGCTCCCGCTCGATCGGTCTAGCGGTTAGGAGTGGGGCGGTTACTGTAGCGTCGAACCTCGCGTTGTGTGCCCTTGCCCCACCTCCTCTTTATTGAGCTGCGCGACGGGGGCCCACCAGCCCGTTGAACGGCTGGATACCCCCGATCAGGGTACGATCAAGGCCCTGACTTGGTCGTTGGACCGAGTCAGGAGGAGATCAACTAACACTACTCTGCTCAGCGGTGAAGTCCGGTGAGGAAGTCACTAAACTCCTTGCCTTAGGATCTGACGCGACCCACTTCGATGCGGACGGCTTGACCCCACTCATGCACGTGGCCACGGGGGAGCACGTCGCCGTTGCATGCCTCCTCCTCAACTACGGTGTGCCCTGGAACGCGCTCCCCCTGGGACTCTCAGCAGGGGACCTAGCCTCTCAGCAGTGTGCCAAGGTGGTGGCAAGGTGCTCAATGTGGGGTTCGGGATGGGGATGCAGTGCTCTCCGGCCTGCTGCTTGTGAGGTGCTCGACGAAATGACTATGAGGTGAGGAAGAAGGCATGGGGGTAAGGCTAACAGTTTCCTAATCCAGGGTACTCGTACACATTTGTCCCGGCAAACAAACACCTTTCCACCCCAGGCAGCCTACTTGGATCAGGCAAACAAGCAGACCTAGTTGCATACTGCCTATAGCTGGCCAGGCTGGGCTGGTACGCATCGGCCACCCTAGTCCAGGCAAACAAACGCGCACGTAGCATCTACCGTGACCCCCCTCTCTCCACAACCCCCGCCACCACCATGTCACTGGCCTCCACTGTACCCATGGGGGCAAACCCGCGGTGATTGCAATTGCTGGAGGCGGCCAGCCGGCGTCACAAAACATGAAGGCGCTTGAGCATGCTGAGATCCGCTAGCGACTGCATTGGCACCGTGTAGCGTTGTCTGTTCACGGACAATACTTTACTACTAGAGCTAGGATTCAGAAAGGAAAAAGTCCATCCGACCTTCCTTAACTATCAGCGAGTTCAATTTACCTCACAACTGAAAAATCTATTTTAAGACTCCCCTAACTTCTAAAACCGTCTAATTTATCTCTCTAACTAATTTTGAAAACGGTTTTAGCTAATATGGCACCACGTCAATCACAAGAGTGGTAAATCGGACTTTCATCATAGTTTAGGAACATCCATTACAATTTATAAAAAAAATAAAATAATTTTTTAAAAATTATCCAAATATTTTCTAAAAAAATTTAACCTCAGGAAATTCATAGAAAATGTGTTTTAACTTAAAAAAATATGAAATTGGTTTCATATTTTTTTTAAAAAAATCATGCTCTATATTATGGTGCCTTGCTTAGAAAAAAAAACATAGAGCTTGATTTAGGAAAAATTATTTCTGAGATACTACCTTCCTGCTTGATCATGTGCTCCTTGTGAGTGCGTAAAAGTCGTCACCATCATAAACTTATGATGGTGACGACAAACAAGGAAGGGGTCTCGTCCATCCAGATTCCATTATTTTTTTTCATGAAATTTTCTTTAGTTAAACGTTTTTGTGCATAATTAGTTAACTGGTACGTGTCATGTTAAGTGTCAAACCCGCTACTTACAACATTGTACTCTTTAAAAGGAAATCCTCGTGCATGTCTCGATGGTTAAGCAAACACGTGTTGTTGAGGAAACATTGTTTGCAGATTGCACAACATGATACATGGTGACTCACGCTGTGCTATGCAAGGATGCCTGAGCGTGCAATGCATCCATCTTTTTATATTTAGCCGAGTTTTAAGAGACCATATAAGATTAAAATAATTGTTTCCTAGGTTAAACAAAATTTCTATAAATTTTCTAAGGTTAAATAAGATTTAGTATTTTAAAATGTGCGTTTTTCCTAGAAAATATTTGGATATTTTTTTTAAAAAAAAAGTATTTCTATTTTTTATAAAGTTTAAATGACATTCCTAAACTATCAGGGCATGTTTGATACCGTGGCCTAGTGGTCTGGACTCCTGGGCTGCAACTCCCGTGTTTGACAGCTCTCTCTCTCCTGGCTATGGGGAAACAACTTCCACCTCTGTTTCTCTGCGGCCCGGCTAGGTGCAGCGCTCATGCGGCTTGGTGCAGCCCTCGGGCACAGGATTGAATCACCTCCCGGGTGTTCCGAGTGCTCACCTCCGCTGCTTCCCCTTCCCCTGTGCCCGCCTCGGCTCCTCCCCGACCACGATGGCGGCGTCCATGGCGTCAACCCCTTCCCCCGTGCGCGCATTGGCTCCCTTGCGACCATGATGGCGGTGTCCATGGCGTTGCCACCCCTTCCACCCCGCACGCCTTAGCTCCGTGACTGCGATGGCAGTGTCCATGGCGTCGCCGTGGGGGCGGTCGATTCAGGAGATGGTGCTAGAGAGTGTGGTAGCGTACCCCCACTAGCAACGGGCCAGGCGGAAGCTGTGCAAGAGCCTCACCTATGTCGGCGGCGAGCTCTCCTTCGTGGGCCCGACGCCTCTGCCTCCACCTCCATGTCCTTGTTCTGCGGGCCCGACGACGTCGATGAACCCTTCTTGAAGGAGGAGGAGGGCATCGTCGAACTCGTCCATGACAGTGGCGTTCATGGAGACGAGTGCCTCCGGGCGTAGTTGGCGAAGAAGAGGGTGTACTCATCGGGGGCACGTAACTGGGAAGGACTTGTTGGAGTGGCCGCCGTCGGGGTCCTCGACGCCGGCATTGGTCGCTGCAACCGCCGAACTTGCATCCGCCTCCAACTCCAAGCTCTGTCGCGGTGGTGCTGGTCCTGCTCGTGTTCCTCGCCGCCGCCTACCAACTGCTCGATGGAATGTCAACAAGAGAGAAAGAGAGAGGTAAGGCCACCATATTACCGATGCGAGGTGACCATATCCATCTATACATCCTATCAAACACAATTTCTATGGGTTAGGTCCGTTTGGTAAAGGCAACCAAACAAAGTAGCCTCACACCACTTCGGACAGACCCTGGCTGGCCTTGGACAGGCTGCGGGTCGAGATGGCCTGAGCCTTGATATCAAACACGCCCGCAGTCTTCTCTTGTGACTAACATGACGTTACGTAGGATGGCAGCTAAAATCAAGGAGGTAAATCGGATGGTTTTAAAAGTGGAGGGAATAAAAAAATCTGATTTTTGAGGTAAGTAAATTGGATTTAAATAGGCTGATTTTTTAGGTAAGCAAATTGGATTTAAATAGTTGATTGGGCCTTAGGCCTGTGTCGGGCTGTAGGTCTTGGCCTCAATGTTTACCGCCCGGAGCTAACGCTGGCCTTCTTCGGCCAGCTCCTCAAGACAGGCTTGGGCGTCAATACAATCATCATCAACAACCTTCTCAAGGGCCTTTGTGAAGCAAAGCGGACAGACCAGGCTTTGGACATCCTTCTCCATAGAATGCCTGACTTGGGCTGTGAGCCTAGTGTTTTCTCGTACGGCATACTTCTGAAGAGCCTCTGCAACGATGGAAAGAGTGGCCAGGCAGATGAATTGCTACAGATGATGGCTGGAAGGGGAGATGGCTGCTCGCCAAACGTGGTTGCGTATAGTACGGTCATAGATGCCTTCTTTAAGGAGGGCGATGTTAATAAAGCATGCAATCTATTCAATGAAATGATGGAGCGAGGTATTTCACCTGATTTAGTGACTTATAACTCCGTCGTTCATGCACTGTGTAAGGCAAGAGCAATGAACAAGGCAGAGGCTGTCCTTCGACAAATGGTTGATAAAGGTGTTCTGCCAGATAACTGGACATATAATAACTTGATCTATGGATACTCCTCTACGGGCCAGTGGAAGGAGGCAGTTAGGGTATTTAAAAAGATGACAAGTCAGGGCATCCTGCCAGATGTTGTTACTTTGAACTCGTTAATGGCTTCCCTTTGCAAGCATGGAAAAATCAAGGATGCTAGAGATCTTTTTGACTCAATGGCAATGAAGGGCCAAAAACCTGATATTGTCTCCTACCTAATTCTGCTTAACGGGTACGCCACTAAAGGGTGCGTATTTGATATGGCAGATCTCTTCAATTTGATGCTTGGAGACAGTATTGCACCTAACAGCCATATTTTCAGTGTGCTGATCAAGGCATATGCTAACTGTGGAATGCTAGATAGGGCTACAATTATCTTCAATGAAATGAGGGAGCAAGGAGTGAAACCTGATGTGGTAACCTATTCGACAGTGATTGCTGCGCATTGCAGAATTGGTAAGATGGATGATGCTGTGGAAAAATTTAATCAGATGGTTGATCAAGGAGTAGCACCCGATATGTCTGCTTACTGTTGCCTGATTCAAGGTTTTTGTATTAATGGTGGTTTGCTGAAAGCCAAGGAATTGGCATTGGAAATGATGACTAAAGGTATGCATCGTGACATTGTTTTCTTCAGTTCGATAATAAACAACCTTTGCAAAGTGGGAAGGGTAATGGACGCACAAGATATTTTTGACTTAACTGTAAGTATTGGTCTGCATCCTACTCGTATGGTGTATAATACGCTGATGGATGGGTACTGTCTAGTTGGCAAGATGGAGAAAGCATTAAAAGTATTTGATGCTATGGTGTCAGCTGGCATTCAACCAAATGTTGTAGGGTACAGTACACTCGTTAATGGCTATTGTAAAGTTGGAAGGATCGATGAAGGGTTGAGTCTTTTCAGAGAAATTTTGCATAAGGGAATAAAGCCCTCAACTAGTTTATACAACATCATACTTCATGGGTTATTTCGGGCTGGGAGAATAGTTCCTGCAAAGGTGAAGTTCCATGAAATGGCTGAAAGTGGAATTGCAATGGACACATATACTTACAACGTAGTTCTTGGTGGACTTTTTAAAAACAGTTGCTCTGATGAGGCAATCTTGCTTTTCAAAAAACTACGTGCAATGAATGCAAAGATTGATATCACAACTGTCACTATAATGATAGCTGGAATGTTTCAAATCAGGAGAGTTGAAGAAGCCAAGGATCTGTTTGCTTCAATCTCAGGAAATGGACTGGTGCCTTCTGCTGTAACTTACGCTGTAATGATGACAAATCTTATAAAAGAAGGATTGGTGGAAGAGGCAGACGATATGTTTTCATCCATGGAGATTGCTGGCTGTGAGGCCAATTCTCGATTGCTGAATCGTGTGGTTAGGGAATTACTAGAGAAAAATGAAATAGTCAGGGCTGGAACTTACCTGTCCAAAATTGATGAGAGGAATTTCTCACTTGAACATTCAACCACAATGTTGCTGATTGATCTCTTCTCAAGCAAAGGGACTTGTCGGGAACACATAATATTTCTCCCTGCAAAGTATCATTTTCTTGTGGAGGCCAGCCCGTACTGATTGTTAGTAAATCTTAGATGTAAGCATAGATCTCCAGGAAAATCCTTCTTGACTTGCCGTTTACACCTGGGATTTTAGCTGCAAGTTAAAAGTCAAGTAGATGTGAGATTTTCTCTCATAGCATTAGCATATTTATCATGACTGTTAATACAACTGATGTTGTACTTATGAAGAATGACTTCTGAATTCTGACAGAGAATGTAGCACCTGTGATCACACGAGGCATGATATAATGAATATTTTCGGAATCAGTCCTTTCACGCACCTGCCATTGGTAGGCTAAATGTGATATTATCTAAAACAGTCAGTTCACTTAATGTGCATGTTTTCTTGGAAGATTTCTTCTAAAAAGATTGACCTGCTTGATATTCAGATGTTTATTTACTTCTGATTCAACAATTATGTACCGAATGTTCAGGTAAATGGCCTGATGAAGGAGCGTTTGACGTTTTCGGAAGCATCTTCGCTTGGCGGATGGTGCAGCAGTGGTGATGTTTTACTCTCCAAACTGTGTGCTTTCCGTACACAACTGATGTGCGATCTTCTCTTGTAGCTTGTTTTTATCATGGCTGAGATTATGACTGCTGAATTCTGAACTCTGGAGTATGGAGCTTGCGTTGAGCTCTCTTGGCGACCTGGCAGAGCCGCCGAGCTCGGCATGTCATGGCGCAGAACAGAAGCAGCTCTCGGACTGGAGCCGGACGGAGGAGCTTGGGGTCTCTGCTCATAGTCATGACGCAGAACACTAGAACAGGGCACCTGTGAGGACCAAGCGTTGGATAGGCGTGTTGGTGCCAGCCTGCCAGGCGAGCCGCAAGCCCACGAGCCCATGACTCGGTACCGAAACAAGGATACGGCCATAGGGAGTCGGTGCAATAGCCCAATAGGGGCGAAACGATCACACAATTCGCGTGGTGTAAAAGTTGGCAAGGTTATTTGAGACGCTGTTTGTTTTTTACTTGACTACTAAACTGAAGTAGCTAATCGCGCATCAAATTAGTAGCTATGATGATTTTTGTCAATTTTAACCACTAAAATGAACTAGGATGGACTAATACAAAATGGACCTTACCACTGTCCACGCGCGCTGTGCCTGTGCGCTGGCGCAGAAATATTTGCCCGCACGCCTCTCCCCCGCCCTCCACACTTCTTCTTCCTCACGTCGTCGCACACCTTATCTTCTTCCTCCGCGCTGCCCCCCCCCCTCCTCACCCCACCCGGCTCCGGTGACGCCACCGTCGACCCCTTTGACTCCGCTCCGGCGTCTTCCTCCGAGTGCCTCCGCCTCCATCACTCCCACCGATCATAGCGACCACCTTCTTCCCCTCCCACAATCGTCGCGACCTATGGCAAACTCCGGCCATGGCGCCCCGCCCCCTGCCATGACCCGGCCGCCTCCATCACCACCAGGGCCCCTAAACCACCCGCCGGTCTTCCTCCCCTGAATCCCATCCTTCTAAGGCTGCCGAAATTAGAGTTGGGGGTGGCGGTGGTGCGATCGCCGGACTTGGGCATCGTCTTCTCTGCTTCCTACCACCCACGAGTCGCTGTCGCTGGAACCCTAGCCGCGGGAACCGACGCGGGAGCGCATTGAGGAAGAAGTAGGCGCGAACGTGTGAGAGCACATAGGACGGCCACACGCGCATATCGAACGATGGGGAGGGTGTGCGCGCTGACCGTTCCGAGCGCACGTGCTCGGAAAGGAGCCTTTCCGATACAAAATTTAGCACCCCGAGCAAATACTATATGCTAATTTTGGTCAAAATAATTACAATTTAGCTTTGTATTCTCTGAAACATGCTGTATGGGTTAGCAATCAAACACATCTTAGGTACGGTGCCATTTTTAAAATAAATTTAGAGGGCCAGATGTTAAATTTGTGAACTTATATTTTCTTCTTTATAAAATTTAAAAAAAAAAAGATGGCTGTTTTGGACTTTTGGTAGGGTGATGACAAATGCTGAAATCACCCGGTCACGGCGAAGCAACCCGATCCCGTCGCAGGCAATTCGTGGCCAGTGGTCCAAAAGCTTACGACACGTGGGACGCCGAGACACTCGCCACAACCCCCTCCACTTGCTCAGTGCCACGTCAGTAGAGACTGGGCCCACACCCCGCACCCTTTTCGGCTTTTCCCCTCCACCACACTCTTCTTCTTCTACCCCGCACACTCCCCGACCTCCGTCCGGATAGACAGGAGCCCCCCACACAATGGCGGCCTCCAACGCTGCATCTGTCTCCTCGGCCGCGCCGCGCCTGCTCCTCCTGCGCCGCCGCGGGGGAGCCAGCGTGCACCACAGCAATGCGCGCTTCCGCGCGGCCGCCGCCGCCACCTCGGCGGGCGGCGGCAGCGGCGGGGGGTCGTACCTGGACATGTGGAGGAAGGCGGTGGAGCGGGAGCGGCGGTCGGCGGAGCTCGCGCGCCGGCTCCAGGAGTCGCCCCCCGCCGCCGAGGCGGACGCGCCTCCCGCGGCCGGGGCCCCCGTGGAGGACGTGCGGCGGCGGACGGCGCGGTTCGAGGAGATGCTGCGGGTGCCCCCGGAGGAGCGGGACCGCGTGCAGCGCCGCCAGGTCATCGACCGCGCCGCGGCCGCGCTAGCCGCCGCACGCGCCGTGCTCAAGGAGCCGCCTCCCGCCTCGCCGCCGTCCCCGCCCCCGACGCCGCCGCAGGTGGCGGAGACAGCCAAGGTGGGATCGGCCGCGGGCGGCGCTGCTAGGGGATCAGATCGGAGCTCTCGGCCGGCGGCGCGGGCACAGCTGTCGCCCTCGGCGGAAGGTATTGGTTTCCACTGGGTGCACGTGAGATTGTTTAAAGATCACGCGAACGCGGCACGCCTTTTACTCATCGTGATCCTTTTTACAATAGCTTTTAGTCATAATGAGCCCATTAACTATTAGGCAGAAATGAGCTTTGGTTCTAATCAGAAAGGTATGAGTGAATAAACAATAAAGAGATCATGAATTGCTTAGGGGGAGCTCGATTGAGCGATGTGTTGGATAACAAAGAATCAAGCCATGAATCCTTAAAAGAAAATTTGGAAATTGGAATATGCAAAATGTGTTGGATAACCGAAGGATTTTGATGATTGTCGGTTTGTGTATGAATGAATAGAAATTCTTTCTTCCAGTTATCTCTAAGCAAAGCAACTTTTTAGGAGGCATGGATACTCTTTATTTTATCATCACTAAGTGAGACAATTTCGGCATCAAATAGGATTTTTGTTCAGTGAAATGCTTAATTCTTATTTGTCTCATTATCTGTGGCCTGCTGCCATGGAAACATGGTTAGATTAGTGCCAACTAACCAGACCAGGACAGTCCTTGGTAGTCCTCTATATATATAAATCGAGATCATTCAAGACAATTTTAGTATCTGATATGAATTTCTAAGCGCAAGGCTGAGTGCCCGAGTTGTTAATTTTGTCAAACCACCTGGGGCCTACTGTATCAAGCGAATATAACTAGAAGTACCACTAACTGCTAATTAACCAGTACAGCGTTTGGTAGTCCTCTATATACTGAAAAGTTGTTGCTCTATCTTCCTACATCCAGTATGAGAGATTATAGTAAACAAATTTCCCACAATAGCTTCTTTTCTCTGAAGGATGGTTTGGATAAAGGAACAATTATACTACTGATATACTGCTTTTTTGGAATTTTCGATCATAAGTTTCGTGCACTTAGAAGGCATTTCTAGTTGCAAGCAGCATCACAATCTACCTGTTTGTTGTACATGAAGGTTATTTTTTAGTATTATATGCAGTACATTTAGCCAAAACATTTTACTTACCGCAACAGTATCTAGCTTCCTGTAAACTTAATCTTCCACTCTGACATCAGCAATCTGTGATTTTATTCACTGCCAGACTCTGGGGCCTCATCTCCTTCAAAGCAGTCAAGTTCCAAGCTTGGTACTCCAGGTCCAGATTTCTGGTCATGGTTACCGCCAGTACAAGATAGCAGTAAGCAAAAGGAAAGCAGTACTGGTTTAAAGCCATCGAAGAAAATGGATACCTTTTCCAGTCAACCTGATTTGTTGATGGAAAAAGAACGATCAGCAGATTCTTTATCACTCCCGTTTGAGACAGCTTTCTTCAAAAAGAAGGAAGATCGATCTCTTCCTCCTTTCCAATCATTTGCTGAGCCTGAGAATGTGGATTCCAAGGCTGATCTGGCTGCTGACAAAAAGGACACGTTTGAAGAACAGTTCTCAAAAAATGCAGCTGAGGTGGCTCGAGCACTTAGTGAAAGCGCTGAGAAATCATCACATGGAATACATCTAGATGGTTCATTGTGGTGGAAGGAAACAGGTGTAGAACAAAGGCCTGATGGTGTAGTTTGCAAATGGACCGTAATCAGGGGAGTCAGTGCTGATGGTGCTGTTGAATGGGAAGACAAATATTGGGAGGCCTCAGACCGGTTTGATCATAAAGAATTAGGTTCGGAGAAGTCTGGGCGTGATGCTGAAGGCAATGTTTGGCGGGAATACTGGAAGGAGTCAATGTGGCAGGTACATTTCTGGCTTATTGGGTAGCAATATATTTTCAAGCATTGCCGATTAGGACTACCTGTCTTGAGACATCTAGATTCATATTTAGACATGTGACTCTGCAACTGCTGTATTTCAATCTGCTTCCTTTGTGGTTACATTTGCTAAGTTAATGTGTCCCCAGAGTAGAAACTCAGTATTGCATTTGTTGCAGGATTACACATGTGGGGTTATGCATATGGAGAAGACTGCAGATAAGTGGGGACAGAACGGTAAAGGGGAGCAGTGGCAAGAGCAATGGTTTGAGCACTATGACTCGACCGGTAAAACTGAAAAATGGGCTGATAAATGGTGCAGCTTGGATCCAAACACACCGCTGGATGTCGGCCATGCCCATGTTTGGCATGAAAGGTAAGAGCTTCCACTATTTATCATGAACTGAATCATTTTGATCAATGAACATTCCGCTATCAGATCATTATGCTCATATGCAATGAGTTGCATGCTCAAATCAAATCCATTCAACCATCCTTTCACTGTAGATGGGGCGAGAAGTATGATGGCTATGGCGGCAGCACAAAGTACACCGACAAGTGGGCCGAGCGGTCAGAGGGCGATGGATGGTCTAAATGGGGCGACAAGTGGGATGAGCACTTCGACCCGAATGGCCATGGCATCAAGCAGGGGGAGACCTGGTGGGCGGGAAAGTATGGGGACCGGTGGAACCGCACCTGGGGTGAGGGGCACAACGGGTCTGGGTGGGTGCACAAGTATGGGCGCAGCAGCAGTGGCGAGCACTGGGACACGCACATCCCGCAGGACACGTGGTACGAGCGGTTCCCGCACTTTGGGTTCTACCACTGCTTCGAGAACTCGGCACAGCTCCGGTCCGTGAAGAGGCAGCTGCCACCACGGAAATGAAGCCTGAAGAGATCGTGCTATAGTATAGTAGTAGATGTTCAGAGACGCTTAGGCTGATCGGTGATCGCATAATCTCGTTTCTACAATAACATGGCTGGTTTCAGTATGTGCTGTTGTGACAGAGTGAATCAGAATCCTGATGCCTGAACTGAGTGTTCAGACCGACATGAATAGAGAAATTTACCATAAAACCTGAAACATTTACCTTTTCTTTTGTCCTAGAAAGATTATGCTGTTAAGATTTTACACGAAGTCTAATGCAGGCGATTAGTGCGAGTGCCTCTATGATGTGTTTTTGGTGTCGTTACCTACTGATCTCCCAAGCAGATAAGCTCCGCATCAACATTTCTGACTTCTGAAGAGGCAGTGCACTGTTGGGAACGTATTTGGCTAGTCATGAAACTGAGATGCTGCCAGAACTTGTATGCTACAGTGCTATTCGAACTTTCGAAGGTCTAGTAGCAAGTTTTTTTTTTTTTTTGACATCATGTCTAGTAGCAAGTTGGTGGAGCTCTGCTTCAAGCAGCATGGACCATCAAACTTCAGAGCTTAATAAGGGCGCGATTGGTTGCCTGGGTACACCCACAACCAGGCCACCCGCATGCAGTCGAACAAAAATACAAGCAACCAGTCAAACTTAATTTCTATTGCGTGTACCAAACCTGCAAAGCAAGAGCCTGGCTCACTAATACGAGTCAGCCTGCGCTAGACAGGAAACCAATCACGCCCTTATAAGCTGCGTCCAATACGTTTGGTCTAGTAGCACGTTGATGCAGTTCAGCCAACATGGCTGCATCGATTTCATACTGTAACTGTATGTGCAATTTCCGGGTGACAAGGCGACACCATGGAGCCTTAGGTGCCGCAACTGAGCGGCTGAATTAGGATGCTGAACCCATCTTTTGCTCTCACGGCCTTCAAGTTTCAAAAAATGCAAGAGGTCTTGCACATTGTAAATATTCAGCAGGTGAGAACTGAAAAACAACATTAGCACTATTACATACTAACTGGTCTTATATGTGCAATCAAGGGCGCTTTTAGTTGGTCCTAGAATCTATCTACTCTGCTGGTCGTCTTCACTATTTTCAACATTACACAGCTGCCTCTGTTCCGTACAACCCTGAATCTACACATGTATTTTCACATATGCTACTATGTACTATCTATTGTTTCATGTTATATTCACAACATCTTGTGACACAACCAGGTTGGTAATTACAAACGATTCACGAATTCCTCTGGACAGATGCACCAAATGGACGCAGCTTAAACTTGAAAGGACTGAGTCAAAGATTCATAGGTTGGTTAGAACTTGGATCATTAATCGCCTCTCCTTACGTTGGCTCCTGGAAGTAAGGATGATTTAGTGCTTCATCGACACTTAGCCGATCCTCCTGCAATATAGGATAAGTATTTATACCTTGGTGGAATAGGAACACATCAAGAAAAAGAATGAAAAAGAACTGTATAAATAAGATTGAGAACCATGTCGGGATGCCACTGTTCTCTTCTTCTGTAGCTACTATTCTCCTCTTTTAACCACAGGACTTTTGATAGGGTTAAAATGTCAATTACTTAAGGAATTCTATGGAGCAGGGTTCAAGAACTTACAGGATGCCACACAAGTAGCTGCCGTGCGAGTCGCAGTGCCCACAAATTAGGAAAGCTGAAAACATTAGCAATGCCAATGATGAAACTATTAGATATGAAAATGATGATGTTCCAAGTATTCTGGGGCAAAGAAAATGTGGACAAGAAAAGAAATACCAACCCAATCTTAAGAGGATCTCTGATCTTCACTTGATGTGCAAATGATTCTTCAGAGCATTTCCAAGAAGCTAACCCAAATTGACCCTTAAACAAAGTAAAAGAAAGACATCATTAGTTGTCACATAGCCTTGAAACTTCAGCTATATACTATGGCAGATATGTAACAACCGATTCAGGGTTCATCATTCAATGTTAAAGAACACCAAAAAAAATGCCAAGAAAATACATCCTTTTTGCACCATATGAACTACATTCCGGAAATGAAACTACACAACAATGTGCCAATTTATCTTACATTTTTTAGAATACGAGAAACATTTGATGGTGCACAAGAAAATACAGCAGAATTATAGTTACAGTAATAAGCACATAATGGAGTTGCTGACCTGTTCTGGGCCACCATTGCCATGATGTTGTGAGGAAATCCCTGGGACTAAAATGCACAACTCCATGTATGATCTCAACCTAACATCAGAACAGGAAATGAAGGAATATTATGGCAGTCAATTTTGTTCTCTAGAAGAATATTCTAAACATTCATACTGCAGACCTATTTGGAACACCACACTTCCTAATTTCATTTAATATAGCCATTTGATTTCATTTAATATCATGTCAGTATGTCATATCAACAGAGTGAACATCAATGTGTTAGGTTGCCTATATATAACACGAGCACCAAAATTTTGAAGTGTTCTGATAGGCCTAAAAATGAAGGCAGTAGACTTTATGATTGTCATCAGTACCAATAATTTGGGATACCCCAAGAACCAAAGTGGAAATATGCAGTTCATAATACTTCATAAAAAGTTTAAAACTGAAATTTATGTGATGTTCTCAAGTTTGCTAAGAGAACAAGAACTGCAAACTGTATCAGCTTTGCTAATAAATCCAGATTTCTGACACACACACACACACACACACACACACACACACAGAGAGAGAGAGAGAGAGATTTAAACATTGTCTCACTTGTATGCAAGCTCCTTTGTTTGTTCACTCCACCCTTCGAGACGCTGATCCATTAAAATACGTGTACGGTCACTTATTTGAAAAACATGGGGAGAACCCACCATCAACTCTAGCATGACAACTCCAACACTCCAGATATCATACCTGTACATAGTTAAACGAGAACTTCAGTGAATCACAGTGCAGCTGTATGTCAAACATACTGGCACATACCAGAATTCGTAAAAGTAACAGAAGTGGGTAAAAGAGACATACTTAAGCCTTGCACTTTTTGATCCTTGAAACCAGTTTGAATTAAGGAGTGCCTCCGGAGGAGTGTACTCAAATGTCTGTTCAGATCTGGAATTGCATTATAATTGGATTAGAATGGATCAAAACAAGTCAAAGTAGTGCCATGCAACCCATGTCTAATGTCACGTTCAAGAACAAGCACATCGGAAAATGTAGCAAGGAACACATTCTTCTATACACTGCCACATGTTAGACGACAAAATATTAGATAAATACTGTTCAGTTACTTGAGCTGGGCTTAATCCTCATTCATGTCAATTAGTTCAGTTAAATGAATAGGACAAAAAATTGACTTGGGAAAACCTAAACAATGAACCCTTGGACTTGTTAAGAAAATCCAGGTAAGGTACCCTAAATTACTCCCAATCGTAAATTGCATAATTCTACAACTCAAATCAAGATCATCCTAATTTTAGGCTGCAGCTAGACACTGAAGGAAAGGGAAGGGAAGGAAAATGATCACACACCGAGTAGGCCCTGAACCATAAAGATTCTTCAACGTGTAATCATCAATGGCACTGCCAAAGTCAATCAGACGCCTGTGTACAGAAAGTTGTGCTTTATTAATAAAGAAGAATGCAACACCCTTCTTACATTTTAAGACAGGCAATGGTGACTATTACAGTTTCAGTAAAACAACGTCTCAAATTAGAATCACAATTCACAAAAAAGAAAAAGCAAACGTGAGAAGGCACATGCAATCTAATTGCTCTAACCTCTATACTTAATGAAATTGAGACAAATAGTATAGAAAAACATTACTCATAGTTGAATAATTGAGAAACTGAGATACCAAGAAAAATCTAAATCCAAAAATCAAATAAAAAAAAGTGATTTGCAATTGATCTTATGTTTGTGTTGAGGTCTAAATTGATCTAACGTGAAGTTATAAATTTCTCAGATAATTTGCTAATGTAATTTGAAATAGCTCAACTGGCAATGATGTGAATTTATAGGGGTATGGCCTGGCCTGAGGACCAGGATAAGGGTAAAGCTGCTCTCATCAAGGTAAGGTTTGGTCCTGTCTCCTAACCGTCAGTAGATTTTGATCATGCTTAAACTTGGACTATTCCATGTTTCTTTAAGAATAGGTCCCTTTCCATAAAGGGTGGTATGAGCAGTCTGATCAAGGTTAAATGGGGAAAAGGAATCAACTACTACAGTTTCTGCCGCTGTTTCCTCACCTCTCCATGGCTCTAACACCGTAAACAGTTACTCATTGATCACATACCTTGACACTTGAGAATACAATCTTTGCTTTCCCACGAAACTATATCTAACTAAACCGATAACACCAATTAATTAAGAAGGTAACAAATTATCTTAGGGCAGAGCTAGACTGAAATACATATGGGTTCAACTCTTATATGTAGTCCGCTAGCCTTACACACTCGATGTAGGGTTTTCACAAGATTCTGTTGTGTGTGTGTGTGTGGGGGGGGGGGGGGGGGCGGCGTGTGAATGGTTCAGCAGCAGGGAGAAGTGCCTCTGCAAATAAAGTCAGCTACCCAATAATACATGAGCAATACTTCAACAGCTAATTACCAATAATCATGAAACTCCTATATAAAATTTAACGTTGCCAAATTGTAAAAAGGACATGAGTGTAGGAACTTCTTGAATCCTACATGTTCAGATTATTTTGCTTTGCTTCAGGTGGAACCTCTCTTAGACACTTTCCAGTCTCCATGTCCTCAAAGCAAATGATCATGTTCTCTTCCATGGCGTAAAATAAGCAATGTTAACTGTAGAAAAGGATTCAAGAGGTACAGAAAACAAAGAAAGAATAGGCAAAAATATCAATTCTACCAGGTTTGATATCCCGGTGAGTGATATTACGATCATGACAAGCCTTCAGTCCCATCAACTAGGAAACAGAGAAAACAAAAGTTAATATACTAAACCACCAATAAGAAGCAATTTGCAGAACAAGTGTTGCTCTTTTTATTTTTAGACTGTTGATGGCAGATTACATCTAGAAGAAACTAAAATGCCTCCAAGCATTCGGTTCACAGGAGAACCAGAGTCAACATAAACATACCAGCTGCCATAAGAGGTTTTGCATTTGCTTTTGCCCAGCTTTTGTTGTTCTTAACCAATGCCACCACTTTGATGGGTGCAGAACTTGGATATGTCTGACCCTCTCATTATTGTTGCCAGTGACTAACTTCGTTTCTTCGGCAGTATATATCAGTTTTGATAATGAGCGGCCTTCATTGTGATACACCAGCCAAATTTCCCTTGATTCTGATTCAAAAGATTCTATAAACCTAGCCACATGCTTGAGTGGTTCCTCAGTAGCCGATAAGTTCCTTTCTAAAAGGATATCAGGATTGTATTGCAAGTCCAATGAGATAGTCGATGATTCCATCCTCGACAAACCTTCAAGAGTTCTGGAAGCATTTGAAAATAATTCCCCAAAGTATTTCTCCCGCAATCCACTCAAGTAAGCTGCATTTCCCCTCTCCACCTGCAGTTTTCAATCAAGTCTAAGAAGGGACAATGAGGCTCTCTTCTAGCATCAGTATTGTTTCAGGGAAATCCAAATTTATTTTATATGTTTGCTTTTTTTTAGCAAATGTTTGCTTTGTGAATAATAAAATAGTTCAAAATATAACAGATGTTCCAGTATAAAACAATCCAATGAGTCAAATGAATTGGAATCCAACACAATTTCATTTACTGCACACCTAACCTGACTAAGAATAAATCAGCTGGACACAGTAGAATCACAAATAACCTGAATTGTAATAAATCCTAAGAATAGTAGGATAGAAAATACACAGACACCTAAAACTTTAGGCTTGGACAGTAAGAATTATATGTTTTCTTCAGCACTTTCCCAGCATCCAGCAAGAGGCTAAAATAAATTGACGGGCTAGTTTCTGGACTGAACCACACCATTGAGTACCCTTTTGGGCAGAACAGATGCAGTTACCTCACATGTGATTTTTCATTTAATTTTTTTTACTGGTCAAGTGGCAACTCTTTCCTGAGTGGAGAAATGAGGCCTAGAGCTTATATGTGCGATAATTTTAAAGTTTTAAGGGCCAGACCAAAGGTAATAAGCAAGTGCAGCTTTCCCTAGAACTGGTGAATGCTCCTCCTTACTGCATGCACGAGGAGGCTCTGAACTGCTAGATGTGGGGGTATTTTTCAAGTTTATATGCACAAGAGTTAAGTTCTCTTCTTTAAACATATGTACTCTAATGCAGATGTGGGGCTTATGTAGGGAACCCCAAATGGCAAAAAGCGATAAATACAGGTGTTCAACTGATTTCATTTACCATTATGCGCTTCAGTATGAATAAATCACCATCTACTGTGCCTGAAACATGATCTTCATCAGATGACATTGTGTCTGAACTTGTGCAATTATACATCTCTGATTTAGATACAGTGGTAAAGTGTGGAGGCTCTTTATGAACATCTGTATCTTCAGAGCAATTCCAGTGAAATGCCAACCAGACTTCGCCGTATGACCCACGATCAAATCTTCTCTTAAGCTTGTACCTGGACATGGTTAAAAAAAAAAAGGAAATCTCCTTTTAGTGGATAAAAGACTTGAACTATTATCATGACACTGCATTATGCCGAGCAATGTAGTTGAATAATGTAATGCACATGCACTGTCAAATACATAGAACGCCAAGCATGTTCCAGGTAAGTGGCTGCAAAGTTATCCCACAGCTCATATCAACTATATGTCTAGATCCTATCCTTACAACTCATCAGGCCAATAAAGCTCACAAGAAGTAGCCCTTGCAATAACTCTTCCACTTCACTCAAGGATAGTCATCATTTCATAAATGTTAGTATGTTACACTGAGACAATAACAAATTTTCTGGCTTGCAGTTTATCCCCTAAACATGCTCCTCCATTTGGATATGTAGCTAATGTTTTGCATATCATCTGACAAGAAACTATTGCTATGTTTAGAGAAAGAAAATTGCAACTACAGAAATGTCAAAATGGCTCAAGGTTGCTTGACATGGAACCAAGTTTTACATTCATTTAACTTTAACATCAATTTAAGCAAGTGAAAAAAGTCCAATGAATATAAAGCAACTAAAATGATCTAAACTTCAACAAAAATAGGTGACATCCAGGTATGCTAAGTACAAATCATGATAAAAGAAGGTACAAAAGGCTATCCAATTGAAAACATAGCAACCACCCAGGAAGTTTCACTCAAAATATGTATTCAGAATGTTCCTTGAGAAATGGAAAGGTACCTGAAATCTATCGTGTTGCCAAAGGAGCGTGAATCATTTGATTTGCTTCCATTATGCGGAAGGGAGTCAAGTAGACCAAAAAAATTTGCAAAAGCTTCAGGACCATTGCACTGTCCCATTTCGCCATCTTGATGACCAAGGTACAGGCAAAAGTGTCTGTCCTTGTATTTTTCAAGATTACCTGTATACAAATGTAGAGGAGAACAACCAAAATCATGAACAAGATAAAGGCACTATCAAACAAGTCAAGCATCACATCAGAATTCCACAGTCCTCTCATGCACTAAATTCAGCAACTGTTTCTAAAAGGTGCCCAGCGGTGCTGGACGTCCCCCTAATATAGGTAAGTATATAATATGGTTAGTCTTCAGAGATGACTATTCTAACAGTTAAGATTGGATGATAAGACACTCAGACAGGAAGGTTGCAGATTCCAACACGATAACCCACACCCCCCCCCCCCCATTTCCACCACCACGCAAAAAGAAAGGATTTATTGCTGAAAAGACCCACCCATTAGTATCTAAAAACAGAAACTAACCATCAGAATATAAGGCAGTTTCAGGTGGTATGTGATTGAAGTCATGAACTTTGTCACGCTGGTATGCTTCCGGTACCCTAAATATGTAATCCATATCCTCATCCAGACTCTCGGATAAGTAGAAACAACCAAGCTTCTTAGGTTTTGCTTCAACCTAATTTCAGAGTAAGCAAAGGAACTCAAATAGCATCATCAAACTCGTCACAAAAACATAAAATGAACAAGAAATTATATACTAAATGAAACAGATAATAACAACAAAGATGAACTCACATGGCATAAAATTGTATAATGCATTTGTATCGATTGGCAGATCTAACTCCCAAGACAAAAAATAGCTATATTCCGCACTTACCAAGAACCTCTGGAACTTTATTGATGAACGCTTGAAATATTCCATGTCAATGACAGCTGAACTAGTGCCATCATCTGCTAGCCATATGAAAATACACATGAGTAAAACCAAGTATAAGGAGTTCAGAGGTGTGTGTGTGGCTTGTGTTGTGTTGTATGGGTTCCTGTCCCATATTATTATCTTCTTAATATAATGATGCGCAGCTCTCCTGCGTTTTCGAGAAAAAAAAAAGGAGTTCATGAACAACAGAATAACTCCTTGCCAATAACAGATGAACAGATTCCATCATCTAGCCACAAAATAAAATAAAATAAAATAAAATAAAATGTGTGTAAATAAAGGACAATAACTTCAGAGGAGAGCTTGACCTCAATTTAAGGTGTACTATATATAGTGACATAGTCGAACAGATAGACTAAGGAGTAAGGATTTACATATATGGAAAGAAAATAGAAAAAATAGAGCAGCATGGCAGCAACAGAAGAGCGAAGAGGGTATGAATGCTCTCCTGTGAAGATTTGACATTCCTATAATGATTGCCCCTATATTGCTAACAACAGGGAATTGAGTCAACTGACTACAATGTAAACTTTGGATATCAGAAAAAGCAATGCACAATTTTAGCAAATTGTTAGGCCCATTAGCAACTAGTAAAAACCAAATTACAAACAAATTCGATTATTACATAATATGGAAACACACGAATTTACGGAGTCGTTACAAATACAATTAACGAAATACAGTCAATGATCAGTGAGCCTACCAGGCTTCAGTCGATATGGAATATTCAACACTGGAGAAATAGATGTCTTGAGATCTTCTTCAAACTGGGACCAATCTTTTAATGTAGTACCAGTGCTACCAGGTGATCCCAATGGAACAATCACAGCAGCCACATTGTCTGTTGTGCCTTTCTGTAAAGCAACATGAACTACATAATCTGCCAAATTATGTTGTGTGATAGCAGAGGATCCAAAATCATGAACACGAAATTTTGCATGCAGCATCAGGTCACAAACATCTTGCATAGTCATTTTCTCAAAGATCCCATCAGATGACGCAATAAGAAAACTGTCATTTTCTGACAGAATCTGCCACCCTGTCAATTCAGGTGTTGATATTACACCATACCTGCAAGAACAATTAGAAGGATCACTTCAGCCCGTCCATGCAACTCTACTGAATGGAGAAATAGCATATTATATCAACATTTTAAGAAACTCCATCTTAGCATGGGACTAGTACTCTGCCTCAGGGGCGACTTATATCTGTTTTCAATCAATACCACATTGTATAATGGCTAACATGCAGATGCTCCTCTCACTAGCTAGGTATTTAAATATGTTCCATTTCAGCTGTCTTGGAATTTAGAACTTTAGCTATTATAAAGAGTCTTAATCTCTATTCCATCCCCCATGCAAGTTATTACTGAACAGTTTCATTGTAGTACTCTTGAGGAAGGATGGCTGCTTTAGCCCCATGCAATTTTATTATATAAAGATTTTTCAACAAGCAAACTGTAATACATGAAACAAAACTGGGGAAGCAGCCAACTGAGACAGAGATGGAGAGAAGCTCAATAGATTGCATGTAAACCTTTTGTAAGGAATGTCACCAATAGCTCTTGATAGCGCTAGCTCTCCATTAACACGGTATACACCAGCCCACTCAAGAACATAACCACCAGCAGCCTCCACACGGCTTCTCTCGTCTTCTCTATCAGGATGATGGTCCTTAGTCAACTCCCTTGCATGATACAACGGCCCATCATAATTTGCCAAAGCAAATTCCTCATGATTGATTGAGTTTCTCTTTCTTCTCCGTTTCCCTGATACAATGCAAGCCTTAATATTATTATTCACCCAAAGTGCTAGAACACAGGTTATAAGGAAAATGAAATATGCAAAGCAAAATGCATAACAAGTATGTGATCATAAAAAATATGGCTTGGGATCATTTCTCCTCCCTAAAACTAAAATTAATGAAAAAATATTGAGCATACTGCTATATCCAATTCATGCATAAGCCAGTATTGGTTCCGGGTGATTGGTGATTGCAACCTAATCCCTCCATTTGAAATTACCAGGAACACTTTGTTTGCTTCATTAGGACAAGACCTTGATCGATAATCTCTATCAATATGTCATTTATGTGATACCATTATAACAAATCATAATCGTAAGTATTTCTTCAGTACAGATATAATAACATCAGCTTTGTACTACAAAAGTCATATATTAACAAAGATATTGTTGGCCAAAAGCTTGTCCTAGTGAAAGAAAATGCGCCTTGCGCCTTGTAATTTCAAACGGGGGGAGTACAAATTATTATCCATCAACCAAAGCTGAAACTATTATCTCAAAAAAAAAGATCAAGCTGAAATTATTCCACCATAAAGCATCTAAGGCAAGAACAAATTAGGTATCCAATAATGGCAGCTAAGCAGTATCACCTCAAGGACCATCTCACCGTAAATCGGTGTAATTCCAGCTGATAAAATAAAAAGATGTGACGTTTAGGCCTTATGATGATAGAATATGCAGTGTTGGAGAGAATCTTGCACAGGAATAAGGTCATACTAACCAAAAAAATGCAGACAACATCACAGTGCCCAGAAATAGCCTACACAATGACTTGGATATGCACAGTTACCAGAATTAAGTAAATAATAGTGTGATTTATCTTTGATGGCTTGTGACGGTTGGCTTTACATCAAAGCTCTTATGCACTTTTTTCCCGTGCTGCTAGAGTACAGTGGCATCATGAACAAGGATGTCAAATCCTAATCATGGGCAATCTTTTTCCACAACAGGCGGACCTGAATTTCATTACCAATATCAGACCTACTTACCACCTACTAAACATGAGAAGCTAACCAGACCACAACATAAAGGGCTCTCAGCCAAACAGAGGCAATCTGGACCCAACCATGACAATCATATCTTATGTGATTATGATGTAAATCGGTACCACTAAAACATGGATCTAAGCCTCTAAGGATGTCAAGCCACAGAAAGAATGGGCTGATATTTACAATGCAGGTAAGAACCAACAGTACCCTGTTAACATATATATTGTTGAAAGGAATATGACATCAAGAGATGAAGGGGAAGAGAGGGAAGGAATGACATCCAGAAAAAACAAAAACAAGAACCATCTAGTAGAGGTGAATCGATATTCAACTGGGCTGGTCAACAACAACAACAACAACAACATAGCCTTTTATCCCAAGCAAGTTGGGATAGGCTAGAGATGAAACCCAAAAGATACGAGAAACAGGGAGACACAAAAAAGGACATAAAGGGAGACAAAAGAGGTCACGGTTCCGGCACGTTGATTGCCAATCTCCAAGCGCTCCTATCCATAGCTAAATCCTTAGAGATATTCCACTCCTTAAGATCTCTCTTAACGGACTCGTCCCAAGTTAGTTTAGGTCGACCTCTACCGCTCTTTACATTATCGGCCCGCTTTAGAACTCCACTACGCACCGGCGCCTCAGGAGGCCTCCGTTGGACATGTCCAAACCATCTCAACCGATGTTGAATTAGTTTCTCCTCAATTGGTGCCACCCCAACCCTATCCCAAATATCGTCGTTCCGGACTCTATCCCTCCTTGTGTGCCCACAACACCAACGCAACATACGCATCTCTGCTACACTCAATTGCTGGACATGTCGCCTTTTTGTAGGCCAACACTCAGCACCGTATAACATAGCCGGACGAATCGCCGTCCTATAGAACTTACCTTTCAGTTTCTGAGGCACCCTTTTGTCACAGAGGACGCCAGAAGCTTGACGCCATTTCAACCAGCCGGCTGAAATTCTATGCCTAACATCTTCATCAATGTCTCCGTCCTTTTGTAGCATCGACCCTAAATACCGAAAAGTATCTTTCTTGACCACCACTTGCCCATCGAGGCTAACGTCTCCCTCCTCATGCCTAGTCGCGCTAAAATCGCACCTCATGTACTCGGTCTTAGTCCTACTAAGTCTGAATCCTTTCGACTCTAACGTGTGCCTCCATAGTTTTAACTTCCTATTAACCCCTGCCCTACTGTCGTCAACTAGCACCACATCATCAGCAAAGAGCATACACCAAGGGATACCACCTTATATGTCCCTTGTGACCTCATCCATCAACTGGGCTGGTACATCTGAAATTTAAAAAACTGAAGAATGAAACTTAACTATTTCGATGGTGCGTATCATATCCTTGTGAGCACAGAAAAGCTTTTGAATCTCCGACATTGGCTGATATAATTTGTCCATCAGCTATCAAGACCACAGTCGCTGTTGAACCAGACTCAAAATTGTTCTGTAAAGCTTCCTGCATTGTACACGAAGAAGAATCCTCTGACATATGAAGCTATGTTACAAAATTTAACTATACAGATGAAACATGAGACCTTCCTTGGAGAATGTTAAATCGATATCATGAACTGCCCTCATTAGTGATTCCTTCAGAATTTCCATGTGAAATGACCGGTCTAGAATAGCTGGCGATGTCCAACATGACCTGCAATTTTTCAACAGTGAGAAACTTTGGTTACCCTGAATCATTTGAAAAATTATGCTACGTATGAACGAAAAATGGCGTATGAAAAGGAAGACATACCTCTCTCCATGGTTGGATTGGTCATCCTTGTACAGATTAAATACATCGTTAAGAATAGTAATTTCCCTATATGTCAGTTTCCCAGTAGATTTTCTGAACAGCATGGAATATATGCCATCGAGAAGAAAATAAACATGGAGCAGGAAGTAATCCAGAAAAAGCTTAGAAGCCATTTCACTAGCCTCAGCCCCATTATGACCATCAAATATTGCCACCACTCCGACATCAACCTCCTTAATCCTCATCTGCTCTGTATTATGTTAGTGAGTTAGCTAAGATAAATTATAGACAAATTAAGAACAAATAGAGTGCATGGAGTAAAGCACTGAACCAGAGTAACTAAAATGCTTTTGAGAAATAACATTCTATTGAACTATCAATTGAGCGTGCAACAGCTATATGTAGCATGGCCAGGGCCTGAGGTGTGTCTCACCTAGCTGCCCTTGCGCCAATTGGAGGCTAGTCCTTGGAGGCTGGTGTCTCTTGGTTGAGGTAATATGTTTTTTGTTTCCAAAGGGGTGTGTGTGTACAGGTTCTAAAATCCTTTCTTTCTTCTTAATATAATGACGTACTTATGTAGCTCTCTTGCGTATTCGAGCAAAAAAACAACAGCAGCCATATGTCATCCCAAGGGATGACTGCATGAGGCACTCATCAGTCATTACCATTGCACAACCAGAAGTATGTAACCTATGTGGTAGACTGGTAGGCATAAGATGTTTTAACAAATTCAGAATGATGAAATAAAATCTAAGGTGCATTGCTCTACAATACCTCCAGCAAATTCAGTGTTAGAATTCGACACCCAGCTATTGTGTATATGTTTGAACAGTAAACCTCCAGAACGTTTTTGGTGTTACTATCTGGAAATCAGCATCCAATTTGGACTTTCAGTGCTTTCCATCTTACCAACCCCTTCGAATAAGATGTCAAGCAACATAAGGCAAATACAAGCGCAATGAACTACAGCCTGAACTAGAGCTCTAGAAGATCATTTCAGCCTATAGCTCTAGCTTGGTGTTAATGGCAAATAACTGTGTGGTGCTGCAATAAACTACTAGGCTTAAACAAGGACCCAGAAATTCCAATTCAGTTCACAGAATCCCTCCAAATCACTGGCTGATTTGAGCACTACAAACTGAAGCATCCAGTTAACGTTGTGTAAGTTGGAAGTAATACCTAGGAAGGGGATGCGGATGCCGAGGGCACAGACGGCGCGGTCCTCCTGGGACCGGCGGCGGCCGCGGTCAGCCGCCACGTGGCACCCCATCGGGGACCTCTTGCCCCCGCCATCCCCCTGGGCGTCGTGCGGGGGGTGGATCCAGCGCGGGCAGTGCGCGGACTGGAACACCGCGGGGGCGCCGCCCTCCCGGTACACGGCGAGGCACGTCGCCGACTCTGCCGCGCACCGCGGGAGCCGCGCGGGGAGCGCGTGTAGGACGAGGAGGAGGAGCGGTAGGATGGGGAGGCCGCGGCGGCCGGAGACGGACAAGGGCATCGGCGACGGAGAGTCGCCGGCGAAGGAGGAGAAATGGTGGGGCCGAGCCCAGAACGGTGTTTTGCTTCTTAATTTGGGATTTTTTTTTATGAGAGGTTATATCTTGCGCTCTTTTTTTTTTTGACAACTTTGCGCTCTTGCTTCGTTTTTCGTTGAGCAGCAAGCGCGCCGCAGGCCGCACGTGATGTGTGCATGCGCAAAGCATTTCTCCGTCTATTTACGTTTTGGTGACTTCTACACGAGATCCTTCTGCGCCCCGTTTTGATTCTAGATATTGGGCCTAGAATTAGTGAATTAAGAGCATCTTTACCAGATTCTTTTTCTCTTAAAATCTAGTAAGGACCTGTTCATTTGATCCTAAAATCAAAGAAAATTGAAGGGAGTTAAGGGAATTTTTACAATTGATAAAGGCCTAAAGGATTTTTTACCTTGGAATTTGGAAGCTTTCTTTTCTTTAAAACCCAACTTCATGTTTGTCTAGGACTAGTTCACATACAAACGCGGTATTTGGCTCATGAACACATGAGAGGCAGAGGTAATGACTCATGCACCATAAATAACACGGCCATATAATCGGTCGCTTACATACTCTAAAACATATAGAAATTTTACAATTGATAAATTGAAGGTACATGAGCTCACGAGTCTATCTAAATTGAAGGTGATTTTCCAAAACTAACGCATCCATGCTAGGTCTTTGCTTATAGGGGGCAGGCAACACGGGGGAATACTCTGATGCCTCTGTCAAGGAATTCACCCATGTCTCAAATAACTGATCCCAAGCCTCGCTTCTTTGTATCAACATTGAAGGATGCATCAACATTAAATTTGTATACATCGTTAAAGGTGGTCTCCAGGATTTTTCATGGTTCTGATTGTTCTCCTCCCCATCCTTCCTCAACTATTCAAGCTCCATCAAATGATAGGACACTAAATTACATACCTTAGCTTTACTAGCCATTCTCTCGCCTGCATTTGCTTTGTTCTGAGTTGACCACCATCTCCAAAAGGAGTACCCCAAGTCTTTAGTTGTTCCTTCTCCTTTAGTTCCAGATATTCTCAATCACTTCTTTGCCTGGCCTACAGGTTCCTAGCAACTCGCATACATGATCCATGCACAATTCCCTCTATCATTCTTTAACTTCTTTCTACTTGAAAAATAAGTGGCCATAGTCTCCATCTAATCTAAGACAGATAGAGCACTAGTTACCAATCATGATTCCTCGCCTTGCAATATTCCTCCTCAATGGTAGACTATTATGAGCAAAGTGCCAAAGGAACATCTTGATCTAGTTTGTGGAGATTAAGATGCCATAATTTTCCAAAATTAGAGGCATATGCATTATGGATTTTCCATGGTTGATGAAGAGGCATAATTTCCTCTCCATTGATCACAAATTTGTATTGTTAGCTTATATGCTAATTTTATAGAGAAAACACCTTTTGAACCATAGTGCCATGCAGGGACTACTGCATCACATTCAATGGGTATCATAAGAATTGTCTATGCATCCTTAGGTCACATCATTGATTAATCATTCATCCCATGTTCTTGTGCTCAGGTCCATAAGATCTGAAACTCCTTGTGAGCAGAGAACCACCTTTTGGAGTTATAGATTTTTTTTCTAGTACTTCCTCTTGGGATTCAAGGATCAGCCTAGATATTAAGAGCCAAATCCAATCCTCCATATAATTCCTTGATTTAGGACATCAATACCATGGATTATGCTCTCCCAAGTATAGGAGATTCCAGCTTGAGCCTTATAATGTAGAATATCTGAGTTGGGGAAATATCTTGCTTTAAGAACCTTCCCACACACTTTTGGGAGACAACTCGAGCTTCCCCCATCATACCATTTGCTTTTGTTATCACTAACAACTCCCCTTCATGATGGATTAACTCTCAACCACTCACCAAACTGTTGCTTCTCATCCCTTCCTCCATAGTCATCACATTCTTATTAATGTTCCCCAACGATACATAAGTATACTAGAAATTTGGGAGGAACTCATATTTGAAAGGGCACCAAAAGCTTCCACCCCATCCTCATCTTGCATCGTGACACCTCGGAGCAACCATTTCCGCACATCCAATCTGACCTTGACCCCTAAGTTACTTCCCAATTGGAGAACCATCATCCTCCGCATCCACCTTAAGAGTCTTACCCACCTTGTCCCAAATCTTCCTTCGTGTTGCCTCATTCATCATTCCCAAAAGGTAGATCAAAACTCGGATCCATATTGGATTGTAGATGAACTCCAAGTCCTTCGGCTGTTTTCCCATTAAAATCAACCACAATGAGCAGGTCCCCATTGAAATCCCATGCCCTCTCTGAAAATTGCCCTTCTTTTGCCACTTGGTTGCTGGAAAGAAAAAAGGAAGACATCATCACCTAGTTCCTTGCACCTAATCTCTTTTAGAGGGCACCAAATTTTGCCCAAAGACTATGCTATCCTATGTGTGTGTAGCCTTCCTTGAGAAGAGTTTCCCAACAGCAACCAGGTGCCAAAAGAATCTGGCAAAAGAATCTAGAATCTTTTAGAGGGCATCACCCTGCTTTCTTCCCTTGTCGCTGACCACAAAGCTCCTCTCACCTGCTCATCTCCTCCTTCGAGAGCTTAAGGCCCTCCATGAGTCCCTCAACCCCATCTCCACCACCTCCTCCTCAGGCCTTCCCCATCAAAAGACATATCACTACATTCCGGGAAAGTTTAGAGAATCTGGAATAGCTAATTCCAGGAATGAATGAAACTGTCTGATTTGGCTAGAAAAGTTGTGGGTCAAACTGTGAACGTTTTTTTGCCTTAAATCCCCTTTTATTGCTGGGTATATGGAAATGAGATTGCATTTGTTCAATCTGGTGGAGATGCTCTTAGAACTAGACTTCACTCAATGGCGTCGGTTAGATGTATCACATATTGGAATCACTATTGGGGTCTAATACCAGCTGGCTCTGTTCATCCGGCTTATAATCCGTACTTTCCAACTTGTTTTTTCAGCCAGAACAGTATTTTTCTCTCACAACAAATCAGCCAACAGTGTTTTTCAGCCGGCTTATCAGCACAGCCGAACGGGGCCTTAACCGCAATAGTGACTAGTACCCCCTCTTAGCTCTGATTTGGACGGAATTGAGTTGTGTCGTCTTATCTTAACTCCCACGAAGTTTGGGAGGCATGAATGATTGGCTTGTTCTTCATAATTTATCAATCCGTAGTCAGTTGAAATTTTAAAAAAGAACTGTTTTGAACGAAACATGCCTACATTGTGTGTTTCTACTAATAAAGCAAAATATCATAGTCTACGAAAACTATAGTTATATAAGATATATACGGCAGCACTATTCTACACCCAAAATTGAGCTGAATAAATACTGAGTACTACTAAACAGTGTTCAGTATTAGTCAGTACTACACCCAGCACCACGAAAAAACTGAATAATACTGAAACGCGACTACTGAATGATACTGAATTATGTTCGGTATAACAGTTTGGTGTAGAATAATATTCTACACCTAATAGTATTAGCGCGTGTAAGATACATACTACATATTTCTCCTTTTAAAATTATAAGACGTTTTGACATTTCTAGATTCATAGTTTTTACTATTGATCTTTTTAAAGTAAGTTACTATATATTTAGACATAATATATATCTAGATGTGTAGTAAAAATTATGAATCTAAGAAGCCAAAACATTTTATAGTTTGGAAGATTGCTCAGAAAACTGCTAAGGTCAGCCTCAACGTGACAAACCTTTCAAAAAAGGAAAATTGTATCAACGCGAGAGGGTGGATGGGAGTCTGGCAGAAGTACGTAGTGATGCCTTCGCCTGATGGAACAGAAATACGAGCACTCACTGAGGCGTGCGTTACGTGGTCTTGCATGGGAGCTCCAATCTGAATGCTGGGAAAGCAACGTTTTCTAAAGGTGACAAAAGCAGTGGCCAGTGGTACCTATTCCTATTCCTAATAACAAGACCAAAGGCCGCCTGCGTTGGGTGCTCCCATAGCCCCGTTGGTCGTGCCGGCCTAATGGTTCTTGATTGTTGGTCCATGCAGGTACGTACCGCTGGTTGAATGCATGCTACACAAAGGGCCTCTCTGGTATGGATTTTACTGGACTCGGCTCCTGCTAACCCAACTACTGTAGATGAAATATGTTTTTCTCTCTTATCTCTCCCTCTCTCACTAACACACAAGGAGCTGGTGGAGCCAAAATTTTTAGCTTCACCAACTTATACTAGCTTGGTGAGAGGGAGAGGTAAGAGAGAGAAATTCAGCTCTAATGAACAGTAGCGCTACAGTGAAAAAATGTCAAGGAGCCGAAGCTGCTAGAATCTCTATTAAACGGGCCAAATTCACATCGAGATGGTGAATTAAACTGGTTAAGAAATTATAACCACCGATTTTGCGTTGCTCTGGCTGCTGTTCATGATGAAGCTAGGATTCATGCAAAGGAAAGCAGATGACTTTTTGTAATGTTGTCTTATCAACCTCCAATCTTAGCCCCTCCTACACAGTAAAACAATGGTGGAAAGATAAGAACTTCATGGAAACTTCAATAAGGGCTAGGTGAGCTCCATGGGATCGACGGCTGGGGTGGGGGCTCGAGCCCCCTTGCCCCACCGCTATCCCTCCCTGTCTCAAAGGAAGCTTGAATTTTAGCAACTCTTAATTTTTTTAAGGTTGGCACGAGCCACAGACTTGCCATTTATGGATGGGACTTATTGAGTGGTTTATTTCTTTCTCACAAAACGGTGAGTGAGGCGACCAAAGGTCTTTTGAAAATCAAGCCTTTTAATCTTAGAAGAGCGGTACTTGTTTTTGTAGGTTACAAAATACTCCGTGTAAGCAGTGAGCTAGTGGACAGATTGGTTTCTTCGTCTCTTGCTGCATAGTACTACTAGTACTCCACTAGAGTAGGAGTGACATAATTTTGTGTGTGTGACACAACTTTATTAATCTATACATTTGCATAATTTCGTGCTAAAGGAAGCGATCGATCCACTACGTATACTCTGATTTACGTGCTAAGTCTACTGCAGAAAACTATGATTGTGACGCATGGATAGGTTAGATGAACCAAGGCACTCTATATCCTGTACTCCTCGCAAGTCGCAGCGACAATACGAGGGCCACCACATGCATGATCAGTACTCCTAGTTGTCTTGTAGCTGTGGGCTCGCTAAGACTACCCACAGTGGGTACTCTAAAGGGATATTCTAAAACTTTAGAGTATGAATATATAGTAAAAACTGCTGCACTGGGTACTCTAAAACGATACTCTATCATTTCTCTCACTCTATATTTAGAGTGGTACAGTGCTTACTCTATAGTGGGTAGTGGCGGACCCCACTAGTTAAACAAAGGAAAAAATGCTATAACTCACAAACCAAAAATCCAAATGAAATTTCGATTGCACCATTAAATTCGTCTCAATAAATCTTTTAAAACTAGATCACACATGGATATATTTAGATAAAGTGACAAGTGGATAGAGTGGATAGAGTGGATAGAGGATGATATAGAGGATGAATGAGTGCGGGAGAATTGAGTACAGAGGAGAGAATCTTGCTGACTGGGACGTATAGATGATGAACATAGAGGTCCATGAGTGCGGATAGCCTTAAGGGTTCCTATGTGGTGAACAGATTTGACTAGATGTCCATAGTACGTTCGTTGCTCGTGATGTCATGTCACCGGCCTGCGTCCTCGTTTGTGTGTTGTTGTGCCCGTTCGCTTGGCTAAATCAGAATCACTATTCACTGCGATATGATCCGGTACATACCTAGTGTGCAGTAGTAGTAATTTGGTCCAGCGACTTGGTGTCTCCGTTGACCGTTTTACATTACAGGACGGAGTAGGAGGGAACGTAACTAGCCATGGTCGCTCATAATTGGGGATCCGCAATTTTTTTCTCTTACGAGGGAAGAGCGAGCAGCAAAAGCGGTTTTCTCGTCGAAAGCCAAAAACCCTGGCCTCGTTCAAACACCACCCAACCCAAGTGGCATACTGTAGCCAGCAGCTGTCTGTATGACAGGGGACCCAACACCAGCAGGGACCTAAGGAGTAAAATGAGAGTCACATCGCACGGAACAGGTGAAAGCATGAGTGGTTGCTATGTCCAATCAGGGGCGGAGCCCAATAGAGATGAAACTGGGCTCTCGCCCCCCTTGGCCCAAGTAAATTTCCCAAGGCCTAGTAGTATTTCCCTTGGCCCAAGTAAATGTCCCAAGGTCTACTGCCTACTCCAAAAGCCAAGCCAAAGCCCACTTAGCACTCACATACGCTGGATGGGAAGCTGAGGCATGCCATTCTCATACAACAAAGGAACGGAGGAGGCAGGGAGTCACGTCACGGCGGACTCGTGTTTGGCATCTTCTACAACAAACGCGGTGTTTGGCATCTTCCTCTCTTCGCCTCCGGCTGTCCGGCCTTCCGCCGCACTGCGTCAGTGCGTCACGGCATGCACTGCTTTGCGACGACAGTTCACTTGTTATTGTTTTAAAATTTGCTCTAGCGGTGGAGCTACAAATTATGTATAAGGGGGCTGGTCGAAGAATTTCAAAAATATGAAAATTGAGTGTAGTCGTAGTAAACAGACAGTCACCGAGGCACTCACCAATAGGAGCTGGGTACAACAATCAGGGGAGGCCTCTCTATCCCAGCCATCGCCGACTATCTCTGCATTTGGAGGGCCATTCAAGGAATGGCACTTACAGAGGCACCCGACCAACTCATCTGGAGATGGGCATCAGACGGGAAGTTCACAGTACATTCGGCGTATGAAGCGCTCCACTTAGCCTCTCACCCGGTACCGAGCTGCATCAGGATTTGGGAGTCATGGGCGCCTCTAAGAGTAAAGCTGTTCCTGTTCGGCGAAGACATTGGACCGCTGACCGGAGAAGACATGGGCTTGACACACATGACACATGCCTCCTCTGTGACCAAGAGCCAGAGACGATCGATCACATTGTGGTTACCTGCTCGTTCTCCAGACAAGTCTAGTGAGGCGTCCGCGCGGCACTGGGTGAGACTCATCAGCTCTTGTTGTCCAACTCCATCATTGACCGGTGGGATGCTTGGCGGTCACAGCGGACAGGAAATTGCAGAAGCGGCTCCGACTCTCTTTTTGCCTTGATTGCTTGGGAGCTTTGGAAAGAAAGGAATGCGACGTGCTTCTGGGGAGCAAACACTCAATTCCAAGCACTGATGGCGCTCATCAAGCATCAAGCCGAGCAGTGGGTGCAGGCCGGCGTCAAGCACCTTGGTTGTCTTAGTAATAGGCTAAGCGTGCGTGTGTCGGGGAGACCATGAACCGGTTGAAAATCCTTAGGTCATCCCTGTTGTAATCAAACTATTCTCTCATAATACAAAGACGCGCAAATCTTTTTGCGTGATCGAGAAAAAAGAATTGAGTGTAGCTTATTTGTTTAGATTTTTTTCTTGGGTCTAGGCTCCTATTTTTGTTGATTTATTCTAGTATTTGACGATTTAACCATACTCGTTATTCTTCACGTAGTAGACGACCGTGTATATCGACAGTGGGGCACATGTGATGACTCATGGACGTTGAAATGTACCGGTTTAGTATTTCGAAAGTGCTCATATCAGTGGTAGGTGACTATGTCTATTGCTAACGAGGCACATATGATTACTCATGAATTTTGAAATCTACCAGTTTAGTGTTCGAAAGTGCTCACAGTGGTGTAGGACATGTGTTTGATCATAGGAGTGTGCATACGTGCATGTATGTGAGCGTCTACATTTATACTGTGATTCACAATAAAAAGGAATGATCACCGAATTGTTATTGCTAGGTAAATACACGTTCAATAAAATATTAAGTATAATGAAACATAAGTATTTTAATAAACCAAAAACTTAATAGATATATTCTAATATGGTAGGCAAACAAATTTAGATAGATGAAAATATTTTTTAATTATATTATGTGTGATTTTGTTGTCTAAAAGATATATCAATAAACACTACAATAAGATTTTCTTTCTTTTAATATAAACATAGACTATTTACTATATATATTATATATAAAAAATTTGTATTGTTATGTGGGTTTGAGGGGGGGGGGGGCATGGCCCCCGCTGGCCCCCCTTGGCTCTGCCAGTGTTCGCCCCCATATAATTTGGTTCACCACCTCCACCACTGTGTCCAATCGCCGTGCTCAGATTTAATTCATGCGGGCCCAGCTGTACCTGCAACTGCACGGAGGGAGTTGCCATATCAGGAGTTTCCCTATCACATCAGATGTTTGACATATGCATGAAGTACTAAATATGGACTAAAAATAACTAATTGTACAGATTGTGACTAATTTGCGTGATGAACTTTTTAAACCTAACTAGGCCATGATTTGACAATGTGGTGCTACAGTAAAGCTACACCAATATATGCTAATGCTAGATTAATTAGACTAAAAATAACTAATTGTACAAATTGTGACTAATTTGCGTGATGAACTTTTTAAGCCTAATTAGGCGATGATTCGACAATGTGGTGCTACGGTAAAGCTACAACAATATATGCTAATGCTAGATTAATTAGGCTTAATAAATTCAGCGTGTGAATTACTGAGGACTTCTGTAATTTATTTTGTTATTGCTATCCGAACACTTCTATGTGATAGCCCAATACAATATCCGATGTGACACTCCTAAACTTTAAACCCTGGATTTAAACATCATCTGAGCGAAGATGCGAAGCCTCCCTGTGATCGTGATCCTACAAGTAGTACCTACTGTAGCTCGGACAACATACAACAACAGACTAATCTGATTATTATTCTGTACCATGTATGAAATGAAACCATAGCCACTTAGCCAGACAATATACAACAACAAACTAATCTGATTATTATTATTCTGTATGATGTATGAAATGAAACCATAGCCACTTAGCCAGAGGAGAAAATTCTCTTTTTGGAGCCATCAGAAGACTTACGAAATGAAACAATAATGGTTAAAAATAAAATTCTTTTGGAGCCATCAGAAGACTTACGAAATGAAACAATAGTGGTTAAAAATAAAATAGAGCAAAAATTAGGTCCCACCGAGATTTGAACTCGGGTTACTGGATTCAGAGTCCAATGTCCTAACCGCTAGACCATGGGACCTTTTGTTGAGCTGTTCAGTTTCTCAATTTATTTGTAGAATACTATCATTGCACGAGGGATAAATTCCATGCCCTGTATAACCCGCGAACGAAGACTCCACCGTGCCTGACTGGCACAAGCCGCGCACGGCACACGCTGTATGCATGTGTGTTCTTTGTTAGCCTTGAGAGAGCACTTGCACTTCAGCACGTAGACACGCGTCAGCGGTCCAGCCTAGGGGCGCACCATGGGTCAGATGGACCCGTCGCGCATCTAGTCTTTTTCCGGTCAGAGCCGTCCTTGGCACAAAGCACAGCCCCGGTGTAGCTGTGGCACGGGTAAGACGGGTAACTAGCAGAGGGCACGCTCAGGTGCTGCTGGCTGCTGGTGATGGGCCGATGGGGGTCCCAGACGATGAGTGCCCTCTTTGACGGGTCCTTGAAGTGGATCAGGACACGACCGTGGACCGTGGTGGCAGTCAGACGGCATGCGAACGGGGGAGGTAGTGGTGGAGCCGTGGAGGTCACGGGGACGAATTGCATGGGATAGTCGTCGTAGTAGTGATGGAGGATTGGAGGTAGTGATCGAGCAGCGGTGGTGCTCCGTGGAATCCGCGGCAGTGGCGCAGAAAGCAGTCCCGATCGGAGAGGACGTGACGCCACGACTTACAGACGAGGCTCTGGCGCGGGCTAGGTGCACGGGCTCGTCCGGGGGAAGGCGCACACGAGGATCTCTTGGACGTGCTCCTGCGGCAGCGAAGACGCCATGTCGTCGTCGCTGGTTGAATCTTGGATACCATGGACCGGAGCGAGTCGCTATATACATGTGGTATACTATATACTTGTATTGATTGTATTGATTGAAAAATCTGAGCAGCGATTACTCTATGTGCGATACGATCCATCCTCCAGGTCGGTCAAGCGTGTGGAAGACGGACGACGGCGACACGACCGAGGCCTTACGCGGAGTTTCCCAACCGGGCGCTCTGATGATTTCTGGATCGTATAATGATCCAAGACGATCGATCCGACGAAAGAAGGCTATTATGATGTATCGAAAGGCTGAATTAGTACATGGAGAATAACTTTGTTATTAACGTACATATCCAGAGTTAGTTTACGTACAACTTGAGCTGGAAAATACTTAGCTTTTACTTCATTTTTTTTGGGTGGACGTGCATGGTTGTTCATCTCTTGGATCACAGGTTCACAACTTTTCTAGAACCATTTTTACAACAAGGTTTATAGACGAGGGATGCCGGTTAAATCATCGCCCAATCTCTGAGAACCAACTTCACTAGGCTCTTGTCTATACTTGGCCAAATGGGCCAGGCTAGCTGGGTCGGCACTAGCACATCACTAAAAAGCATGGCCCAAGCACAGCCCGGCCCAAGGCCTATCGTGCTCATGCCTGTCACGGCCCGGTGGTAGTGCTGTGCCCAGGCACGACACGGCTTATAACACCGGCACAATGCGGCCCAATAATTTTTGATCGTTGGATGTTCTCAGGATGGACCACAGCCGTGGGGTCACCAAAGAGTGTCCTATATATTGAAAAAACTCTATGTGAAACCCTAACTCTCTCCACTTGGCCTCCTTTTCTCTCGATCCCGATCCCCGTCGCCCTCTGCTCCTACTCGGAGTCGCGCGTAGCTTCCCTAATCCCGTCTCCCGCTCGCTCGGAGCCGCACGCACCTTCGAGGCGACTCGTGGAGGCCGCGTGGACCCTCCTCAAGCAGTGTGGTGACGATGGCTTGGCGTGCAGCGATGGGATCTGCAGCGGCAGCGGTGCAACGACAAGCGACAACTTGGGAACGGCGAGCCCAGGAGTGGTGGGATGCGCTATAGCGGCGCCGGGCTGAGCGGAGCCGGCGTGTGGTGCGTGACGGCAATGGTGTGAACTCCGTGCGCCGACGGCAGCTAGGTGCGGCCTTGCTTGTCGAGCCCGGGCCGACACGGGCAGTGCGGGACGCCGTGCCTAGTGGCATGGCATGACATGGGACAAGGGCCATAGTGCCATGCCTAGGCTGCAACCTTGGCACGGTGGCACTATCAGGCATGGCATGGCTGCGCCGCCGTGCCTCGCCGTGTCATGCCCCGTCGTGCCGTGCCTCGCAGTGCCATGCCTGGGCGGCCCAGTTGGCCATTATACTCTTGTCCTATGTTTAGACTACAACTTTTATTTGAGTTCAAGCTTTGTTGTCTGATAAAACATGAGGAACGTGGCTCGCCAATCTTGCAATGTCGTGTTCATCACTGACTTCCTTCATTTGCCTAAGTCGTTTAGAAATTTGAATCTTTGTTCAAACTTTGAGGAACAAACTAAATCAAATAAACATACTTAGAGCAACTCGAGCAGGGTCTACTTGAACACCCACAAACCTAAATATTAATGCCCAGGCCAAAAACTATGCTCTTGTAGGGCCCCTTGTCAGGGGCCTCAAATTTGGGTGGACACACAAATTCTCCCTCCGGCCCTCTTTCTGGAGGCTCTCCTTTGAGCCCTCAAATGACTGTTTTGGTCGCTTTCTATGCCCTCCTGCCTGCGTACGCCGTCCACCTTCACCGCCCGCTCACACCGCCCAGTTTCCCTAGCCTTCGTGCTATACTAAACTCCTCTCCTCGGTGAGCCCTTGTGGGATCCCTAGCGAGCCCCTGCGAGAGCGGCTCCTCCCCCGCCGAGCCCCTATGCAAGCCCCAACAAGCCTACAGTGCTCCCCTAACGGGGCAGCTTTCTCCCTAGCAAGCCCATGTGGGAGCCCAGCGAGGTCATGGCTCCGCTCCTCAAACTCGTCTGCTCGATTGGATGTAATGAGATTGAGGATGGGAAGAACAAATAATGACAAGTGGGTCTCTTATGTCAATGTCTATCAAAAAGGATTTGGGGGCTCTGATTTAAGGGCTCCTGGTGGAACAAATAAAAAAATTAGACTCTCAAAAAGGAGGGAGTCCTCAAATCAAAATTAGGGGCCCTAATTTAAGGGCTCCTGCTGGAGTTGCTCTTACTACATCAAAGATTATGGCATATTAAAGTACATAACTTATGCTTCTGATGCGGTGCTGCTCAACGCTGGGCAAAAGCGGTGCCTGCCTCTCGGCAGGGCCGACGATGCTGAGGTTGTAGGTGCTGGATCTCTCTTGGGGGTGTCGTTGTGGAACACATGAAACTATTAACATTAATGGTAGAGGTCATTGGACGAAAGCACCGCCTTAGATGCCTCTAGGTCCAGCGACAGTGGCGCCCTTGGTGTCTTCCTTGGGCATCTTTTCCCCTTCCTAAAGGTGTTGTCGATGATACACCGGTGGCCCGTCGCTTGGTCTCTTTGTTCGTTGGGCGTACTCTTGTGCCCCTATGTGGTTGCTGGCATTGGGTCCCTATCATGTCTTCGGCTCAATGGGGAGTTTCTTACCGTGCTTGTGCGCGCTTCATGTCCTTCGTAGTGGTTGACCTACTGAAGTGTTTATTTAGGTTGTCCTTGGTGGATGCTTGGCTGCCGTCATTGGCTTTCATGGTGGGGTACTTTGCCACCAACATTCTGTGTCCTTCCTTTATTTGTAATATAAAAGAAATATCACTGCGTATTAAGCTAGGGGTAGTATTTTAAACCTAATTAATCTTACTTTGGAGTACTAAAAATCCTAAAGTTGGTGTAATACAAGTGTTTGCGGCAGCGGAAAATTCTAAGTTGGTTAAAGAAGTAGAAAAATATTGAAGAAGTGTGGTTGACAAACCTTCCAAAGGCTTTAGAAGAGTGAATATAATTGAATGAAAATACCAATACAAAGCTGTAGATGAATTTAGAGCTGAAAACAATAAAAATAGTCCTCGATAAAAAACTATGATGGTCAACCCTATGATCTCAAGTCTTGTATCAAAATTGATTATATTTCTTGAATACCACATCCTTAGACAGAGGCGTTTGGTGTGTTGATGGGTAGCAGAAGGTTAATCAACTAAGAAGCTTAGAAATCAAACATTGAAATGGCTAACAGTTACTTCATAGAACTCTGTAAAAGATTTTACTTTCAGAAATCAGTTGACATACAAAATCAATGGACTCCAAAATCCACGATCTCTTGCGTGAAATTTTTCTTGCTTTATGCCATTATGTGCTTTCGCATATGGTCTTGTTGATGCTAATATTATTTGGGTGCCAAGAGGATTAGGAAAATGAAAGGCTTCAAAATGAGGGTTGTGAATATTGGAAGGGGTAATGCTACTCTTTACAACATAAGATGGCTCACATGATTGCGCAACTTGGGACTAACTGACAATGAAGTCAACTCACTACTCACTTTCCATGGGATTGAGAAAGTTTTTATGGCTATCCTCATTAAACATTTGACAAGTTAATTGAGGAAGAAAGACAAAAGAAAAGTGAAAGGCAGGTGGATAGAAGTAGAAAATCTAAGAACATTTTTCGGTGAATCCAAATAAAAATATATTATAACTTAGATTGAGTTCAGGAGCAGCAATAGAGATGCACATCAAGAATTTAATCTTTTGCCTACACCATAGTCATTGCCAATACTAATAAAATAGAGTATTACCATGTTTAAACTATGAATTATACATGGATCATTAAATAACATATGGTAATACAGTTTTAATATTATTTGCTCATCAGTTGGAAAGTTATTACAAAATTTGTTGCTAACTTCTGATGCACCTTTTTTGTGATGTTATGTTGATCTAGTGCTAAATAAGAGGGAGGAGGAGAACAAAGTGAGAAGGGAGTGAGGGAATGAGAGGCCAGGAGTCTCCCCTCCACCATGACCTTGTGCCCCCTTTTATATGGGAGGAGTTAGGTGGTTATTTTCAAATATTCACTCGGTGAGATTTGGAATTATAAATGAACACCATAATTACAAACATGTCCTAAATTCTCACAATTATGCCATTATACCTACTAACTAGCCATCAATTATCTGGATTTGAAAGGAACAAGAAGACATAATAGCTGAATATGACCAAATGGGGCTCAGTTTACAACTCATACTTGGTTATTACGAGGATTTCCCTTTGCAACCTAGACATGTACATGTCACTAAAAACTCCATCCCAAAAACCCTATGGAGAAAATAGCATGCAAACCACTTAATTTTGTCTATACAAAGATCAACTGGGGATGCTTTTGTATTTGATTGGTCTTCGATAACAACATTCGAGGAGTCATCATGATTTCACTTTTGTCGGCTTTTTATGTGGTCTTGGGCCCTCAATAGCTTCACTTCATGGGTAAGTCTTCATCTATACAGTTGATGTAGTCGACTTAGTCGTAGTAGGAAAAGTAGTCATCAATGGTCGTTGCAATGCCTTCAAGTCTTCGCTCATGGGCACTAGGTGTAGGATCAAGGTGCCAGACTAGAGGGTGGCTGGGTTAGTCATTTATAAAACTCAATTGTGAATCCTAGCCAAAACAAATGCAAAATTAAACTAATGACTAGATAATGACTTTTCCCCCTCTCATACACCTTAGCACCATACACACAAGATAAGCAATGCAACAACTAGGGTGACTAGCGAGAGCTCTTACACAAGTCTAGTTTCCAAGGTCAACCAAACTATGCAACCTGAACAACAAGAAAGCACATGAGCTCCTACACATGCAAGTGGTCAGAGGTAAACAAAAAGCTACACTAGCAAGCAACATCACTACCACGAGATAATACAAGTAAAGAGCTAGTGTTAGGAAGGTGCAAACCAATGGGAGACAAAATATTTTTTTTGCGATTAATGGGAGATAAAAGATGACACAATTAATTTTCTCCTGTGTGGTATGGTGCCTTTCCAACTACGTACTCCCCATTGAGGCGAGTCCACGGATTGCCACTCCTCTCACTAGCTCCCAAGCCAGCAAGCTTGGACTACCTCGCAAGGCAGGCTACAATGTGAGCACTAGACTTGAGTCGGTCAGTTAACAAGGAACTCTCCACACCTCCAATCAACTAAAGTAGCTCTTCACCTTCCTCTGGTGGGGACAAGCACAACATCCCCGAAAAAATCTCATCCGGAGCACCGCACAAGTTTCACATGGGTTTCAGCAGAGCCATAGCCACCAAGACGTCTATAAGACGACAACCTCTAAGAGAGTAACAAGCACAACCCACTTGCAAATTAACCTCCTAGTGGCACTTGACCACTCTCTCAAAGTGCTGCGTGCATTAGAGTCTCTCAACCAATCTCCAAATATTGTGTCATATGCAAGAGTATGAGAGGAAAGATGAAACTGGAGCTCTCATGGACTCTACAGTAAGGCCAAGTCACTAAGAGAAAGCTCCCAACTGATCACCAATCGATCTATATATATAGGGAGCCCCCAAAACTAGCTACTAGAAACCTGAACCCGCACCTTTGCAGAGCTAGGGGTTAGACCACGCCTCCAGGCGGTCAGATAGTCCACCTGCCAATAGCTGTCCCAACAGTCAAAAAACCATATGGCAAAAACACCCTTTTGTCCACTGTTTTTTTCTCAAATGAACCACCCTACAAATTAATCTAGTGCCTTTTTGAACTCTCTGCATAAGGTTATTTCGACCACCAGAAAATTCTTGTCTCCTATCGTAGGACCCATTGGAGAAAACGCCGCCCTTTTAGAAGTTACAACTCTTCACGCGTGACCCTTTATAGCTGCTGGCTGGGGTGGTGGTCTGATCAGCCAAGCTAGCGTCGAACCACCCAAGCACACCAAGCTGGCCAAAGCTCTTGCAAATGAGCAAAACCTCTGGTGCCCACATCATAAGCAACATTAGAGAAAGCGCTCCAAGTTAAACCTTTTTCTCATGCCACCTTGGACATTCGGACTAGGCTAGAACCTCTCCTAGCCGTTTGACCAGCCATGGGCCCGATCAGACTGCGTGACCCACTAGGGTAGCCCACGATAGTAACCAATCCATGGTGCAAAAGAGTCTAGGCTCCAATGCCTCCCTCTAGGGAGCACCAGACTTTTCTACTAGGGTGAAGATCACCCCAAATAACCCCTCTCCAAATGCCTTTTCGAACCATTTTCAAACCTTTTGAAAAATTGCTAACCCCAAGTGTTGTCCCATGAGACAACCAACACCTTTAGCACAAGTTAGCATTTTAAAACTCACAATTAAAGGTTGTCAAGCACATTTCAAACTGCCACTCGTCTCTCTAAGAAACACAAAGTTGTACCTCTCAATTGGCATTAGATAGCTAACATGCAAACAAGAATGCCCCTCATGATAGTACGACTATTTATCCTAAACCTAGCCATACACTTGTTTATAAATCAATGCCCAATGAAATGAAATGCCCAATGAAATGAAATGCCTTGCGCATTCCATTTCATCTCTAATGCGATGCCCTCAAGCAACAACACATCATCATCATCATCATCATCATCATCATCATCATCATCATCATCATCATCATCATCATCATCATCATCATCTTCCATATGATGAACAATAGTCATCAATTCATAGTCTTTCAAATTCTAAGTGGATCAATCAAAAAAATGATAATTTTCCTTGAAATTGGTATCAATTGGTAGTCATTGGTGATCGGCCAACTTCTCCATAGTGCCCGCACTATGTGCTTGCGAGACTATTGGGTGCTCGAGCTCTTATGCTCATGAGGCTAGTGAAGCATGCGGTGATCTAATAGGATGTCAATGGTATCACATTGAGACAACTTAAGATTGATGATGAAAAGGCAAGCAAATCATCCCAAGAAGGGAAGCAAGCTTTGGAGAGCTAATAAGTGATATTCGTACAAGTGATATATGCCATCACATGGTATTATTCTTACAAATGGTATGCACACAAGTGGTATCACCATTGCTATCCTTAACTAATCGCTAAGCAGTTCAAGACATCAACAGAAGTAAATAAAATAAAAGAGATATGCGGCCCTTAACTATCATTTGCAAAGTAATACACAGGCTCGCTGGCCAGTGAAATGGGGCATACACCGGTATTGGCAGATCAACGAATTCAAACTAGCTTTTCAATCATCAAGAAAAGAAATAAGTATCCCTAGCTTTCGATCAATAAGACGCGTGCCGTGAAGCATGACAATCAGAGAGTGGATCTGCAATTAATCAACAAGGAGGATGAGGACCTTAGAGTGATTGCTGTCTGGGGGACAAGTGGTGATATTTTTTTTTTAGGGTAACTGGAGGTGCTTGAAGCCCCTACAGTGAAGAAAATTAAATTAAACAAAGAGAGTCAGCTGAGCATTACAAATTAAGAACAAAAAAAGAAAGAAAGAAGAGAAGAAGGACACCCATTACAACAAATACTGAAGCCATTGATCAAACAAAGAGACTAGGCTTGATTTAACTCTTAAAGAAACAAGAGAGAGTTCCCTGAGAAGGAGCTCCTTGTGGGCTTGAACATCTTGGTGCATTCCTCTGAAGATGCGATTGTTCCTGGCTGTTGAGATAACCCAGCATAAGAGAATTACCCCGTTCATGAAGAAAGCTGAGTTAAACTGATCTTTAATAGCATCCATGATGCCTGGAAAAGATTGAAGCATCGGGATGTGTGTATATTGAGAAGGTCCCAGCAGTCCCTTGCAAACGGGCAGTACATGAATAGATGGTTCACCGTTTCCTCCTCCGATAAGTTGCAAAGGACACAATTGCAAGAGTCAAGGTGCATAATTTTCCTTCTCAAGATATTTCTTGTACTTAGCCTGTCCTTCAAAAGAAGCCAAAAACAAAACCTTGTGCTTTGGTGTAGACTCTGAACTTGAATGGTTCCCAAGAGTTTTCTGTTTACTTTTGTCGAAGAGAATAGGTCTGAGTTTGAAGAAAGCCTCCAAATATCATTGTTTTCTAATAAGCTTAGGGAATTTAGATCAAATGACAGACTTTGTAATTGCACAAAAGCCACCTCAGACAAAGGCAGATGGAAGAGATTTGTGAGCTGATCTTGTTCAAAAGCTGTGGGCACTGAAATTGTCTTATTCTTTGCAAAGGAGAAAAGTTCAGGCAAAGTACTTGATAGGGGTTCAGGCTTCCAGTTGTCTTTCCAATAAACAAGTTTATCCATTTTCCCAAAATAAACAGGTGGTGATATGGTCCAAACAATGATAATCAGGGAGGCTTACGACAATCCAGATGTCCAAATCAAATTCCCATCCCGAGCATTGGTATGGGTGATGCATCCTTTCACTCGAAAAGACTTGTCCAGAACTTGGTGAATCAGCTCTGTTGGAGAAAGAGAAGACAGAACAAGACTTAGCTAAGGAATTCAATGGATATGTGAACGATACCAGGTGTCTAATTGTGATTAATAAAACCTATCTATCATTGAAGAGTGGGATCAAATAAAGAAATGCTTCCCAAACAACAAGAAAGGAAGCTGAATCATTGTGTCAAGCACACGAGTTGAAGTTGCAAGCCTATGTGCAGGGAAAGAAAGCCAAGCCTCAGAGCTAAAGCAATTGTCTGCTGATCAGATACTTTACGCATTCTACTGTCCACACCGGTTGATGGTTCGCTTTGATCGCTCTCAAGAGATGCTCTAATGCTACTGTGTAAGCTTTGCTCCCAACCAACACAAAGGCAAGGTGTGAATTGTGATTGAGGCAAGCAAGAGACATATACGTTGCTGTCTGCAGGGGTAAAGTGAGAGGATCTGGTCCATCTCCCAGACCACATGCCAAGCTAGTGTGCTTGAGGGAGGCAAGAGGCATATGCCTTGCTGTGGACATGGGTAAAGTCGCAGAATCTAGCTTGCCTGCTTCCAGGGCAGCCATTGTGGCTGTTTCTGCTGTTCTGGCAGCTCGGTCATTTACATTTATAGGAGACCTGTCATCAGGCAGCAGGTCGTATGAACATCAACTCCATCTGCCACAAATCCACAGATAAACACAGCTCGCTCGAAGCTCCATGGAGGCGACGGCGTTGAGCGTGGGCAAGTCCGTGCTGAATGAAGCGCTTGACTATGCCAAATCCGCGTTCGCGGAGGAGGTGGCCTTGCAGCTCTGCATCCAGCGCCATCACGCGTTCATCACCGACGAGCTCGAGATGATGCGGTCTTTCATGATGAAGGCGCACGAGGAGAGGGACGACAGCAAGGTGGTCAAGCAGGTCCGTGACACGGCCTACGACGTCGAGGACAATCTCCAGGATTTCTCTGTCCGTCTGGAAAAGCCATCCTGGTGGCGATTCCCTTGCACGCTGCTGGAGCGGCGTCGCGTGGCCCAGCAGATGAAGGAGCTCAGGGCCAAGGTTGAGGACGTCAGCCAGAGGAATGCGCGGTACCATCTCATCAAAGGCTCAGGCTGCAAGGCCGCCGGCCGCCGCCGCCACCGCTGCGGAGCAGTCTAGCGCTGTTGCTGCGGCCATCTTTGGTGTTGATGATGCAAGGCATGCCTCGAAGCAAATGAACCAGAGTGGACCTCGTCCAGTTGATCAGCATGGATGACGAGGACCCTAAAGTGATCGCGGTGTGGGGAACAAGCGGTGATATCGGCATAGCTTCCACCATCATGGAAGCTTATGAGAACCCAGATATCCAAGGAAAATTTTCAGGACGAGCATGGGTCAGAGTGATGCATCCTTTCAGCCCAAGAGGCTTTGTCCAGAGCTTGGTGACCGAGTTTCAAGCAGCCGAAGGGTTGAAGTTCTCTTGGAGATTGAGGATGCAGAGCAAGATTTAGCTAAGAAGTTCAATGATTATGTGAGTACGAAGAGGTGTCTCATTGTGCTGAATGACCTGACCACCATAGAAGAATGGAATCAGATCAAAAAATGCTTCCAGAATATTAAGAATGGAAGCCGAATCATAGTGTCAACGATGCAAGTTGAAGTTGCAAGCTTATGTGCAGGGCAAGAAAGCCAAGCATCAGAGCTAAAGCGATTGTCTCATGATCAAACTCTTTATGCATTCTACAAAAAGGTAATATTCAGTTACTTTATATTTAGAAATCGTCTCATTTTGAATATTACAATACCTCTTCATATCCTTCTAATTCAATTATCTGGGCCAGTCAATGTGTGAGTTGGAGTTATCATGTCACCAGAAACAGAAGAACTAATATACGCTTTTGCCAAAAAAAAAATGTAATGCAGTCAACAATTAACAGCTAATGATATGGTTTTTCATTTGTGCTCATGGAAATGCATCGTAAATCTTTGAGGGTTTCAAAACACTAGCCACAAATATACATAGAACCATAAAAGTATTCAAATTCTCTCGTGCGTTTTTGAGAAAAATAAAAGTCTTCAAATTAGTCCATCAACCCAACCCATGCCCATGCGGGTGCTAATAATGATAAGATATTTCTGCTAGAAATCATGTGCTAATTGGGGCCCACAACTAATCTAAATTTCTTATCTTTAACCCCTCTCAATTGTTCATGCTCTAACATTGTAGATGCTTTATTACCTCTATCCAATTTTGATAGATTCTGGTTACCAATTAGTATACATTTCCTCCCTCATTCATAATTTTTTTGAATGATAATAACAACTTTATACATTCTACAATGGCACTTAGGAAGGATAGACACTGTCCAGAAGAATTGAAGGCTAAAGGGCCATCCTAATCGAAGGCCGCCAGAGCATTGGCAATGTTCTGGCTGAAGACTTGAATGCAAAACACATACCACCACTCCCGAGTGAATAAATGATCCTATGGCCACCCGAACGGGCGACAAGCAGCAGCATTGCACGTGAAGTAGATGTTAAAACGGGGGTCACAGGATCGCGGGTTACCAAAATGGAAGCAAGAGCGGAACTACGCTTTGCCATTGGGCTACAAAGAACGAGACTGACCATCCGCGGTGGTAAGTAATGAAAGAATTCATAGAATGAACGAAATATATACACTGATCAAGTTTAGGTAACATAACACCTAGTTGAACATAGAGTTCCCCTGATTCGTTGCTTTGGGCATCGTATAGTGTGTGCACGCATCTGTCCCAGATGGACTACTAATACAATTCATGGACTGAATGCAATATACTGCCCATCAATTTGAACATAAAGAATTGCCGTGATTCATTGCTTTGGGCATTGCTCGGTGTGATGCATCTGTCCCAATTGCACTGACAAATATAATTATTTCATTGTACAGTGTACTAGCTGTAGTAGATCCAGACTTAAGTGGTCAAGTCTTCGTCAGCATTGTTTAAGTCGGGTACTCCTTCCATTAATACAGAGTTGGTGTATCGTAGATACATTATAAAATATATTTCATAATATGCTTAGCTTATGTCGTAGATATTGCTATTCTTTCTATAAAGTTAGTTAAACTCGATATAATTTGACTTACGAGGTAGCTCGAAGCATATTATTTCATATTTTAATAAAAGAGAATGAAAAATTATCTCTCGATCGAGAGATAGTCTCATGCATACATTTTAACATCACGTGAGGTTGTCAAATGGGACAGTTTATATTATGAGTTATTTACTAAAAGTTAATTTATTGTAGAAGTTGTGTTAAAAATACTCATACTGTCCAGTGCGCTTAGAATAATGATAGTTGTTCTTAGATCCAATGTGGTGGACTGTCAACTCCCCAGCTATTGACCTTGGGACTCACGCCTACAGACCTTGCATCGCATATGGGCTATATTATACGTTACGTGCCTCAACCTACCCAGGAACTTCAGTCCTTCACTTCCTGAGCACTGAGCCACTGACTACCGAGCCGGAGTGTGAGCGGCCATGGCGGAGCGGGAGTAGGCGTGGTCGTGTACTCGTGTTGCTCCTCGTCGAGCGAAACCAGGGGTGCCTTTGCATCACGCTGGCTTGGGCCGTCGTCCGGCGACCTGCAACCGCATCATCCTGGTGGTTGCAGCTCTGTGACTGTCCTCTGATTAGTGTCTCTCACACACTAATTTGGTATGCATTAGATACTAGTGAAATCATTTTTTGGGTCCAAATGTGATGTAGAGTCAACAATATGAATGGTTGAATTTTACTGTTGATACTCACAGAGAACATATTTTGCAGCACATTTAAACTTGTAGACGCTGGTCTGTTGCTAGATCCACCGCTGGGCGCGAGCCCCTCCTGATCTGAGGGCGTTCTTCACTGGTTAATATAAGGTACTCCCCCGTTTGCCCTGTCTCACCTTAAAGTTTACTCCCTGTCATAGCTGAATTCGGGGCTTGTTGTAGACTGCCATCAGGCCAACGTACGAGCATTATTTGCTCTTCCTCAAAAACCGTCCAGAAATACAACAGAGCAATGGAGGCGACAGCACTGAGTGTGGGCAAGTCCGTGCTGAATGGAGCGCTTGGCTACGCGAAATCTGCATTTGCCGAGGAGGTGGCCTTGCAGCTCGGTATCCAGAAAGACCACACTTTCGTTGTGGATGAGCTTGAGATGATGAGGTCTTTCATGATGGAGGCACACGAGGAGCGAGACAACAACAAGGTGGTCAAGACCTGGGTGAAACAGGTTCGTGACACTGCCTACGATGTCGAGGACAGCCTCCAGGATTTTGCTGTTCGTCTGACGAGGCCATCCTGGTGGAGATTCCCTCGCACACTGCTTGAGCGGCGCCGTATAGCCAAGCAGATGAAGGAGCTCAGGGCCAAGGTCGAGGATGTGAGCCAGAGGAATGTGCGCTACCACCTCATCAAGGGATCTGGCTCCAAGGCCACCACAACCTCTGCTGAGCAGTCTGGCCTTACTGCTGCAGCCATGTTTGGCATTGATGATGCAAGGCGTGCTGCGAAGCAGGAGAATCAGAGAGTGGATCTAGTGCAACTAATCAACAAGGAGGATGAGGACCTCAGAGTGATCGCTGTCTGGGGGACAAGGGGTGATATGGGCCAAACAACAATAATCAGGGAGGCTTACGACAACCCAGATGTCCAAATCAAATTCCCATGCCGAGCATGGGTAAGGGTGATGCATCCTTTCAGTCCAAAAGTCTTTGTCCAGAACTTGGTGAATCAGCTTCATGCAACCCAAGGTGTCGAAGCTCTGTTGGAGAAAGAGAAGACAGAACAAGATTTAGCTAAGGAATTCAATGGATATGTGAATGATACTAGGTGTCTAATCGTGCTTAACAATTTATCCACCATTGAAGAGTGGGACCAGATTAAGAAATGCTTCCCAAACAACAGGAAAGGAAGCCGAATCATTGTGTCAAGCACACAAGTTGAAGTTGCAAGCTTATGTGCAGGGAAAGAAAGCCAAGCCTCAGAGCTAAAGCAATTGTCTACTAATCAGACACTTTACGCATTCTACAATAAGGTAATTTTTTTTGCAACAATATACCTCTTGATATTATTCTAATTCAGTTATGTCTTTAGATAATTTCTAATTCAATTATGTAGGGTGGTCGAAGTGTGTGGGAGTTACCATTGCACTAGAAACACATGATCTAATGCAACAAAAAAAATGCTCCTTCTATAGTTCATGTTAATACCATGCCACAAATATATGTATTTGGATTTTTCAAAACAAATATGTAACGCCCCAAAGTCCAAACGGCTTAGATCTACTCTGTACACTGAGTGGACCACACCTACCAGCATCCTACTTACGCTTTCATCCTCGCTTCGTGCGTAAAAGGATTAATCCAGTGATGGTAAGATAGACTCTAGAAGCCTTATACATTGGTTTATCTGACCTTTAACAAATAAGGTGGAACTAAACTCTCCACGATATCTCATTAACATGTACATGGGCCACTATAGACCAAATTTCAAACTGGGCCAGATGTCACGAAATATATCTATTTCTTAGAACTTTAGCTAGCGTATGCTAGAAAAGGAAATGGTCTAGACGTGTACAGACTTATACAAGTATAAGACAACAATGCAAACAAGGGCAACGTACAAACATACTGACTCCATTGTCTGACGCCACAATTGATGGCATGCCTGCCTTCATATTCAGTGATTTTAAATATTAAAGGGAAATATATTGGATAAATAGAGAATATATAGGAGGTAGCTAGTAGATTGGTTAACAGATTGATTTACAAAATGGTAAATGTACGTAATGTAGCACAAAAATCCTCTTTGCACAATTAAATTTTGAAGCTCCTATTTTACACATAATTTTGATATGGAGTATTTGATTTCATATCTAGTTAGATCTATTTGCCTCTATCTCATAGAGATTATTGTAAGATGGGTTGATCGAGCAAATGTATTCTCTCATCCTTTGGATTAAATTTATTGTACTTATCACATTCTTTCGAATTTAAACTAATACATATCTTATTGAGAAATCAAATATAAGTCATTAAAATTAGCATCCAAAAACTAAGATTTGGACTAGGCTACAAATTAATGAAAGCAATAATAATTATTATATTACATACTTTAATTTCATGACTAAACATTGTTCATGAAAATTTAAGGCTAAAAGTTGTTCCTAAACATTTCTCTCTTTTGTTTAGGGTTCCCAAAATGGAGAGGACTCAGTGAAGCAAGTGTCTATCTCGGATGTGGCAACCACAAGTACAGACAATCATATAGCGGTCCATTGTGAGATTTCAGATGATCAATCTATGGATGTTGATGAGAAGGTGGTGGCTAGAAAGAGTCTTACTCGCATTAGGACGCATGTGGGTGCTTTTGAGGAAACTCAACTTATTGGGCGAAAGAAAGAAATATCTGAAATTGTAGACTTAATTTCAAATAATGATAATAGCCAGCAGGTTCAGGTGATCTCTGTGTGGGGAATGGGCGGCCTTGGAAAAACCACCCTAGTTGGTGGTGTTTATCAGAGCCCAAAGCTGAGTGACAAGTTTGAGAAGTATGTTTTCGTCACAATTATGCGTCCTTTCAATCTTGTAGAGCTCCTTAGGAGCTTGGCCAAGCAACTACAAGAAGGGTCTTCTAAGGAAGAATTATTAGAAAATAGAGTCAAGAACAAGAAATCACTAGCATCAATGGATGTTCACGAGTTGACTGAGGAGTTGAAAAGGCTACTAGAGAAGAAAAGTTCTTTGATTGTTCTAGATGATTTCTTAGAGACCTCAGAATGGGACTTGATAAAACCAAGGTTATTACCTCTGTTGGAAAAGACAAGCCGAATCATTGTAACTACCAGGGAAGAGAATATTGCCAACCATTGCTCAGGAAAACATGGAGTTGTGCGCAACCTTCAAGTTCTTCAGCTAGATGATGCACTTTGCCTCTTGAGTGAAAAGGTAACATAAATGTCCTTCATTTTGCTTGATTTGAAGTAGCATTGATTTTGGGAGAATCCATTTTTGAACCTCGAGATTTTAATTTGTGCCATGAAAATCCAAAACCAGAAAAAAAAATTTACAATTCAACTATCAAAATTGTTCACATTTGTCCATCTAGCCATTTTGAAGTTGGTTTTCACTTAGTGAATGACACGTGGCAGCTAGGCCCACATATCATATTCATGTTCCCTCTTCTCTCTCTTCCCCACGGTGTCATGTCATCCTCGCACCTCTCGCACTGCGGTCCTCTCCCCCTTTCCCAACTGTTAGATCTTATTTTTATGCAGGATCTTAATTGCCTAACACACATGAACACCTAATCTTAGATTACCACTTAATCACACTTAGATTTGTACTTACGCATAGATTGGAGATGCCTAGAAAGGCCACCGGTGTCCCATGCCTGCGTGATGCAGGCGACGTAGTGTTCATCTCCTCCTTACTGGTGATTGGTGGTGAGGATGGATGCCAGCACAGGGGTGGCTGGCGGCTGACTTCTGGTCTTCATGAGAAGCACCGAGCTTACCTAGACTGATAGTTATTAGGGTAACTAATCACGGTCTTATCACATACTCCCTCCGTCCAAAAAAGAGTGTCGTTTTAGAATTTCAGACATTTTATTTGACCATCCGTCTTATTCAAATTTTTTGTATAAATATCATTTATTTTGTTATGACTTATTTTATCATTAGAGATACTTTAATAATGATTTATTTATTTTATAATTTACACAAAATTTTTAAATAAGACGAACGGTCAAACACGATGTCTAAAAATAAAAACATTAGAGATACTTTAATAATGATTTATTTATTTTATAATTTACACAAAATTTTTAAATAAGACGAACGGTCAAACACGATGTCTAAAAATAAAAAACATCACTCTTTTTAGGACAGAGAAAGTATTAATTAGACACAGTGACCCACCCTTCTTATAGCTCGGGCGCCCTAGGATCAATCCAGTGACCATTGGGTCTATTGAGTCCACCGATCATGGGCTGGAAGTGGGCCATTAAACCCTTAGTGATTCGGTGAGTCATTGACTAAGCCGAGATGATTCAACACCAACCTCTCTCTCTCCTATAAGTCTCCATCCCATCAATGGTTTGACCAACCCACCATGGCCACAAGCATTTCGGCTACATGCTCGGCCATGCACTTGGACATGGCGCACACCATCGCCATCACCACCATGGACCTGGCTTCTAGAAAAGGGAATATATTAATATTTCAGCTTCTGCATCGACTAATGCATATGGCTGCTCATTATTACAAGCGAGCAAAACAAAGTCCAAGGAATCTCAAACATGAAGTTTTGAGCCATGAAGACCATAAAGTTCTCAAAAAGAAAAGACTAAAGAGCAATTCTGTTGCTAAATCGCCAGCTGTGTCTAGCAAACACCTCCATCGCGGTTGTCTCAATAGTCCTACAGCCCGCCTTCATAAAATGGCGATCCTCCTCCTTCTGAAGTAAGGTCCAGTACCTGGTCCAATACGTTCCCTTGAAGATAACCTGCAAATAAGACGGTACTATCACCTTGTCAAACACAATATCATTCTGAGTTAACCAGCCCAGCAAATGGCACTTGCACCCACAAGAATTTGAGACTTCATTTTCCTCTTTAACCCTTTCAACCAACCTGTAAACAAATTGTGTACACTAGTTGAGGGTTTCAGGTTAAAGGAAATTTGAACAAACCTCCACATAAATTTAGCATAATGACAGTTAAAGAGTAAATGTTGTATGGTCTCATTGGTGGAACAGAAACAACACTTCCTATCTCCTTGCCACTGTCGCCTAGCTAAATTATCCTTGGTCAAGATTACGCCCTTGTACAAGTACCACATAAAGACTTTAATCTTGAGGGGTAGTTTAAGTTTCCAAATTAAAGTGTTGTAAGGTAAAGCATGTACACCTAATAATGCTCTGTACATGGAATTAACTGAAAATAACCCGTTCTGATGCAGCCCCCACACAAAGTGATTCCTTTGGTTTCTTAAGTGTGCATCTGCAACTATGACCACTACATTGTGCCATGCTTGCAAATTAAACATGGTAGCAACTCTAGAGACCACAGTAGCCAGTGTGCACTCGTGCTCCCCTGCACCCACCTCCGCTACACACAAGCCTAGCTAGTTTCTAGTGCTGACGCTGGGTGCGCCACGATTGGGCATAGGTCGAGTTTGGTGTGGCCGAGCTGAAAAGAGGGGTCAATGAGGGCAGCCCTGCTCAGGCCATGCCTAGGCTCAAAGAAGCAGTTGGGGAGGTCCATAGCCTTGCACTGGAGCTCGTCCTGGGGTATGCGAGGGTGAAATAGTACTAGAGGCAGCAGACGTCGACGAGGTCACGGGGCGGCATTATTCGGTGTGCACTTTGCGAGTTAGTGACAGGATGCGCATGATGCAAGTGAGCCACTGATTATAGAGAAGAAAAGGGAGCATATGCATGATGGAGGTGGATGGCATGCGCGCAGCAAACGTGGATGGCTCGGCTTATGGCTATGACAATGATGGAACATGGTATTATGCTGACGCGGATGGAGATAGATGCCCACATGGGAGAGCGAGGGCACGTGCGTGGCTGTGGCAAGCATCGGACGATGGGCGGACGAGGGCGTGGCATCTTGCGCGACTACTAGACCTAGCAGCACGGAGGAAATTGAACGCGCAGGCAAGTGACGCTGTGAGAGAGCGCGTGGAGAGGAAAGAGAGACGCCACATGCACGGTTTTGATATTGGATGGCTAGAAAGCCATCCTCAAGGGCGTCGTCTCCCCCAGGGCCGACTCGGGGGGCGACTCGCCTGCACCGCCTCTAACCCACCGTCACAGGCCTCCTCCGGCCGCCGTCGCCGCAGCTCCGGCTTGCGGTGGCGGCGGCCCACCGTGGTCTGTCCTCCCTCTCCCTCTCCTCACCTTCTCTTCCTCCACCGAGCCTTCCACTCTTCGGCAGCTTGGTTGGCCGCCGGCGTGCATGGAGCGGCGGATCCGGGCTCCCTGGGCATGGATCTAGCGTCCCTTGCCCCGGATCTGGCGCGTGGGAGCCCAACTGCAGCGGCGGTCTGCGGTCGCCTGCCGGTCCAGCAGATGGTTGCTGCGCTCGCTGGGGCACGGATCCGGTAGCCCTCGCCCGGATCTGGCGTGCTGCGGCCGGCTGCGCGCGCTGGCGGCCGCCTACGGCGGTGGCGGGGCGGACGGCGTGGTTCTGCCCCTGCCTGAGTCGCACCTGGTCCGACAGGACGTAGCGGCCACCTCTGTCCGGGCGCTGGTGGGGAGACGGAGGCCTATGGCGGCGGGACCTCTGTCGTCACGCGTGGAGCTGCCTTGGTCGGTGCCCGGTGGCGGTGGGTCCTGCTCGTTCGCACGGCCGTTGTGCGGCTCCGGGCTGGCCGAGCACCTCTCCGAGCACTCACGGCCGTCCCACGTGGGCGCCGCATCAGCGCCACGCTCGGCGCCGGCGCCACCAGCGCACCCTCCCTCCCCCGTGCGGAACCCGCCACCACCGCGGGCTCCGTCTGGACAGCGGGTGCATGGCCCGGGCACGACCGGCGGGCGGGGACGACGACGCGCTAGGACTGTCTGTCTGGGCGTGTAATCTCCTCCTCAGCGTGTTCGGACGCGCATCGTCAGCCGTGTGTGCCGCGGGCGCAGCGGGTGGCCTGCTCCTATGACGAACAATATCGGGGTGGAAACCCTGCTTGGATCCTCTAGGCCGGCGGCGGTGGCGCAGCCGCGTCATTTACCTTCTTGAAGGCACCGTCGAGGTTCATGTTCGTCGGAGCAGGCTGGGGTCGAAAGACCTACTCCATTGTTTCCAACGTTGTTGGCATCTGCGGATGTCAAGGTCCTTCCTGAAGGCATCGTCGGAGCACCACCGCAGCACATCTTCCATTGCCCTCGTCGATCCTGCCGCGCAGCCGCCTTCTGCTGAAGTTTCTGCTGTGCCTGTGTGTGCCTATGTTCCAACACATTGGTTTGTCCTACAGCACTTCACCTCGCCGGCGTCGTTCCTAGCGGATGCTTTGCCGCTACAGCTCTCTTCTTTGACGGATGCTTTGCCGTCGTAGTTGCTGGCCCCCCTCTTTGGCAGATGCTTTGCTGCTGAGAGTATCGTGGCCGCCCCCCGCTGTGGATGCTTTGCCGGGCTTCTTCCCTGACAGATGCTTGGCCGTCTGTGCATTCCTGGCGGATGTTTTGCCGTCTTTGGCTCTTTGGCCCCCTCTCTGGTAGATGCTTTGCTGCCGAGAGTGTGCTGGCCCGCTTCTTGGCGGATGCTTTGCCGCCTTGGTCGCTCGGTTCGTTGGCGGATGCTTTGCCGCCATTGCTGCTGGTTACTCGTTCTCTACTCGTTCTCTGGGTGGATGCTTTGCCACCTGGGCTTGGTCTTTTGCGTAGGAAACCTTTGCGTTGTTATCTTTTATCGCAGGCACAGTGGTAGGTCTTGGTGTTGAGGGCAGTCGCTCTTTTTTTGTATCTTTTTTGTTCCTATGTTTATCCCAGGTTACTCACTACTTTCTTGGTGGTTTGTAATCTGTGCTATGAGGGTTCTCTCATAGCTGACTTGTAATTCACTCCTCTGAATGAAAAACGGGCTATATCCCCCGATCGCGAAAAAAAAATATTGGATGGCTAAAGGTTTTTTCTTTTGGACTTCTTGTATGACCAAAATCAAATCTGACTTGATAAAAAAACTATGACGATAGTTCGATAATTAAAAATGGACTTTTCCATTAGGCCCCGTATAGATCCTTTAATTTGGAATTGAATTTATTCTAATAAATTATAATTTAGGCACATATTAATTAAGCTAATATGATTGTATATGGTTATTTGTAGACTATTGTTAGTCATGCAAGGGAGATGCTTAAATGTTGCATTTCTACTGTAGGGAAGCGAGTTGAAGGGCATGCTATAATTTAAAGAGTAGAAATATAGCATGATGATCTATAGAATCAATTTTCCTCTCCCAACTTATGAATTTGAGATATAAGCTTATATGTGAATTTTGGAAAGTTGTGGAATCTCAAATTCCAAGGTAAATAGCCTAATTCATTAAGTAGATTCCAATTCCTCTAGAATGAAAGAATCCAAATGGCCCCTTACTTTTTTCCGTATATGCGAAATAGCATTATTAATAATTGCCCTAACATTCCAAAGATTCTATGAATGGTTTTGACATCATATAATTGGGAGAGGGCCTATGCCGCTTGGTTATACATAGGAAAATGCAAATTGTTTGATATTATTTTAATCATTTGAGTAATCCAATCAAGAGATTGTTTGTGCGCATAGAAATAGCATATACAAGATTCATATATATATATATATATATATATATATATATATATATATATATATATATATATATATATATATATATATATATATATATATATATATATATATATATTATTTAATTTGTTCTCTCGGTATGCTCCCTGAAATCACCTGAACTGCATGGATTTTAGACGTGACTTTGTTTTTGTATGTAACAGAGGACCTTCATTCCCAAATTTTATTAATACTAAAAAGAAATATATCTAAGCTTAGTTATTTTATGCTTTTAAGCCTTATAAATCTTATAAATTGTATCAATATCAGGTATTTGATGACGCTACATATTTGGATGAGCAAAATAATCCCGAGTTGGTTAAAGAAGCAAAACAAATCCTTAAGAAGTGTGGTGGACTTCCCCTTGCAATAGTTGTCATAGGTGGCTTTTTGGCAAACCGTCCAAAGACTGCAGAAGAGTGGCGGCAATTGAACGAGAATATCAATTCAGAATTAGAGACGAATCCAAAGCTTGGAATGATAAGAACCGTCCTTGAAAAAAGCTATGACGGCTTATCCTACCATCTCAAGTCTTGTTTTTTTATATCTGTCCATTTTTCCTGAAGATGAGAACATTAGTCGAAGGTGTCTGGTGCGTCGGTGGGCAGCAGAAGGTTACTCAACTGAGACCCATGGGAAGTCGGCCATTGAAATAACTGATGACTACTTCATGGAACTCAAGAATAGAAGCATGATTTTACCATCTCAGCAATCAGTTCACAGCAGGAAATCAATTGACTCTTGCAAAGTCCATGATCTCATGCGTGACATTGCCATCTCAAAGTCAATGGAGGAAAACCTTGTCTTCAGACTGGAGGAAGGCTGCAGCATGAACATCCATGGCCCAATACGCCATCTTGCTATCAGTAGCAACTGGAAGGGGGATAAGAGTGAATTCGAGGGCATACTGGACTTGTCCCGAATACGATCGCTATCTCTGTTTGGCGAGTGGAAGCCATTTTTCATTTCTGACAAGATGAGGTTTCTACGAGTGCTTGACTTGGAAGGGACTGCAGATTTAGAATACCATCACCTTGATCAGATTTGGAAGCTTATTCACCTAAAGTACCTTTCTCTACGAGGATGCAGGGGTATTAATCTACTGTCAGATTCATTGGGCAACCTAAGGCAACTCCAAACGCTAGACGTCAGAGATACATGGGTAAAGACTCTGCCAAAAACCATCATCAAACTTCGGAAGCTACAGTACATCCATGCTGGAATCAAATCAGATTATGTAAGAGAGGAAAATGATAGTTTAATGGAGAGGTGTCTTGGCGGGGCGTGTCTCTGTGCGACATGTTGCTTACCTATTCTTTTGAGCATAGATGGCCCCATCTGTAAGGCCCTTACCAGACGTGATGCATGCACTTTCGCTTGCTGCGTGGAATTCCCTGCAGTCGTGACGGGAGCAGATGAAGAAAGAGGTGCTAGGGTGCCAAGGGGTATCAGAAAGCTTAAAGACTTGCACACACTATCGGAAGTGAGTGTCGGAAGGGGAAATAACGTTCTACGGGACATCAGAATGCTCACGGGGTTGCGCAAGTTAGGAGTGAGCTGCATCAACAAGAAGAATGGCCGTGCGTTTTGCTCGGCCATTTCCAATCTCAGCAGACTAGAATCACTGTCGGTGAGTTCAGCAGGAAAGGCAGGTTTGTGTGGTTGCTTGGATGAGATATCCTCACCTCCGGAAAACCTGCAGAGCCTCAAGCTGTACGGAAATCTGGAAAAGTTGCCTCAATGGATCAAGGAGCTACAGCATCTTGTGAAGTTGAAACTAGCAGGCACTAGGCTATTGGAGCACGATGCTGCTATGGAATTCCTTGGGAAACTACCGAGCCTGGAAATTCTAGTTCTGTATCGGTCATCGTTTCAGTGTGAAGAACTTGGTTTCAAATCTCCGCAGGGCGGAATAGCATTCAGAAACCTCAGGGTGCTTACGCTTTCAGTGTCAGGCATCAAATCGGTAAAATTTGACGAAGGAGCAATGCCCAAACTGGAGCGGCTGCAGGTCACAGGCGGAGTAAATAATGAATTTGATTTTACTGGGCTAGGATTTCTCCCAAGCATCAATGAGGTCCAGGTCAGAGTTTCCTTTCCTTGGAATTGGGACAGGATAAGAGCCGCTTCTGATACTGAGACATCGCGCAAGATATTTGAGGAAGAAGAACTAGAAGAACAGCGCAAGATAGGTGAGCTCAAGAAGAAAATCCAGGAACAGCTAGCTCAGAATACAAACGAACCCATTGTGACGGTCACTACGGCAGAACTGAAATTTTCCAAGTTGCTTCTCCTAGTGCCAAAAAACGTGCACTCGGGGAACTAGCTCTTTCCCGAGTGTTGCACTCGGGGAAGAAATACACTCGGGGAAGAGAGGCTTCCCCGAGTGCCTCAGATTTATAGGCACTCGGGGAAGAACGGCACTCGGGGAAGGTCCTCTTCCCCGAGTGTTGCACTCGGGGAAGAGAGGCACTCGGGGAAGAAAATTGTACATGACGGCCCACCTTCGCACGCCGTTACATTTTGCGCAATGTCTCGGACAGGTATGTACGTTTGCCATTTTGCGCGACTCTTTGATATATAATAGATACACAGGAATTTATCAAAGTCTTTTCGGCAATTAAGAAACGCTTTATGATGATATTAGCATACACCCGTGTCTTTCGCAGATACAGGTTCAGATCACCCGTCAGAGGCTCAAGAAGATCAGCGGGCTGCCTGGGAGCAACTGCCAAGTGGGTCCAAGTCCAATATAGTACCTACGTGGGTGCGTACCAGTGCCCGTGCCTCCATTCCCTGTTGTGCGCGTGTTATTTATTTCATCATTTGTGTGTTTGAGTGTTTCAATTCAATTGTTTGGTGGTGTACGTGTGACGTGTTTGTGCCTCCGGGTGGTTATGACTTATGAATTGCCCCTTCAGCCTGGTTCTACTTGCTTTCTGCTGTTTATGAAGATACGAAGATGCTCTTGCAGTGTTACGTGACAGGAATCCACCCAGTGGCATTTTTTTATATGGCCCATTCAAATACTTGTTTAGAAGTGGCCAAAGTTTATTTCCTTTTGTATGTTGACATACACATGCGCTTTATTATGGTTTGCATTTTTGGTTTGGTGACAACTATACTGCTAGAATTCAGAGATGATGTTAGCTGCAATTATAAAATTAGGGCTAATTCATGAGATGAATCATGAATGGTACGGAACAGTGGGCTTCATGCTAGCGAGCCAGCGAGCCCCAAGCTAGTAGTGATGGGCCTAGTGATTTGAGTTGCCAAGGAATGAAGACTTTGGGCCAAAGGCCAAAGTGGTGCTACTAGTTGGTCCACATAGAAAAAAAAAACAAAAACAACTTGAATGCTTCTTTCCGCACGTGCGTACGGAAAGACTTCTGCATGCACATACTAAACGACAAAAAAATGTAGATGAACTCATCTGCCGTCGCCGCCGCCGGAGATGAAGCGGGTGGTGGCGTTAGGGTTCAGGGTTTTCAGGGTTTGTATGCTCTCCGTGCTTAGAATGGGTTGCCGAGGAGAGGTTGTCGGGCTGGCGGTGGTCATGGTCGAGACAACGGCGGATGGTGGGGACGCCACCCGCTGGGCGGTGGGAGAGGGTGGTTAGGTAGTGGCTGCGGCAAGGCGTCTCCGGAGAAGAAGAGAAGGTTGGGATTAGTGTGGCGGTGGTGGATGGCTGAGGTGGAGGCGCGCCGCCAAAGCTTGGGAGGTGGTGGAGGCGGGGGCGCTCGCTTCGGATCTTGATGAGAAGCTCAAGTTAGGGGTGGCCGTGGTCGAGGGCGGCAATGGAGGCGACATCCACGGCGTCGGAGCCGGGCAGGGTGAGCCAACCATGGGGGAGTGTGAAGAAGAATAGAAGATAACGTGTGAGGAAGAAGAAAGTGTACAGGTAGGGTGTACACTGCATGCCCGTGCGCTTGCTAGTAGAGTCCCAAAAACAAATATAGGTTGCATGTGGGTCCACCACTCTTATGTTCTTGAAAATTGAAACAAACAAATGTGTAGCAAATGTTGAAACATGCACTTTTGCAAACTTTATGGCTGAAAATCAAAATAGTATGTGCACAACTAACATAGCACCCTTAAAACTTTATGGAGTATTTTGGCTGTGGTATATGTAATTCTTTTCACATACGTGTGGGTGCAAAAGTTTACTGTAGCGGCTGCAAGAAAAAGCTGCTGCTGTTGCCTTTTCTTCTCTCTCAAATTACTATATCGTCAAGCTGCAGCAGCTGCTTTTTGCCGCAGCCGAACACCCGCAATTTTAAAGGAGCACTCCTGTGCAATGCTCATGATCTGATCGGCGAGCTCACAAAATGTTCACATATATGGTGACTCACAAATAATCATAGGGACCAGTTGCGCCCCCTCCACTTCCCACGCGCATGCACACGGGACTGTCTGCGCCCGTTCGGCAGCGCCCCAGCAGGCGGCTGCAGTAGGTGAGTCCTATTGCAAGATATGCAACACCAGATCTACTTTTGCAATATGCAGATGAAAGACTCAGGGGCGAAGCCACGTTGAGTTTAGGTGGTGCACCGGCACCAGGCAAGAAAAAACATTTAATACTAAGTAGCTTATTTTAACCATATAAATCAGTTGAAAGAAGACATATTCTACACTGTTGTTAACGTTGTGCACCACCATAAATTTAATACTAGCTTCGCCCCTGGAAAGACTTACAATATATGTCCATAACAGCTGAAACACTTGCAATATACGTTTGAAACACTTGCAAAACACTTAAAAACGTTTGAAAGTCATTGCAAACATATGCATCATCCAAATAAAATACTTGCAACATGCGTATGAAATATCTGAAACACATGGAAACATACGCTTGCAACATGCGTAAGTAGCCATTACAACATATGCAACATCCAGATAAAACACTTAAAATATACGCGTCCGAAACACGGCATGACCGTTGGCCATGGCCCGTCGCGGCAGAAAGCTCGGGTCGGTAGTAGCGTGGCTCCCTATCATGATGTCTAGCCGGCGGCGACCTTCACCTGGTGGCGCCAGGGTGGGGTGCGGCTAGGGACGCTGCACGGCACGGAACGGGATAATGGCACGGTGCGGCATAGGATGGGGGTGCGTGTGCGCGGCGGGTGATGGCTGCGGCGGTGAGGTGGAGTGGGGCGAGCGCACGGCTCAGTGAAGCCGCGACGGCACGAGACAGAGTGAGGAATTTTTTTTTTTTTTGAGAGAGAGATGGGGAGACGTAGGTGAGTCTGCAGGCTTGGGTTGGTAGCGCGCAGGCCCGGAAAGGCGACGTCCAGACAGAGCATTTACGAATCAAAGTATGCCTTATTTTCATTAACTTAAAAACAGGATGGTACAACTACAAAGTACATATCCCATTCCGAAAAGGTCGTCGTCTTCAGCTAATTAAGTCTCATCTTCAAACTTGATTTTTTTATCGAGAAGCAGGTGCTACGAACATCTTATCATCACCTCAGTTGTTCTTATCCTCACTTCGTTCTCATTCAACGCATTCACATCGTTTTCTCTTCATGTACCTCTCACAGGGAAGCTTGCCGCAGAAACTCCACACAAAAGTTGGGGGCAGCCGCTGCCCCCATGACGTGAGTTTTCTTGACGTTTTCGACATTTGGCGGGCGGCAGTTCGGCACAAGAAAGAGGCAGCAAAAGGCCTCAAACTTTTGTCATTTGTGCCTGGATGGTTACACCAATCACCTAATTGACGCAACTTAGCTCCTTTCCCATATTCAGTTTGTGCTGGATTTGGATATATCTCGGTGATAGGACATGCATGGGATGGTATTTGTTGCGATTGTTGTTCGGCAAACCAACGAAAATATGTGAACGGTTCGACGAATACAAAAAGATGATAAAGGCACGGACAAAGCTATGGAGAGAACAGTGCGTGTTTAGAGAAGAAATCGTGTGAATTTTCAGAACATCAGCGCGAGGCAGATCTCTCCTACTTGAAAACTAGGCCTGAGGGTGAGGATGGCTGACGCTGAAAGTTGCTTCTTACTAGGCTTTGTCGGATCGAGCGAGGACTTTGTCTCAATCCTTGTCCTGTTTCTTTTCTTTTTACATACAAGCAAACCAACAAGTGCTGCTCGAATTGCAGGCGGGGCGGGCTCTTAACGAGACCCGCACGCTCGCCCCGCAATTTTTTCCTTCGTGGCTGTAGTGGCCCAGCTGCAAATATTTTGTGGCCCAACGTCTCCTGAACCCGCCAAGCCCGTTGGCCCAGCTCGCAAGACCCGCAAGGCCGCAACAACTCCATCCATCTCCTATCAGTCTACCACTATCGCGCCGTCAGTACGGTGGCGTCGGGCGTCGCCCTACTCCGCTCGCCCTTCCGGTTCGTGCGCAGATGGGAACACCGATTCTGACCGTGGCAGGCGGCGGAAACCTGGCCCTTGACTCGCGCCCTTCCATGGTGCTGCAAGAGGAGGCAGGAGAGGATGGGGGCCCCAAGACCCAAGCGCCGGCTTCTGCGGGATTGGGGCGCTAGATCTCGGGTGTGGCTTCGTCGAAATTCTTACAGACAGATAAATATGGGTAAGGATTTGCTCGGTTCCCTTTGATTTTGGTTGTATGCACATATCTATTCTTTTCTTGGAGGATCCAGGCCGAGGTCATATGCTAGTGCGTCCTGTATGTCACCCAAGATTGTGAAACTTGACTGGTCAGGGCTTGTGCCTATGTTACATGGCGAACTGAACCTGAAATTTTTTCACAGTAAACTGCATGGGTTAGCTAACCTTTGCCATTTGAAAAATAGTCTATCTGACAGCTATATGTTTGGCAGAGGAAACCAGCTAACCCATACTCAACTCATATAGACTAATTTGAATTGCAGACATCAATTTGATAAGTAACAAGTGCTTGCAAGATTCAAAGCCATGGCCCAACAATTAATTCAGCATAAAAATGATAGCTAACAATGCTGCCTGTACAAAGATCCCAGTCACATCTAGTCATCTTCTAGCATCTTTGACTAACATGATAACTAATAGTACTGCCAATGCGTCCAATAATTTGCTAACTTATTAGTAGCTACCGCAGGCCCAAAAGCGAGAAATCATTGGAATAGTCCAAGATGCCAGGTTCTGATGCCAGGTTTAGATGCCAGGTTCTGATGCTAACATGATAACTAATAGTACTGCCAATGCCAGGTTCTGATGCCAGGTTTAGATGCCAGGTTATGATGCAGGCCCAACAATTAATGCCAGGTTTTGACTGGTGATGGCTACTTGGTTAGGCTGTAGCAGGTCACTTGGGATCAAATTGTAGCTCTGAAAATCTAGAATGAAACCATTCTCTTGTTTTGCAGTCTGTCACATGCGCATAATGTTGTCAAATCTCTTGTTTCCAGATGTGCTGGTGTTGACATGGCAACCCTGCCATCTGAGCTTGTGCCTGAAGAATTGAGTGGTCAAGAAGCAGATCAACAAAGGAGTAAGCATACAACTTCAAAGAGTGTGAACGTGAAGAAGTCATTGCTAGTGAAACGGAAGTCATCTGCTGTTAATGCTCCAAAGCCTCCAACAGAGAAGCGGAGGAAGTCATCTGCTTCGAACGTGCAATTTGTGAGGTCCCCGCTACTGAATAGGATCCTAGCATCGCCAAGGATGCGCCACTCCAGAGACAATTACCAGAGGTCACCATATGCAAGATTGTCATGTTCAACCTTACCCGATGATACAAGAATGGCTGCTTCTCCTAATCTAGGCCGAGGTTAGATTTAAATTGCTGCGTGCACTATAATTATTTATCCTAATCTGCTGTAAAAAAACCAATATATTTATTTGCTGCTTTAATGTTGTCCTAATCAATACAAGTATACTTATGCTATAGATTCATCGAGAACAGTTAAAAGGCACAAATCTATCAACAGAGCCCAAGGCCGGCGCTCCACTACGGTAGAGGAAGATGAGGTAGGAGAGGATGAGGGTGATGAAGCATCCAAGATCCAAGCACTCAATTCTAGGTAATGATTCCCTCAGTCTTCACCTCCCTTCAACAACTCTTTGTGCAATATTTATTTGTTTCCTAAAATTTTAAAGTTAAAATTTATTGTCTTGAATTCAGCCATTACAGGAATCATATGGAAACTCTACCATTTGAGGCTATGCCAGAAGATGTAGGACAACAAAGGAGTATGCAGCATCAAGGAGGCAAAGATGCAGCATCAAGGAGCGTGGATAGGATCAAGTTCTTGCTGTCGAAACGGAAGTCATCTGTTGTTAATGCTTCAAATCATTCAGAAAGAATGCAGAGGAAGTCATCTGCTTCACATGTGCATTTTGTGAGATCTCCGATACTTAATAGAATGCTACAGTCACCAAGGATGAGCCAGTCTCCGGTACTATCTGCAAGATCATCATCTTCGTCTTCATCTGATGATACAAGAATGGTTATTTCTCCTGATCTTGGCCCAGGTTAGATTTAACTTCCTGCATGTTGAAGCAACCGGCTTATGTCTCAAATTTTTCTTGCCGTCTTAACTTTGTTGATTTGTTTTGTCTTGGTTAGGGTCTTGTTTCTATTGTCCTGGTCCCTTAGATGAAAATCAATTATTAATTGTATACTTGGTCCAAGTGAATTTCTTTGCTGCATGAGATGCCTTTAGTTACTGACTATGTATACTTTAGTAAATGCTTGTACTAATCAATACTTACATACTTATTGTATAGATGCATCAAGACCAATTAAGAGACGTAAACTTAGATCTGATGTGTGGAAAGAATTTGAGCCTATTTATGAGGGGAATCTAGTAGTACAGGCTAAATGTATTCATTGTTTGGAGCTCTTGTCTGCTACTCGAGATAATGGTAGAAGTGCTTGTCGTAGGCATTTGAAAGTGTGCAAAGAAAGGACTAGAATGAACCAGTTGGTTGAAAGCAAGAACACAGGAGGACTATCCCCTGATTCACTAGCTCTGAAGAATTGGAAGTTTGACCAAGAGGTCTCACGTAATGCCATGGTCAACTTTATCGTATTGCAGGAGCTGCCCTTTAGTTTAGTTGACCATGCACCATTTCAGAAAATTTATTGCTACCTTAAATCCTTGGTTTACCATAGTGTCTAGAACTACAGTTGCTAAAGATATTATGAGCTCATATGAGGATAAAAGGTTAGCCCTTCGAGAAACTATCAAAAATTCAAATTCAAGGGTCTGTCTGACTGCTGATCTGTGGACTTCAAATCAGAACCTAGGTTACTCGTGCATTACTTGCCACTTCATTGATAATGACTGGATGTTGCAGAAGAGAATAATAGGTTTTGGTCTTGTAGCTTCTCCCCATGATGGTTTTACTTTGTTTAATGCATTGTTGAAGTGTTTGCAAGAATGGAAGTTAGAGCACAAGCTATTTAGCATCACATTGGATAATGCAAAGAACAACAACAACATGGTTGGTTACTTAAGGAAAAATCTTTCAGAAAGACACCTTATGCTTGGAAATGGTGATCTGCTACATATGCTTTGTGTAGCGCATGTGTTGAACCTTATTGTCAAGGAGGGATTTAAGGTGATAGATGGTGCTACTGACCGCATTCGAGATAGCGTCAAGTACATTAGAAGCTCACAAGCCCGTAAACAGCGTTTCGAGGAAATCATTGTACAATTAGGTATATCCTGTGAGAAGAGACCGTCTCTTGATGTTCCAACTCGGTGGAACTCAACTTATTTAATGTTGAAGTCTGCAGTAGAGTATAGGGCAGTCTTTGATGTTATGGAGTCACAAGATCCTAATTACATAGACAAGCCTTCTAATACAGATTGGAACATGGCAGACCTACTTTGCAATGTGTTCAAACCCTTCTATGATGCTACGAATGTAGTTTCTGGTACATTATACCCAACAACAAACCATTGTTTCCATGTCCTATGGGAAGTCAAAGGGAAAATAGAAACTTTGGAATCACAAACAGATATTTCCATTGCAGTTATGGCGAGCAAAATGAAATTGAAGTTTGAGAAATACTGGGATATATGCATGTTGCAAATATGTGTCCCAGTAGTTTTAGATCCAAGGTTCAAGTTCAGTTTTATATCATTTCGGTTGAACGCTGGTTTTGGAGATAAAGGTCCAGCATACACTGAAATGGTGAAGGCCACAATGCAAAATCTGTTTTCTGCATATTCATCAATGGCACCTGATTTAAACTACTCACAACCAGAGTCCAATGATGTTAATATTGATGAAGATGACTGCTGGGCAGACTTTGAACAACATCTTGCAGCACAAAAAAGGAAGAGAGTGAAAAGTGAGCTTGACACATATCTGCAAGATGATCTTTTCCCTCGACAAAAGAAATTTGATATTCTGCAGTGGTGGATGATGCATTCTGCAAAATATCCTGTAGTTTCACGTATGGCGAGGGATGTGCTTGCAGCACCTGCATCAACTGTAGCTTCTGAATCTGCATTTTCCACTAGTGGAAGAATTGTTAGTGACTACAGAAGCCGACTAACAAGTAAGAAAGTTCAAGCCTTAGTATGCCTGCAGGATTGGTTGAGAGCAGAAGGTACATTTTCTTTTAATTGTACAAAGTAGTTAAGTAGCATATTGTTAGTTTGAGTATTCTTGTTTGAGCAATATTGGCACCTTATAACTCATTACTCGCTCTTATTTCAGGTTTATCAGATGTTAAATTATCAGAAGATGATATTGGCGATGGCGACGATCAAGTAAGCAATGTCTTACGTATTCAACTTATTTCTGTTCTGTGATTGGTTTCTTGCAAACTTGCAATGACTCCCTTGTTTTTAGTACTACCTGTGAAGAGTACTACCTGCAAGTTTTTAGTTGAATCCTAAAAAGTACTACCTGCAAGTTTTTAGTTGAATCCTAAAAAGTGCTACTACTGTGAAAAGTGCTACTAAGGTTACAAGTACTGGATTTCTGTTATTTTTCTTGCTGTTGATGGCTGCAACTCATGTGGTGATTGGTGAAGTAAGGAGGTCCTGGATTTTTCTTATTGTTGATTTCTGTTTTGATTTCGCTATCTGGTCCTGGATTTGTCAAGGTCTGAACTGAACATCTTGTGAGCTGTGTCTGTGTGACACCAGCGCCAAGGCAGCTGCTAGCAGCAGCTGCATGCCCGTGCTTTCAGGGCGTGACCCTACAATACAACAAGGCAGGTGCAATGGAACTGGACTTCCATTCAGTTCATGTCCATGCCTGCCTCCCGTCCTTGTCACGGGCAGGCTCGCTCACTCACTCATCCAGACAACAAGTTCCCTTCTCCAGCTCTGTTCTCCGATGTGTGTGCATGCATGTCCGTGTGTGTGCGCGTCCCTATCGTCGACTCGTCGTTGTGGTGCATGGCTTGCCCATGCTTTCCACATTCCATATGTTTTTTCAACTCACTCAAAGGCCTCAATCAAATGCATCTCGTGTTCTAGAAGACGAGGATCTGATGAGTTCACAAGTAGGAGTAGGAGAGGTGTAGAGTAGCTGTCTTTCCTTGTCTGTCTTTGTGGAAATGCTTACCGTTCTGTCGGTGGAAATGCTTCTTCCTGCAGGTTTCATCTGTTGATGGCTGCATAAATGGGTGATGGTTTTCTCGCTGGTCCAGAGATGGGCTAGCTTTTAATAGTCTGTTGTGTGTCAAATTTTCTTCATAGACAAGTGTGAAGAAGTTGCTTTTAGTATGAATCCTGTTACTGAAAAATTTGCTTTTATTTGCTCATATTCAGTCCTACATCATATTCTGATGAAGTTTCTTTTTGTTGTTTTTGAACTAAGGACATTTGAAGTAAGGAGGTGTCGGGTTCAGCAGAGCAGGACGAAGAATCATGTTCGAAATTTTTTGTTTTATAATCAATTTGGAAGTGCCGGGTGCACAGTAAATGAAAAGGAAATAGTGCATTTGTCTTTGTCACTGTAAAAATTTCTTTCAGCTTGCCATTTCAACTTCTTTATATCACTGTATATGTGGGAATCTTAAATATTTGGTCCTGGAGTCTGTGTAGTGGAGGCGTGGCTCCCATTCCAGCTTTGTTCTTGTCATCATTCGTTTAAGCTATTGTGTTCGTGGAGATACTGTACATACAGTCTCTGGTTGTAGCGGGTCTCGCGGGTTTTGCAGCCTAGTTTGTTAAGTCCGCGGAAAACTTGTCCGCAAAGTTTACAGCTTAGCGGCCGGCCGCAGGCCCGCAGTAAACTTTGCGGCAAGCGATGCGGGTTAGCGGCCGGCCGCGAATGGGCCCGCCTGCAATTTGAAGTGCTGCTCATCAGAGAGTCAGATCTAAATCGGACGTCTGCGGTTGAGGGGCGGGCTGAGGTCGCCGGTGCTGCGAGTTCACGGCGGGGCGCCAATGGCACGAGCTAAGCTCTTCGCCGGATTGATGTCGGGATCTCATTTTCGGGCTGGGTTGACCCAGGCGAAGGCAGAGGACAGCTCGGCTAAAAGCATCTAGGGGGTTTGAGAACAACGGCGGATGCTCGGTGGCGGTAGGCAAAGCGCGCAGCAGAGGCGGCTTCCACTGGGCTGCCGGTTGGGCCGGCCAGATCGGCTTCTTCGCGGGCCACAACCGAGAGGAGAGGGAAGGGAAAACTGGGCTGCGGAGCTGAGGGAGAGGGCTGCGCGCCTGCGCCTGGCGGGGGAAGTACAGAGCAGGCCGGGAAAGCTTGAGCTGAAAGAGAGAAGTGAGAGTGGTTTGAACCACTGCGGTTCTCGGGCCAAAAGTGAGTTTGCGGTGTTTCGATTTTTTTCTTTTATTTCAGTCTTTTTCAAATGATTTTAAATCCATTTTGAATTTCAGTCAAATCTGCACAGTACAACAAATCCGATGCACCAGCATATATGCTCAAACATGTACCTAAAGCCTTATGATGAATTTTAAATAAAAAAGGTTATTACTTTTGCTATGTTTAAACGTGCACAATATACATAACTAAATCATTTTAATTCAGTTTATGAAATGCAAATTCTAGTGTGTTAAATGGGCACAAGAGAAACAGTGCCCGGTGGTATGAAATATAATGGTCAAATCCAAATGGCTAGTCTACGTGGCAGCACCAAAACTATCCGATGGTACCACCGGAGCGTTTTAGTGAGTACACAACAACCTGAAACGGCTAGTTTCTTTTGTTTGGGGGGGGGTTATATATGCCCCCCCATGGCCGCTCTTTTGAAGAGGTTTGGTGTGCTAATGTTGTATGAGTGTCGATACACTCTACCAAGTCCTCTAGACACCATATGCGCTTAATAGAAGATTAGGTTATTAGCAATTGTGCTTAGCCTAGTCAGACCACTGCTTATGCATTTGCTCTAGATTTAGGCCTAGTGTGTTTAGTAAGGTTTACACACCTCTCACCACTCGGTGCTTGCATGCACCATTGTTGTACTTAGAGAGGATTGTAGTCTTGCTAGATGACACTACACCACATTTGTGATGTGGATGCCACAATGTACAGGAGGGAACGAGGTCCGCGGCGATTTGGCTAGAAGCTCGACAGTGAAGACAACAGGGACCAGCCTAGGGAAATGCCTAGCGTAGACCTACTAGCACATAGGGAAGGTCCTCGGGCTCCACAGAATTACCTGACCGGGAGCTTGGCCCTTGCAAGGGGTTCTAACAAGGATTAAGGGAAGCATGAGCTTATCGATATCTTGTTAAAAATACTAGAGTTCTCAACAAGAATTTGCATTTCTTAGTTAACCTTCTACACTTTACATTATGAATCTAGGTTGCAGTGGCGAATCTAGGATAAATTGTCGCTGGGGTCGGACTTACTCATGACCTAAACTTATAGTAGTCTTTTTCGAACGAAAACTTATAGTAGTCTAACAGCACGGATAACATAGACATAAATATTAATAACGATAATAAAATATCACAGAAATTATCCTTCCTATCTGCTGAAGCATATGGAAGCTCGTCAAAATTTACCTATGATTGGTTTTTGTTGCACTTCCATCTCTTCTTGAGGCGCCCGGCCGCCCGCATCGGGATTTTCGTCATCTCTTTTTGTCCTCCATCTAGATTCTCATTATCAATAGTTGGTGGTAATTTCCTTTTCAAGAATCATTTCAATGTGCTTTGATTGTCTATGAAATTAGCCAACACAGTGAAACACTAAAGAAAATTTTTGCAAGAAACCACACCTATCTCTTACTACGATTCTTGCACCAAAAGAGGGCCAACCAGCGTGGCCACGTCACCGGCTTTTCCCGGCCGTCCGATCGGCCTGATGGATGGCCTAGATGGTGCTAGCCTTGGTATTTTTTCAAAAAAAACTCTCAAACTTTACAAGAATCAACCCGCACTCTAGTCCTCCTCACATGATTTTTTGCAAAAGAGTCCTCGAACTTCACAGAAATCAACCTGCAGTCCAGAGCTTCAAAATGGGCTGCGCTTGCCGTAGCCACGAACTGCCGAAGCCGCCGCCGCCGAGACCAAGCGCAGGAGCACCGCGCCCTTGCCGCCATGTTGGACGACGTCGCCGGAACCCGGAACCGTCGCCAACCGCTGCACCTCTCGTCGGAGATCGACGCCGCCGGTCGCGCCCCTGCGCTGCTCCTCGCTGAGCACCGCTCTGCTATGCTCGCAGCTCTGTTCCCGACAGGCACCGAGGCCGACCTCCTGTCAACCTCGCCGTGACCCGACCAAGGAGCGCCGCCGCCGAAGCCCAACTTCCACCAGCGCCCTACCCTTCCCTCTCTCTTTCTCCCTCTTCCCTCTCTCTGACGGCAAGCACAGAGGGGAGGCGACCAGCACGCCGGCGCTCTGCGTCTCCGCGTCGTCCTCCTCTGCCTTGCTTCCTCTCTCCCTCCTCTTCCTTTCTCTCCGTTCTCCCTCTCTCTTGCTAGCAATTGTTTTGACCGTGACGGGAGAAGCAGACGAGCCTTGGCCCTGTGACCGAGCGACTGGGACCAATGCCAAGCGCCAGGCCACGTCCCTGCAGCCAACAGCAGCACACCCATCTCTTTCCCTCCCTTTTCTTCTCTGTAGAACAGGTGCACAAGAAATAAAGAGAGACGAGGGAAGTCCACCAGATCGGTGTTTGTGTCCATCAGCACGTGATGGTCAGCTCTGACCCCTGGCTCGACCCATGCGTCAGCCCAGGGAGAAACGCTAGGTGCACACGGAAACGTACACAATAGATGAAAAGGTAAGTTTTTAATTACACAAAAATTCCTAGAAAATTTCTAAATACACTAGAGTAGCTCTAGAGCATACCTACATAATTGCCACTCATTTTCATTAGTTACAACTTTTATAAATAATTTCTATGCTTTATTCACCCGTGAATAGTCGGTAAACCTTAATAATTCATATCTCGCTCGTTTTAAATCTGAATCTCGAAATTCTTGCACCATAAATCATCTAAAACAAAACACAGCATAATCATACCCTTGATCTATTATTTGGTTCCCACTTAAATTCTAGATGTGTCTACTTTTATTTTCTTTATTGAATAATTAAGCAATAGATATTCGGCCCAAATACGCCTTCCTATTTCCATGCGAATTTATTATTTATCTAAAACATTTGTAATTTTGTAAACAACATAATAAAACAAATAAAAATAAAAAATATCAAACCAAGTTTGTTGGATTACACACAACTAGCACTTCACTGTAAACACATGACATCACATGTTTTAGTGTAATTTTTTTTGCTATTAATGTGGATCTAGCTTTCTCTACAGTTTTCGATAAATAATCAATACAGTTAGTTTCTTCATTCAAATTGCTATGAAATTTTTACGGTAGCTTACACATATTACCTATATTGCTTAAAAATGTGCATCTACCTTGCACACCATTATTATTGTTCTACGCATGAAATAAATTCTGCATCAACTATAATACAACAATATATTACTAAAATAAATACTTATCCTACTACACTCGATAAAACAACTCCTACAGAAAAAGAGTGTATCAAACGCTGCAAACGGTCCACACACTCGCCGTACGCGGCGTTGCTGCGACCAATCGTTTCAGAATCCTCATGAATAGATATATGCAATAGATCCATAATATAACATATTTTAGCACAAAATTATTACTGTACCTTTTTGCCTATGTTTTTAATGGGAAAAATGAAATTCAAATAAATAAAAAAAATAGAAAATCGAATTGTTCAAAACTCCACATAATTCGAGGTCGAATTCTACTCATCTCATAATTACATCAGCTCTCCGGCTACTTATGCTACTCCCTCCTTATTAAATACTTTAACCCCTTCTCTCTCCACCAAAAAAAAAGTTCCATTTCAATAACAAAAGCAAAATATTCAACAACACTTAAAAAAATACCAATGGCCATGTGCGGCAAAGCCGCGCAGATTTCTAGTATGACTAGAAATCACTAATTTCCTTACCTGACTAATTTCCTTACCTGACATTGTGACGGTGGACGACTACTACGAGTGAGTCTCGGACAGGTATGTACGTTTGCCAATTTTGCCCGACTCTCTGATATATAGGTACACAGGAATTTATCAGAGTCCTTTCGGCAATTAAGAAACGCTTTATGATGATAATCAGCGTACGCCCGTGTCTTTCGCAGGCTCAGATCACCCGTGTCAGAGGATGAACAAGATCAGCGGGCTGCCTGGGACTGGGAGGAACTGCCAGGTGGGTCCAAGTCCAATATGGCACATGTACGTGCGTACCCGTGCCCGTGCCGCCATTCCCTGTTGTGCGCGTGTTATTTATTTCGTCATTTGTGTGTTTGAGTGTTTCGATTCAGGGGGTGTTTAGTTCCTAAAAATTTTCACTCTAAAACATCACATCGAATCTTGCGGCACATGCATGGAGTATTAAATATAGACGAAACAAAAAAACTAATTGCACAGTTCACCGTAAAATTGCGAGACGAATCTTTTAAGTCTAATTAGTCCATGATTGAACAATAATTGTCAAATAAAACAAAAAAGCTATAGTACCCAAAACCAAAAAATTTTTGTGAACTAAACACCCCCCTCAATTGTTTGGTGGTGTACGTGTGAAGTGTCTGTGCGGCTGTTTGTACTTGGATGTTTGTACTTAGATGTTTGTCGAAGCTTAGCAGTTTGTACTTAGATGTTTGTAGTGGAGTAATGGGTTCGAGATTCCATAGCTGATGATAACTCAGCGAGTTGGATCAGGATGCAGTAGTCCAATGGATGGACAAACAATATTTATGGAACTATAAAGTGACAAATAAAAAGTGGGACGTCTAGCGTCCGGACGCCCTGCGCCTGCTACCCACCCCATGTCCGGCTTTCCCACACAGCGCCCGCACATGCTCCTTCCCCGTGCCTCTGCCGTTGGGTCCCGATTTGACCGTGCATGCTTGTGGAGGGAAATCATCGCGCCCGCTGCCATCAGGAGCAGCAGCGACGGGCTACGCCTAGCCGCGCACTCCTGTTGCCCACTTGCTGTTGTAAGCGTGTGATGATGCTGCTGACATCCAGCTGGAATAAGGAAAGAGAGCGCAGCCGAGCATGGATGCAACTTCGTGCTCCATACCTGCTGCCACGCCCATGGATACAGCTTTGTGCTCTGCACCTGCTGTCGTGCCCACTTGGCTTCCCACGCGCACGCGGGGACTGCTGCGCCCGAGGAGACCACCTTTGCCTGCGACCCTTACTGATGAAACACTTGCAATATAAAGCATTTGCTACAACATACATCCGAAATAGATGAAACATTTACAATATACACTTGCAACATATGTGTATAGGCATTGTAACATATGCAACATCTAGATAAAACACTTGTAACATATGTTTGAAACAGCTGAAACATTTGAAACATATACTTGCAACATATGCAACATACGTTTAAAATAGATGAAACATTTGAAACATATACTTGCAACATACGTGTATAGTTATTGCAACATATGCAACGCCATATCTACTTTTGTAATATCCAGATAAAACATATGCAACATACATCTGAAACGTATGAAACATATGGTTACAACATGTGCTCATCTACTCGTTGCATCACAATGGAGGCTCGTTCATGCGGACCTCGACGCAGGCGCGGAGCTCGAGGTCACCCACGGTCGACAGGCAGATGGATCGCGAGTGAATGGATTGCGGCACGGCGGGAGGCATGAGGCATGGGCGAGGATGCGTGACGTGAGGTGCGGGGGCAGGCGCGTTTGTCCCGTCCATTGGCACAAGGCACGAGGCGAAGGCGTGTGACGCAAGGCCAGGCGCATCCGTCCCGTCCTTTGGCGTTAGGCACAAGGCGTGGGGACGAACGACGCGAGGTGCAGGGATAGGCGCGTCCGTCCCATCTAAAAAGGACGGAATCATTATCGAATAAAAAGAGATGCTCTTAGGACCAACTATTTGAAACAGCCCAATAAGTTCTCTACAATCTCATAAAAAAAATTTGGCGTAGCTTCAAAATTAATAAAAATATTTTTGGCTTAACAGCTTTCACGTTAATTAATTCATATGACAGACTAAAAATCATCAATAATAGCCATATAATATATTATGTGTTGTAAGAAAAAAGTATTATTAGATATAATATGAATCCACCATTATGAACTATAATTCAAAATAACCCATAAATTTATATCTAAATTATCCACATCTATCAATAAAAAAGGATAGTAACATTTTAACATTGCTATCCACACAATTCAGTTACTAAAGAGGGATATCCAACACATCCATATAATGTACAAAGTCAGATGGGGGCACAAGATAAGGAAAGGAAAGAAAATATCCAACCGTGGAATCAAAATAATGAACACACGTACTACTATAGCAAAGTCACGATGATCTCTCTCAAATATGCCAATGCCAATTCTAAACATGTGTGAAACTCCGGATTCAAATAAAGGTCAACTGAATGTAGTACTTTTTATTTTAACACACATTAAAAATGGTTGTCTATTGCTAAAGTATCTCAAAGTTAAGCTCTTAGGGAAGAATCTAGCCCGTGCGGCAGCACGGGTCGATGGACTAGTAACATCTAGTTGAACATAGAATTCCCCTGATTCGTTGCTTTGGGCATCGTATAGTGTGATGCATCTGTCCCAAATAAATGGACTACTAATATAATTCATGGACTCAATGAAATATACTACCAATCAAGTTGAACATAAAATAGATCTAATGGTTACAGATCTCGAGAGGCTATAATTTTGATGGCTACATGTTTCTAATTAATGTGAAAATTTCTAGCATTTATCTTTTTTTAGCGCATCTGGTGAGAGTTAACGTAGAGACTCTGTTAGGGGGCCTCGAATTAGTAATAGTAAGATCATGAGAAGTACTATTCACTAGTATTAATGAGTCCATTGTGTAATGGTGAAGACTCTGGTGACCATGGTCGCTAGACGTGCTGGTAAAAACTAAGACCTTGTTTCAAACTCTAAAATTAGACCGAACCCCAAATTATCTAGAAAAATAAAACGATAATCATATATAATATACTCTTATAGCACCAAACTACTGTATTGATTAATTAACAAAGAAAGAATATTTTCAACGATAATACAAAAAATAATAGTCAACTATCTACGTTTCTTTGTTAACAAACTATTACCTAAGAGCAACTCCAGCAGTCCCCCAATGCAACTCCCCCAATAAGATGGTATTGGGGTAGCTCACTATCACTTTTATAGATTTATTAGGGGAGTTGCTGCAGCAGTACCCCAATATATCTCCCCCAATACCTATATGAAAGGTGGGTCCCACAGGAGTGTGAGAGAAAACATGGCTGAAAAGTGGTAATTGGGATGGTTCCCATGGTATTAGAGGAGTTGTATCTCCCCTTTCTTTGAGGGGAGATGAGGGAAATATTGGTGCCCAACAAAAAAAAAGAAGAGGTATTGGGGAACTGCTGGAGCAAGAAGAAAACATAGCTGTCCCCAATATGACAGTTTTATGGGGATAGGAAAAGATATTGGGTAACTGCTAGAGATGCTCTAAGTATCTTTACGCTACTTACTCGCTAGGTCATAGGCTCATGGCCTCCAAGTGACAATTATTCCAATGGATCAGTGGCACTGCGATAGTTTGGCACTTGTTACTTGACCCTTTCCAAGCATTCTTGCCGAAGGTTACCAGTTTGTACTTTGATGTTTGTAGTGGAGTAATTTGGGTCGAGATTCCTCAGCTGCCTAGAGGAGACGATAACTCAGCGAGTTGGATCAGGATGTAGTAGTCGAATGGACAGACAAACAATATTGATGGAACTATGAAGTGACAAATAAAAAGAGAGATGGCAATTCCTAGAGTGGGCACAGCCCCTCCTCATGAACTCTGCATACACAAAGTCAATACAGGATATTGATTACTTTATGAGCTATAGTATTTCCAGCTCCGTACCGTTGGACAGGCCGCACACTCGCGTGCACGGCCCTCTGGCTTTGCCCTGTGGAACTCGACAAGGAACAACTCAAGACGAGGCCAGGCACGCGGCATAGGTGTAGGTGAGGGTTGTTTTGTTTTAGCGGGGGTGGGCAGAGCAGAGGGTCCGTGGCTCGAGATCACCGACGCCGCCATCCCCCACAGGGCGGCTACAAAGAACGAGACTGACCATCCGCGGTGGTAACTAATGAAAGAATTCATAGACTGAACGAAATATATATAGTTGTACTGATCAAGTTTAGGTAACATAACATCTAGTTGAACATAGAGTTCCCATGATTCGTTGCTTTGGGCATCGTATAGTGTGTGCACGCAGCTGTCCCAGATGGACTACTAATACAATTCATGGACTAAATGAAATATACTGCCCATCAATTTGAACATAAAGAATTGCCGTGATTCATTGCTTTGGGCATTGCTCGGTGTGATGCATCTGTCCCAATTGCACTGACAAATATAATTATTTCATTGTACAGTGTACTAGCTGTAGTAGATCCAGACTTAAGTGGTCAAGTCTTCGTCAGCATTGTTTAAGTCGGGTACTCCTTCCATTAATACAGAGTTGGTGTATCGTCTCTCAGAAAATTATATACTCACTCCATTAACAATACAATGGATGTTTAGTAAATGGCTGTCTAGTACACAATTAATATATAACTAGTTCATTTGTACAAAGCGCTAGCTGTTTCTTATATGACCTCTTTGGATCCAGCCTTGAGTGGTGAAGTCTTCGTCACCATTGTTTAAGTCAGGTACTCCTTCCTTTAAAGCGTCCCCAGTCGCTAGCTACATCGCCGGCTGAGTCTGACGTGGAAGGAAAAAAAAGGTACAGAGAGAAGACTCGCTGGCGCTGAGGAATCGCCTAGCGATTTCACGTCACCCAAGAAAAACAGAGAGAAATAGGTGGGACCAGCTTAGAGAGAGAATGTAAATCAATATTATTTTATTTTTCACTGAGCCACGTCAGCTGGCGATGTCCCGGCTATGTTGCGGACGCCCTTAGTACAAAGTTTGTGTATCGTCTTTGTCTCATAGCACTAATATTTATAATATTAAATTAGTATCACTAGATATATTATAAAATATATTTCATAATATGCTTAGCTTATGTCGTAGATATTGTTATTCTTTCCTTAAAGTTAGTTAAACTCAATATAATTTGACTTACGAGGTAGCTCGAAGCATATTATTTCATATTTTAATAGAAGAGAATGAAAAATTATCTCTCGATCGAGAGATAGTCTCGTGCATACATTTTAACATCACGTGAGGTTGTCAAATGGGACAGTTTATATTATGAGTTATTTACTAAAAGTTAATTTATTGTAGAAGTTGTGTTAAAAATACTCATACTGTCCAGTGCGCTTAGAATAATGATAGTTGTTCTTAGATCCAATGTGGTGGACTGTCAACTCCCCAGCTATTGACCTTGGGACTCACGCCTACAGACCTTGCATCGCATATGGGCTATATTATACGTTACGTGCCTCAACCTACCCAGGAACTTCAGTCCTTCACTTCCTGAGCACTGAGCCACTGACTACCGAGCCGGAGTGTGAGCGGCCATGGCGGAGCGGGAGTAGGCGTGGTCGTGTACTCGTGTTGCTCCTCGTCGAGCGGCTCCAGGGGTGCCTTTGCATCACGCTGGCTTGGGCCGTCCGGCGACCTGCAACCGCATCATCCTGGTGGTTGCAGCTCTGTGACTGTCCTCTGATTAGTGTCTCTCACACACTAATTTGGTATGCATTAGATACTAGTGAAATTTTGGGTCCAAATGTGATGTAGAGTCAACAATATGAATGGTTGAATTTTACTGTTGATACTCACAGAGAACATATTTTGCAGCACATTTAAACTTGTAGACGCTGGTCTGTTGCTAGATCCACCGCTGGGCGCGAGCCCCTCCTGATCTGAGGGCGTTCTTCACTGGTTAATATAAGGTACTCCCCCGTTTGCCCTGTCTCACATTAAAGTTTACTCCCTGTCATAGCTGAATTCGGGGCTTGTTGTAGATCTGCCATCAGGCCAACGTACGAGCATTATTTGCTCTTCCTCAAAAACCGTCCAGAAATACAACAGAGCAATGGAGGCGACAGCACTGAGTGTGGGCAAGTCCGTGCTGAATGGAGCGCTTGGCTACGCGAAATCAGCATTTGCCGAGGAGGTGGCCTTGCAGCTTGGTATCCAGAAAGACCACACTTTCGTCACTGATGAGCTTGAGATGATGAGGTCTTTCATGATGGAGGCACACGAGGAGCGAGATAGCAATAAGGTGGTCAAGACCTGGGTGAAACAGGTTCGTGACACTGCCTACGATGTTGAGGACAGCCTCCAGGATTTTGCTGTTCGTCTCAAGAGGCCATCCTGGTGGCGATTCCCTCGCACCCTGCTCGACCGCCGCTGTGTGGCCAAGCAGATGAAAGAGCTCAGGGCCAAGGTCGAGGATGTGAGCCAGAGGAATGTGCGCTACCACCTCATCAAGGGATCCGGCGGATCGAAGGCCGCCACCACCTCCGCTGAGCAATCTGGCCTTACTGTTGCAGCCATCTTTGGCATTGACGATGCAAGGCGTGCCGCAAAGCAGGACAATCAGAGAGTGGATCTAGTGCAACTAATCAACAAGGAGGACGAGGACCTTAAAGTGATAGCGGTCTGGGGGACAAGTGGTGATATGGGCCAAACAACAATAATCAGGGAGGCTTATGATAACCCAGATGTCCAAATCAAATTCCCATGCCGAGCATGGGTAGGGGTGATGCATCCTTTCAGTCCAAAAGTCTTTGTCCAGAACTTGGTGAATCAGCTTCATGCAACCCAAGGTGTCGAAGCTCTGTTGGAGAAAGAGAAGACAGAACAAGATTTAGCTAAGGAATTCAATGGATATGTGAATGATACTAGGTGTCTAATCGTGCTTAACAATTTATCCACCATTGAAGAGTGGGACCAGATTAAGAAATGCTTCCCAAACAACAGGAAAGGAAGCCGAATCATTGTGTCAAGCACACAAGTTGAAGTTGCAAGCTTATGTGCAGGGAAAGAAAGCCAAGCCTCAGAGCTAAAGCAATTGTCTACTAATCAGACACTTTACGCATTCTACAATAAGGTAAATTTTTTTGCAACAATATACCTCTTGATATTATTCTAATTCAGTTACGTCTTTAGATAATTTCTAATTCAATTATGTAGGGTGGTCGAAGTGTGTGGGAGTTACCATTGCACTGGAAACACAAGATCTAATGCAACAAAAAAAATGCTCCTTCTATAGTTCATGTTAATACCATGCCACAAATATATGTATTTGGATTTTTCAAAACAAATATGTAACGCCCCAAAGTCCAAACGGCTTAGATCTACTCTGTACACTGAGTGGACCACACCTACCAGCATCCTACTTACGCTTTCATCCTCGCTTCGTGCGTAAAAGGATTAATCCAGTGATGGTAAGATAGACTCTAGAAGCCTTATACATTGGTTTATCTGACCTTTAACAAATAAGGTGGAACTAAACTCTCCACGATATCTCATTAACATGTACATGGGCCACTATAGACCAAATTTCAAACTGGGCCAAATGTCACAAAATATATCTATTTCTTAGAACTTTAGCTAGCGTATGCTAGAAAAGGAAATGGTCTAGACGTGTACAGACTTATACAAGTATAAGACAACAATGCAAACAAGGGCAACGTACAAACATACTGACTCCATTGTCTGACGCCACAATTGATGGCATGCCTGCCTTCATATTCAGTGATTTTAAATATTAAAGGGAAATATATTGGATAAATAGAGAATATATAGGAGGTAGCTAGTAGATTGGTTAACAGATTGATCTACAAAATGGTAAATGTACGTAATGTAGCACAAAAATCCTCTTTGCACAATTAAATTTTGAAGCTCCTATTTTACACATAATTTTGATATGGAGTATTTGATTTCATATCTAGTTAGATCTATTTGCCTCTATCTCATAGAGATTATTGTAAGATGGGTTGATCGAGCAAATGTATTCTCTCATCCTTTGGATTAAATTTATTGTACTTATCACATTCTTTCGAATTTAAACTAATACATATCTTATTGAGAAATCAAATATAAGTCATTAAAATTAGCATCCAAAAACTAAGATTTGGACTAGGCTACAAATTAATGAAAGCAATAATAATTATTATATTACATACTTTAATTTCATGACTAAACATTGTTCATGAAAATTTAAGGCTAAAAGTTGTTCCTAAACATTTCTCTCTTTTGTTTAGGGTTCCCAAAATGGAGAGGACTCAGTGAAGCAAGTGTCTATCTCGGATGTGGCAACCACAAGTACAGACAATCATATAGCGGTCCATTGTGAGATTTCAGATGATCAATCTATGGATGTTGATGAGAAGGTGGTGGCTAGAAAGAGTCTTACTCGCATTAGGACGCATGTGGGTGCTTTTGAGGAAACTCAACTTATTGGGCGAAAGAAAGAAATATCTGAAATTGTAGACTTAATTTCAAATAATGATAATAGCCAGCAGGTTCAGGTGATCTCTGTGTGGGGAATGGGCGGCCTTGGAAAAACCACCCTAGTTGGTGGTGTTTATCAGAGCCCAAAGCTGAGTGACAAGTTTGAGAAGTATGTTTTCGTCACAATTATGCGTCCTTTCAATCTTGTAGAGCTCCTTAGGAGCTTGGCCAAGCAACTACAAGAAGGGTCTTCTAAGGAAGAATTATTAGAAAATAGAGTCAAGAACAAGAAATCACTAGCATCAATGGATGTTCACGAGTTGACTGAGGAGTTGAAAAGGCTACTAGAGAAGAAAAGTTCTTTGATTGTTCTAGATGATTTCTTAGAGACCTCAGAATGGGACTTGATAAAACCAAGGTTATTACCTCTGTTGGAAAAGACAAGCCGAATCATTGTAACTACCAGGGAAGAGAATATTGCCAACCATTGCTCAGGAAAACATGGAGTTGTGCGCAACCTTCAAGTTCTTCAGCTAGATGATGCACTTTGCCTCTTGAGTGAAAAGGTAACATAAATGTCCTTCATTTTGCTTGATTTGAAGTAGCATTGATTTTGGGAGAATCCATTTTTGAACCTCGAGATTTTAATTTGTGCCATGAAAATCCAAAACCAGAAAAAAAAATTTACAATTCAACTATCAAAATTGTTCACATTTGTCCATCTAGCCATTTTGAAGTTGGTTTTCACTTAGTGAATGACACGTGGCAGCTAGGCCCACATATCATATTCATGTTCCCTCTTCTCTCTCTTCCCCACGGTGTCATGTCATCCTCGCACCTCTCGCACTGCGGTCCTCTCCCCCTTTCCCAACTGTTAGATCTTATTTTTATGCAGGATCTTAATTGCCTAACACACATGAACACCTAATCTTAGATTACCACTTAATCACACTTAGATTTGTACTTACGCATAGATTGGAGATGCCTAGAAAGGCCACCGGTGTCCCATGCCTGCGTGATGCAGGCGACGTAGTGTTCATCTCCTCCTTACTGGTGATTGGTGGTGAGGATGGATGCCAGCACAGGGGTGGCTGGCGGCTGACTTCTGGTCTTCATGTGAAGCACCGAGCTTACCTAGACTGATAGTTATTAGGGTAACTAATCACGGTCTTATCACATACTCCCTCCGTCCAAAAAAGAGTGTCGTTTTAGAATTTCAGACATCTTATTTGACCATCCGTCTTATTCAAATTTTTTGTATAAATATCATTTATTTTGTTATGACTTATTTTATCATTAGAGATACTTTAATAATGATTTATTTATTTTATAATTTACACAAGATTTTTAAATAAGACGAACGGTCAAACATGATGTCTAAAAATAAAAAACATCACTCTTTTTGGGACAGAGAAAGTATTAATTAGACACAGTGACCCACCCTTCTTATAGCTCGGGCGCCCTAGGATCAATCCAGTGACCATTGGGTCTATTGAGTCCACCGATCATGGGCTGGAAGTGGGCCATTAAACCCTTAGTGATTCGGTGAGTCATTGACTAAGCCGAGATGATTCAACACCAACCTCTCTCTCCTATAAGTCTCCATCCCATCAATGGTTTGACCAACCCACCATGGCCACAAGCATTTCGGCTACATGCTCGGCCATGCACTTGGACATGGCGCACACCATCGCCATCACCACCATGGACCTGGCTTCTAGAAAAGGGAATATATTAATATTTCAGCTTCTGCATCGACTAATGCATATGGCTGCTCATTATTACAAGCGAGCAAAACAAAGTCCAAGGAATCTCAAACATGAAGTTTTGAGCCATGAAGACCATAAAGTTCTCAAAAAGAAAAGACTAAAGAGCAATTCTGTTGCTAAATCGCCAGCTGTGTCTAGCAAACACCTCCATCGCGGTTGTCTCAATAGTCCTACAGCCCGCCTTCATGAAATGGCGATCCTCCTCCTTCTGAAGTAAGGTCCAGTACTTGGTCCAATACGTTCCCTTGAAGATAACCTGCAAATAAGACGGTACTATCACCTTGTCAAACACAATATCATTCTGAGTTAACCAGCCCAGCAAATGGCACTTGCACCCACAAGAATTTGAGACTTCATTTTCCTCTTTAACCCTTTCAACCAACCTGTAAACAAATTGTGTACACTAGTTGAGGGTTTCAGGTTAAAGGAAATTTGAACAAACATCCACATAAATTTAGCATAATGACAGTTAAAGAGTAAATGTTGTATGGTCTCATTGGTGGAACAGAAACAACACTTCCTATCTCTTTGCCACTGTCGCCTAGCTAAATTATCCTTGGTCAAGATTACGCCCTTGTACAAGTACCACATAAAGACTTTAATCTTGAGGGGTAGTTTAAGTTTCCAAATTAAAGTGTTGTAAGGTAAAGCATGTACACCTAATAATGCTCTGTACATGGAATTAACTGAAAATAACCCGTTCTGATGCAGCCCTCACACAAAGTGATTCCTTTGGTTTCTTAAGTGTGCATCTGCAACTATGGCCACTACATTGTGCCATGCTTGCAAATTAAACCTGGTAGCAACTCTAGAGACCACAGTAGCCAGTGTGCACTCGTGCTCCCCTGCACCCACCTCCGCTACACACAAGCCTAGCTAGTTTCTAGTGCTGACGCTGGGTGCGCCACGATTGGGCATAGGTCGTGTTTGGTGTGGCCGAGCTGAAAAGAGGGGTCAATGAGGGCAGCCCTGCTCAGGCCATGCCTAGGCTCAAAGAAGCAGTTGGGGAGGTCCATAGCCTTGCACTGGAGCTCGTCCTGGGGTATGCGAGGGTGAAATAGTACTAGAGGCAGCAGACGTCGACGAGGTCACGGGGCGGCATTATTCGGTGTGCACTTTGCGAGTTAGTGACAGGATGCGCATGATGCAAGTGAGCCACTGATTATAGAGAAGAAAAGGGAGCATATGCATGATGGAGGTGGATGGCATGCGCGCAGCAAACGTGGATGGCTCGGCTTATGGCTATGACAATGATGGAACATGGAACATGGTATTATGCTGACGCGGATGGAGATAGATGCCCACATGGGAGAGCGAGGGCACGTGCGTGGCTGTGGCAAGCATCGGACGATGGGCGGACGAGGGCGTGGCATCTTGCGCGACTACTAGACCTAGCAGCACGGAGGAAATTGAACGCGCAGGCAAGTGACGCTGTGAGAGAGCGCGTGGAGAGGAAAGAGAGACGCCACATGCACGGTTTTGATATTGGATGGCTAGAAAGCCATCCTCAAGGGCGTCGTCTCCCCCAGGGCCGACTCTGGGGGCGACTCGCCTGCGCCGCCTCTAACCCACCGTCACAGGCCTCCTCCGGCCGACGTCGCCGCAGCTCCGGCTTGCGGTGGCGGCGGCCCGCCGTGGTCTCTCCTCCCTCTCCCTCTCCCTCTCCCTCTCCTCACCTTCTCTTCCTCCACCGAGCCTTCCACTCTTCGGCAGCTTGGTTGGCCGCCGGTGTGCATGGAGCGGCGGATCCGGGCTCCCTGGGCATGGATCTAGCGTCCCTTGCCCCGGATCTGGCGCGTGGGAGCCCAACTGCAGTGGCGGTCTGCGGTCGCCTGCCGGTCCAGCAGATGGTTGCTGCGCTCGCTGGGGCACGGATCCGGTAGCCCTCGCCCGGATCTGGCGTGCTGCGGCCGGCTGCGCGCGCTGGCGGCCGCCTACGGCGGTGGCGAGGCGGACGGCGTGGTTCTGCCCCTGCCTGAGTCGCACCTGGTCCGACAGGACGTAGCGGCCACCTCTGTCCGGGCGCTGGTGGGGAGACGGAGGCCTACGGCGGCGGGACCTCTGTCGTCACGCGTGGAGCTGCCTTGGTCGGTGCCCGGTGGCGGTGGGTCCTGCTCGTTCGCATGGGCGTTGTGCGGCTCCGGGCTGGCCGAGCACCTCTCCGAGCACTCACGGCCGTCCCACGTGGGCGCCGCATCAGCGCCACGCTCGGCGCCGGCGCCACCAGCGCACCCTCCCTCCCCCGTGCGGAACCCGCCACCACCGCGGGCTCCGTCTGGACAGCGGGTGCATGGCCCGGGCACGACCGGCGGGCGGGGACGACGACGCGCTAGGACTGTCTGTCTGGGCGTGTAATCTCCTCCTCAGCGTGTTCGGACGCGCATCATCAGTCGTGTGTGCCGCGGGCGCAGCGGGTGGCTTGCTCCTATGACGAACAATATCGGGGTGGAAACCCTGCTTGGATCCTCCAGGCCGGCGGCGGTGGCGCAGCCGCGTCATTTACCTTCTTGAAGGCACCGTCGAGGTTCATGTTCGTCGGAGCAGGCTGGGGTCGAAAGACCTACTCCATTGCTTCCAACGTTGTTGGCATCTGCGGATGTCAAGGTCCTTCCTGAAGGCATCGTCGGAGCACCACCGCAGCACATCTTCCGTTGCCCTCGTCGATCCTGCCGCGCAGCCGCCTTCTGCTCAAGTTTCTGCTGTGCCTGTGTGTGCTGTAACGGATCAACGTAATTATACGAGATTAAGTATGAAAATCTACCACCGAGGCGGTTAATTTTAACAAACTTAAGCCCGTATAACTCGGGATTCCGTGAAATCACGAAGGATTTCAAACCAACCAACATACAACCAAGATCGTACTGATTTAGCAGCCACAGTTCACACGATACATAAAGTTGATCATAAAAGTAGGATACATCGGAGTTCGGAAATAAGGTTATTACAACATAGTTCAACATAAGGTAGCGAAAGCGAATAGTTTTTACGCACACACACTTAGTTCAATTACAGTGCCAGTAGATAGTCATGGTCCACAAAAGCAGTAGATGAGATAATCGGAACGACCTCTGCCCAAGGTCCTAGTTGTCACCCATCGCCGGATACAGACAGTTGGAGCAGTACTCGTAGTACATCTGACCATCTGCAACAACAATGGGAACAACGCCCTGAGTACGAGAATGTACTCAGCTAGACTTACCCGTCATAAACCAGAAATAACATGACTCCAAGGAGCATGCAAGGCTTTATATAGTGTACTGGCTTGACTCATTTGCGAAAGGCATAAGTTAATTGTGAATAACTAAAAATAAGTACTTTTAGCATCATTTTATGATAACCTATTCATGCTAGGTAAGCACCTATTACTAAAACAATCACTTGATTACACATTAGCATCAAAGGTTACCATCTCAGGTTTAGCATTTCCAACATTAACCACATAACCATCCGTGTTCCATCATTAACACTACGATGCCGTAGCTCGAGTCAAGTGCTCACTAACCGGGAGCGACGGCGATTCGAATCGAATTCCTATCCAGCTGGAGATTTATTCCTCACACAAACCATGCTTCCCCCGTCAGGGTCGCGTAGATCACCAATGACACTTTCCAAGAAGCCGCGGGATAACAATCATGGATCGCACTACCCAGGGACCGCCCGACTGCCAGGACGCACCTTGGGCTTACTCTTCGCGTCCCCGTACACCCCCTTCAACACCAGTCTGCCAACCCGAGTTTATCCCGGCTCGAAAAGTGTCGCTAGCTTCGCGGTCGAAAGGTACTTTATTCGGCCAGCTAAATGTGAGGCATGCGTTCAACATGACAAGAGGGATGAGCAACGATCGGTCCTTAATCGACACAGACGGAATCACTATAGTCCAAAACCCCATAAGACTCCGCCCGGTCTCCATTTATACCTCAACACTTGGTTACTTTTCAAGATTCACAAATACTGCTAACCATAGCCGGATATTCGCCTACAACTCGCAGGTGACAGGAAATCACCCGACTTCTACCGATCTAAGCATGGCTAAGCAAATTACTCGATCCTGACTTAATAGGGTAACAGTAACTCTGGTGGACAAGGATAGTAATGCAACAACGGTTTCACTCAACTCCTATAACTTAATGCAACAATATATAATTATAATTCAGGTAAGTAAGAATAGCTTTTTATAAAATAGGAGACTTATAATGCTCCGGGGCTTGCCTCTTTCGAACGAGCTAGGATGGTGGTCGACGCACTCTGGCAGCTCCTCGCTTGGCTCTTCCTCCTCGGGCACCTCCTGTGCCTGGGGCTCCTGCTGGTCCGTCCAAGCCTGCTCCTCGGTTACTGCTGCCTGCGACTCCTCCTGCGATCCTGTATGATGCAAGTGCATAAGTACATGCGAATGATGCATCGGATTATGATGGAATGATGAAGTGACATGAGATGCAGACGAGCACATCGAATGAGCAGTTAGTACAAAACTTCATCTTCTACAAGGTAGTCCACGTCATCCAAGAACATGTACCCCAAGGTTTACTTAATTTGATTACACTAACTAACATACACCTGACACAAGCAAGTAACCCTAACTAACCAAACCTTACCAACCTAACTCATCACAACATCAGCAATACATAGTGATGCTTCAAAGATACACCAAACACATTTTATTCCTCTTAATTCCTCATAAAGAATAATCATTTATTCCTTATTTAGCTAGGGTTGTACTGTAACACCTATCTCTGGTATAGATAAAAATCTACAAAAATTACAGTAGAGTATTCTTACTCTAACTAAGCTACCACTAAATTTTCATGGTAAAAGGAACTGTAAAACTACTTGTACAAAATAAACAAGTTATGGCCTAAAAGTGAGCATGAAATTACTTTATACTAGGAAAAGTATCAAACAACAGATTTCACATTTTTCCTAGGTTACCAACAGTAAACTAACATACTACAAAAATTATCATAGGTATGTTATATACAATTATTGATTTCTACTAAAAATAACAAATATTAACAAATAAAGGCATTTGAACTACACTTCAAAAATTTCCCACAGAACATGCTTCACTAGCATTTTTCCTAGAAAGTACATCACTAAAGAAGATTAATGCAACAAGAATCACATTTTTCCCTTTATTAGTTTATTTACTACAATTTTTCTAAGATAACAGCATATATAACAATTAAATAAAAATGTACAGTAAAATGTCACAAAAATAACATGGGATATTTTTAAACTGTAGATCTATTCACAAGGAACATTTCAAAATTTGTTTCATGATTTTTGGAGCTATAAATAATGAGATACAATTTTTGGAAGCTTTTTCAGATTTTCTGGAAATACATTTCTTTAAAACCGAAATTCAAAACCGGCCTTAAATGCTACGTGCACCCCGTTCATTTTCCCCGGACCCGCACACAGGCGCTGAGAAGAGGGACCCGCGGTCAGTCGGGCCCCACCTGCCAGTCAGCCAAGGGCAGGGGGCGGCGCTGCCGGTGCCTTTCTCGCCGGCGGCGAGCTTACCGGTGGCGAGGTCACCCCCCCCCCCCCCCGAGGATCCCCGAGGCGAGGCGAGTACAATGACGCGAAAACGGAAGGTAGCGCTGGGCTCTAGCGAGGATGGCGGGGGTCACCGGCGAGCGGCGGCGCTGTACCGCCGGAAACCACCGGCTCCGGCCACGACGAGGCCAGTGAGGGGTGCGAGCGCAACGCGGTGGAGCGGGCGAACCTAAGCAAGCGAGAACTAGGGGAAATGAGGGACGCGGTGACTGCGCTTCGCGCGGAGCCGAGCTCCGGCGAGCTTCGCCATGGCGGGCGGAGGCGGAAGCGGCCAATTCGGCCTCCATACCTGCGGCTTTGACGAATTGAGGGTGCGGCGAGGAAGGGCAAAGGGAGGTGGAGACTCCGGCGAGACGAAATCCCGAGAGGCGCGACGATGGGGGAGCTCCAAGGGCGGCGGCAATGGCGCGCGGCCGCGGCTCGCTGCGGCTGTGGCGGGGAAGCGAAATGGGAGGGAATGGAGGGAGCAACCGGGCTTGCGAGCGCTTGGAGGGGGTGAGCCAGCGCGGGGGACGTGGGGGCCACCGGGGCGCGTGTCGCGCGGTGCCGCCGGCGTACGGCCACGCGGCGGCCGAGCCCTGCCGCGACGCCACGGCGTCGCGCGCGGGCGCTCGCGCGCGCGGGCGGGAGGGAAGACGCGGCGCGGACCGGGCCGGCTTCGGCCGTGGGCCGAGAAACGAAGCCGGAGCCCAACAACGAAAATCCAGTTTTTCTTTTTTCAAATAAATTCCAGATTTTTAAATCTCTGTTTGAAATTCAAATTTGGAGATGAAAACGAAGTTTTCAGAAATTTGTCCCAAAACAAAAGTTGTTCAAAATTTTATTCTCTACAACTTTCATATAGAACATTTTTCAAAATTCCCAATAGATTTTAAATTTGAGATTTAAAGCTAATTTAAAAATCAAACTCATTTATTTAGAATAATTTCAAAAACAGAATTTGAGGAGAATTTGAATCCAATTTTTTTGCTCCAATAATCAAGTTGATTTATTCTAGATTATTTAAAATTGCTACTTCTAAAAAGTACACCAACTTTTAACATTTATTTTAAACTTAGGGTTTCCATTGATTTGTTTTTCAAGTTAATTTGAAAAGTGCTAAAATCCAAACAATGTTAAACATGCAATGATGTTGAATGCTTATGTTTTGAAATGATAATGCATGCTTAACACCCAGGGGTGTTACAGCCCTCCCCCCTTATAAGAATCTCGTCCCGAGATTTGAGTTACGAACCATTTATCGTAAAAATCTTTATAAGCAGTTTGAAGATATTCTCCCGTTTCCCAAGAAGCGTCGTTCTCATCATGATGACTCCACTGAACCTTGTAGGTTGTGACCACTTTGTTCCGAGTGACTCGGTCCTTGGTATCCAGGACTCGGACTGGTTGCTCGCGATATTCCAAATCTGCCTTGATCCGAATACCCTGAGGTTGTATTCTCTCCTCTGGAACACGTAGACACTTCTTCAATTGGGATACGTGGAAGACGGGAAAGATCGAACTCATCTCTTCTGGTAACTGTAATTTATATGCCACGGGGCCCTTTTTCTCCAAGATCTGGTATGGCCCTATATATCTAGCAGATAGTTTCTTCTTGATTCCAAACCGTTTCTTCTTCATTGGGGTAACCTTTAAATAGACATAGTCACCTACTTGGAATTCCAATGGTCTTCTTCTCTTATCCGCATAACTTTTCTGACGAGACTGCGCTGCTTGCATGTTTTGTTGAATAACACGGACCTTCTTCTCTGCCTCATCTACAAAATCAATCCCGTAAAACCTTCTTTCTCCGGGTTCTACCCAATTTAACGGTGTTCTGCACTTCCGGCCATACAAAGCTTCAAATGGTGCCATCTTGATACTCTCTTGGTAACTGTTATTATAAGCAAATTCTGCCAACGGTAACCAGGATTCCCATGAACCTCTGGATGATAACACACAAGCTCTAAGCATATCTTCCAGTACTGCATTAACTCTTTCTGTCTGCCCATCAGTCTGTGGGTGGTAAGCCGTGCTACGAATCAAACTAGTGCCCAAACCTTGATGAAGATGTTCCCAAAAGTGAGCGGTAAACTGTGAACCTCGATCAGACACTATTGTTTTTGGTATTCCATGCAATCTGACAATCTCAGCAATATACTTTTCTGCATATTGAGGTGGTCGGAAACTTGTTTTAACTGGCAGAAAGTGAGCCGACTTGGTAAGGCGATCGACTATTACCCAAATGGAATCATGGCCTTTCTGTGTGGTGGGGAGACCAGTGATAAAGTCCATACTTATATCATCCCACTTCCAATCAGGTATCGACAAAGGTTGTAGGAGTCCTGCAGGTCTCATGTGAAGAGCTTTAACTCTACAACACATGTCGCATCGAGCAACGTATGCTGCAATCTCCTTTTTCATCTTAGTCCACCAATAACGGGGTCGTAAATCTTGGTACATCTTGCTACTTCCGGGGTGAATAGATAGCTTAGAACGATGGGCCTCATCCATCAACTTGTTTTTGAGCTCTCTATCCTTAGGTACTACCAGTCAATCCTTAAACCATAACACTCCTTGTTCATCCAATCGAAAGTGTTTGGTGGGTTCTCTCTTCATCTTTTCTTTGATGTGAAAGATTCCCTTATCTGTTTTCTGACCCTCCATGATCTGGCTCTCCAGAGTGCAGCTGATCTGAATATTATGCAATACAGCTGGATGTAACAAATTGAACCCTTCTTCAAACAACGGTTGCACATCAATTGCATGAGATTTTCTGCTCAGTGCATCTGCTACTACATTAGCCTTTCCAGGGTGATAGTGCACGTTCAGATTGTAGTCCTTTATCAACTCTAACCATCTCCTCTGTCGCATGTTCAACTCAGATTGGGTAAATATGTATTTGAGACTCTTATGATCCGTGAAGATATTACACACATTACCCAATAAGTAGTGCCTCCAAATCTTTAGAACATGCACCACTGTTGCAAGCTCTAAATCATGGGTAGGATAGTTAACTTCATGCTTCCTCAGCTGTCGTGATGCGTACGCAATGACTCTTCCATTTTGCATCAGCACACATCCTAACCCATTTTTGGATGCGTCACAGAATACATCAAACGGCTTTTCTATATCCGGTTGGGCCAGAACGGGAGCAGTGGTCAACAACTTCCGCAAGGTACAGAAAGCTGCTTCGCACTCCTCTGTCCATACAAACTTGTGATCCTTCTGTAACAGGCTTGTCATTGGTTTGGCAATCTTCGAGAATTCTGGTATGAAACGACGGTAATAACCGGCTAAACCAAGGAAACTGCGAACTTCGTGAACTGAAGTTGGTGACTTCCAGTCCATAACCTCTTGAACTTTACTTGGGTCTACAGAAATGCCATTTTCAGACAACACATGTCCGAGAAAAGGAACTGTCCTGAGCCAGAACTCACACTTACTGAACTTAGCATACAGTCGATGTTCTCTGAGTCTAGTCAAGACTATCCTGAGGTGTTCTGCGTGTTCTTCTTCATTTTCTGAGTATATCAGTATGTCATCAATGAACACTATCACAAACTTATCCAATTCGGGCATGAAAACCGAATTCATCAGGTACATAAAGTATGCAGGAGCATTTGTCAGTCCGAAAGACATGACAAGATACTCGTACAAACCATACCTAGTCGAGAACGCAGTCTTAGGCACATCTTGCGGCCTAATCTTTATCTGGTGGTACCCTGATCTCAAATCTATCTTAGAGAACACTTTGGCTTTAGACAATTGGTCAAACAAGATATCAATCCGAGGAAGAGGATACTTGTTTTTAATTGTCACTGCATTCAGTGGCCGATAGTCCACGCACATGCGTAAGGAGTTATCCTTCTTCTTTTTCACAAACAGAGCGGGGCATCCCCATTCGGACGAGCTGGGACGAATCAACCCTTTCTTTAACAAGTCCTGAAGTTGTTTCTTCAATTCTGCCAACTCATTGGGAGGCATCCGATAAGGCCTTCTCGAGATCGGTGCTGTTCCAGGAATTAACTCAATGGCAAACTCGACATCTCGGTCTGGCGGCAGTCCCGGTAACTCCTCTGGAAACACATCTAGAAACTCACAGACCACTGGAATCTGGGCTAGCAGAGTAGTTTGGACCGCACAAGATGTGCTAGCTAGGTCTACCCTTCTAGGTAGGACCACCCGAAAGGTGCCTTCCCCATTGGGTTCCTTAAGAGAGATACTCCTTCCTCCAACATCAATTACAACTCTCATGCGATTCATCCAGTTCATACCCATGATCACATCCAAAACTAACCCTGGCATAACTATCAGATTAAGCTTATATTGCCGGTTTGATATGTTTAGGGTTACTCCCTGAACTATCTGATTAGTCAACAGATCAGCCCCAGCTGAACTAATTTTATATGCACAATCCAATTCAACTATCTTTTGCTCATGCCTTTTAACAAATGCTTGACTTACAAAGGAATGAGACGATCCGGAATCAAACAAGACTACTGCAGGATGATTGTTGATAGAAAACATACCAGCTGTCACCGGTTCTCCTTCAGGGATATCATCCACAGTGGTGTGGTGCACACGAGCTTGATACTGCGTTTGCTGTTTCTTGGGATAGGGACAATACTTTGCAAAGTGCCCAGGTTGGTTGCAGTTGAAGCACGGTCCCTTCACTTGAGCCACAGTTCCCGATGAACTACCTTGTCCTGTCTTTGCTTGAGGCAATGCCATCTTGAACGGCTTCTGGTTTCTCTGGGATGGCTGAGCATTCTGATTTTTCCGCTGCGGTGGCCTAAACCTTGCACCGGGGACGGGCGAGCGATAGGCCGGGCGGTTGTTTACTGGGGCCCTGGACTGAGATGAACCTGACTCAAAAGCCCTCTTACGGATCTTGGAAGCGGCATAAACATTGTTGTTCTTCTCTTGCTTCAGGCAGTCACTAACGAAGTCATTGAAATTAGTTCTCATGTTTGTACCCACATGTTTCATCATCTTGGGACTCAGACCTCTCTTGAAACTAGCGATCTTCTTGGCATCAGTATTCACCATATCAGGGGCATAACGGCTCAGGTTATTGAATGCATGCAGATATTGAGTCACAGTCTTCGTGCCTTGATTTAACGCCAGAAATTCCCCAAGCTTCATCTCGGTCAGACTTGGTGGAATGTATGTTCCACGGAAAGCGTCAGTGAACTCCTTCCAAGTGATATGGGCGTGGGGAGCAAAAGTGGTGCGGTGATGCTTCCACCACATTCCTGCCGGACCTTGAAGCTGATGAGCTGCGTACTCAGTCTTCAACACTTCAGTCATCCTCAGGACACGAAACTTGTCTTCCATCGTATTAATCCATTCTTCTGCATCTAAAGGTTCTGCGGCTTCCTTGAAGATCGGTGGACGAGTATCCATGAAGTCCTTAAAACTGCTGTACTGGTTTGCTTCGT
>CM039598.1:52344354-52394337 GCA_022457205.1 Saccharum spontaneum | reverse complement strand
TACAATTTTTGGAAGCTTTTTCAGATTTTCTGGAAATACATTTCTTTAAAACCGAAATTCAAAACCGGCCTTAAATGCTACGTGCACCCCGTTCATTTTCCCCCGGACCCGCACACAGGCGCTGAGAAGAGGGACCCGCGGTCAGTCGGGCCCCACCTGCCAGTCAGCCAAGGGCAGGGGGCGGCGCTGCCGGTGCCTTTCTCGCCGGCGGCGAGCTTACCGGTGGCGAGGTCACCCCCCCCCCCCCCCGAGGATCCCGAGGCGAGGCGAGTACAATGACGCGAAAACGGAAGGTAAGCGCTGGGCTCTAGCGAGGATGGCGGGGGTCACCGGCGAGCGGCGGCGCTTGTACCGCCGGAAACCACCGGCTCCGGCCACGACGAGGCCAGTGAGGGGTGCGAGCGCAACGCGGTGGAGCGGGGCGAACCTAAGCAAGCGAGAACTAGGGGAAATGAGGGACGCGGTGACTGCGCTTCGCGCGGAGCCGAGCTCCGGCGAGCTTCGCCATGGCGGGCGGAGGCGGGAAGCGGCCAATTCGGCCTCCATACCTGCGGCTTTGACGAATTGAGGGTGCGGCGAGGAAGGGCAAAGGGAGGTGGAGACTCCGGCGAGACGAAATCCCGAGAGGCGCGACGATGGGGGAGCTCCAAGGGCGGCGGCAATGGCGCGCGGCCGCGGCTCGCTGCGGCTGTGGCGGGGAAGCGAAATGGGAGGGAATGGAGGGAGCAACCGGGCTTGCGAGCGCTTGGAGGGGGTGAGCCAGCGCGGGGGACGTGGGGGCCACCGGGGCGCGTGTCGCGCGGTGCCGCCGGCGTACGGCCACGCGGCGGCCGAGCCCTGCCGCGACGCCACGGCGTCGCGCGCGGGCGCTCGCGCGCGCGGGCGGGAGGGAAGACGCGGCGCGGACCGGGCCGGCTTCGGCCGTGGGCCGAGAAACGAAGCCGGAGCCCAACAACGAAAATCCAGTTTTTCTTTTTTCAAATAAATTCCAGATTTTTAAATCTCTGTTTGAAATTCAAATTTGGAGATGAAAACGAAGTTTTCAGAAATTTGTCCCAAAACAAAAGTTGTTCAAAATTTTATTCTCTACAACTTTCATATAGAACATTTTTCAAAATTCCCAATAGATTTTTAAATTTGAGATTTAAAGCTAATTTAAAAATCAAACTCATTTATTTAGAATAATTTCAAAAACAGAATTTGAGGAGAATTTGAATCCAATTTTTTTGCTCCAATAATCAAGTTGATTTATTCTAGATTATTTAAAATTGCTACTTCTAAAAAGTACACCAACTTTTAACATTTATTTTAAACTTAGGGTTTCCATTGATTTGTTTTTCAAGTTAATTTGAAAAGTGCTAAAATCCAAACAATGTTAAACATGCAATGATGTTGAATGCTTATGTTTGAAATGATAATGCATGCTTAACACCCAGGGGTGTTACAGCCCTCCCCCCTTATAAGAATCTCGTCCCGAGATTTGAGTTACGAACCATTTATCGTAAAAATCTTTATAAGCAGTTTGAAGATATTCTCCCGTTTCCCAAGAAGCGTCGTTCTCATCATGATGACTCCACTGAACCTTGTAGGTTGTGACCACTTTGTTCCGAGTGACTCGGTCCTTGGTATCCAGGACTCGGACTGGTTGCTCGCGATATTCCAAATCTGCCTTGATCCGAATACCCTGAGGTTGTATTCTCTCCTCTGGAACACGTAGACACTTCTTCAATTGGGATACGTGGAAGACGGGAAAGATCGAACTCATCTCTTCTGGTAACTGTAATTTATATGCCACGGGGCCCTTTTTCTCCAAGATCTGGTATGGCCCTATATATCTAGCAGATAGTTTCTTCTTGATTCCAAACCGTTTCTTCTTCATTGGGGTAACCTTTAAATAGACATAGTCACCTACTTGGAATTCCAATGGTCTTCTTCTCTTATCCGCATAACTTTTCTGACGAGACTGCGCTGCTTGCATGTTTTGTTGAATAACACGGACCTTCTTCTCTGCCTCATCTACAAAATCAATCCCGTAAAACCTTCTTTCTCCGGGTTCTACCCAATTTAACGGTGTTCTGCACTTCCGGCCATACAAAGCTTCAAATGGTGCCATCTTGATACTCTCTTGGTAACTGTTATTATAAGCAAATTCTGCCAACGGTAACCAGGATTCCCATGAACCTCTGGATGATAACACACAAGCTCTAAGCATATCTTCCAGTACTGCATTAACTCTTTCTGTCTGCCCATCAGTCTGTGGGTGGTAAGCCGTGCTACGAATCAAACTAGTGCCCAAACCTTGATGAAGATGTTCCCAAAAGTGAGCGGTAAACTGTGAACCTCGATCAGACACTATTGTTTTTGGTATTCCATGCAATCTGACAATCTCAGCAATATACTTTTCTGCATATTGAGGTGGTCGGAAACTTGTTTTAACTGGCAGAAAGTGAGCCGACTTGGTAAGGCGATCGACTATTACCCAAATGGAATCATGGCCTTTCTGTGTGGTGGGGAGGACCAGTGATAAAGTCCATACTTATATCATCCCACTTCCAATCAGGTATCGACAAAGGTTGTAGGAGTCCTGCAGGTCTCATGTGAAGAGCTTTAACTCTACAACACATGTCGCATCGAGCAACGTATGCTGCAATCTCCTTTTTCATCTTAGTCCACCAATAACGGGGTCGTAAATCTTGGTACATCTTGCTACTTCCGGGGTGAATAGATAGCTTAGAACGATGGGCCTCATCCATCAACTTGTTTTTGAGCTCTCTATCCTTAGGTACTACCAGTCAATCCTTAAACCATAACACTCCTTGTTCATCCAATCGAAAGTGTTTGGTGGGTTCTCTCTTCATCTTTTCTTTGATGTGAAAGATTCCCTTATCTGTTTTCTGACCCTCCATGATCTGGCTCTCCAGAGTGCAGCTGATCTGAATATTATGCAATACAGCTGGATGTAACAAATTGAACCCTTCTTCAAACAACGGTTGCACATCAATTGCATGAGATTTTCTGCTCAGTGCATCTGCTACTACATTAGCCTTTCCAGGGTGATAGTGCACGTTCAGATTGTAGTCCTTTATCAACTCTAACCATCTCCTCTGTCGCATGTTCAACTCAGATTGGGTAAATATGTATTTGAGACTCTTATGATCCGTGAAGATATTACACACATTACCCAATAAGTAGTGCCTCCAAATCTTTAGAACATGCACCACTGTTGCAAGCTCTAAATCATGGGTAGGATAGTTAACTTCATGCTTCCTCAGCTGTCGTGATGCGTACGCAATGACTCTTCCATTTTGCATCAGCACACATCCTAACCCATTTTTGGATGCGTCACAGAATACATCAAACGGCTTTTCTATATCCGGTTGGGCCAGAACGGGAGCAGTGGTCAACAACTTCCGCAAGGTACAGAAAGCTGCTTCGCACTCCTCTGTCCATACAAACTTGTGATCCTTCTGTAACAGGCTTGTCATTGGTTTGGCAATCTTCGAGAATTCTGGTATGAAACGACGGTAATAACCGGCTAAACCAAGGAAACTGCGAACTTCGTGAACTGAAGTTGGTGACTTCCAGTCCATAACCTCTTGAACTTTACTTGGGTCTACAGAAATGCCATTTTCAGACAACACATGTCCGAGAAAAGGAACTGTCCTGAGCCAGAACTCACACTTACTGAACTTAGCATACAGTCGATGTTCTCTGAGTCTAGTCAAGACTATCCTGAGGTGTTCTGCGTGTTCTTCTTCATTTTCTGAGTATATCAGTATGTCATCAATGAACACTATCACAAACTTATCCAATTCGGGCATGAAAACCGAATTCATCAGGTACATAAAGTATGCAGGAGCATTTGTCAGTCCGAAAGACATGACAAGATACTCGTACAAACCATACCTAGTCGAGAACGCAGTCTTAGGCACATCTTGCGGCCTAATCTTTATCTGGTGGTACCCTGATCTCAAATCTATCTTAGAGAACACTTTGGCTTTAGACAATTGGTCAAACAAGATATCAATCCGATGAAGAGGATACTTGTTTTTAATTGTCACTGCATTCAGTGGCCGATAGTCCACGCACATGCGTAAGGAGTTATCCTTCTTCTTTTTCACAAACAGAGCGGGGCATCCCCATTCGGACGAGCTGGGACGAATCAACCCTTTCTTTAACAAGTCCTGAAGTTGTTTCTTCAATTCTGCCAACTCATTGGGAGGCATCCGATAAGGCCTTCTCGAGATCGGTGCTGTTCCAGGAATTAACTCAATGGCAAACTCGACATCTCGGTCTGGCGGCAGTCCCGGTAACTCCTCTGGAAACACATCTAGAAACTCACAGACCACTGGAATCTGGGCTAGCAGAGTAGTTTGGACCGCACAAGATGTGCTAGCTAGGTCTACCCTTCTAGGTAGGACCACCCGAAAGGTGCCTTCCCCATTGGGGGGTTCCTTAAGAGAGATACTCCTTCCTCCAACATCAATTACAACTCTCATGCGATTCATCCAGTTCATACCCATGATCACATCCAAAACTAACCCTGGCATAACTATCAGATTAAGCTTATATTGCCGGTTTGATATGTTTAGGGTTACTCCCTGAACTATCTGATTAGTCAACAGATCAGCCCCAGCTGAACTAATTTTATATGCACAATCCAATTCAACTATCTTTTGCTCATGCCTTTTAACAAATGCTTGACTTACAAAGGAATGAGACGATCCGGAATCAAACAAGACTACTGCAGGATGATTGTTGATAGAAAACATACCAGCTGTCACCGGTTCTCCTTCAGGGATATCATCCACAGTGGTGTGGTGCACACGAGCTTGATACTGCGTTTGCTGTTTCTTGGGATAGGGGACAATACTTTGCAAAGTGCCCAGGTTGGTTGCAGTTGAAGCACGGTCCCTTCACTTGAGCCACAGTTCCCGATGAACTACCTTGTCCTGTCTTTGCTTGAGGCAATGCCATCTTGAACGGCTTCTGGTTTCTCTGGGATGGCTGAGCATTCTGATTTTTCCGCTGCGGTGGCCTAAACCTTGCACCGGGGACGGGCGAGCGATAGGCCGGGCGGTTGTTTACTGGGGCCCTGGACTGAGATGAACCTGACTCAAAAGCCCTCTTACGGATCTTGGAAGCGGCATAAACATTGTTGTTCTTCTCTTGCTTCAGGCAGTCACTAACGAAGTCATTGAAATTAGTTCTCATGTTTGTACCCACATGTTTCATCATCTTGGACTCAGACCTCTCTTGAAACTAGCGATCTTCTTGGCATCAGTATTCACCATATCAGGGGCATAACGGCTCAGGTTATTGAATGCATGCAGATATTGAGTCACAGTCTTCGTGCCTTGATTTAACGCCAGAAATTCCCCAAGCTTCATCTCGGTCAGACTTGGTGGAATGTATGTTCCACGGAAAGCGTCAGTGAACTCCTTCCAAGTGATATGGGCGTGGGGAGCAAAAGTGGTGCGGTGATGCTTCCACCACATTCCTGCCGGACCTTGAAGCTGATGAGCTGCGTACTCAGTCTTCAACACTTCAGTCATCCTCAGGACACGAAACTTGTCTTCCATCGTATTAATCCATTCTTCTGCATCTAAAGGTTCTGCGGCTTCCTTGAAGATCGGTGGACGAGTATCCATGAAGTCCTTAAAACTGCTGTACTGGTTTGCTTCGTGGCCACCCTGGTTTATTCCCCGTCGGGTATTATCTGCGATACTGCGTAGCGCAGCTTCCATATTCTGTTGCATACTTTCCATGTTGCGTTGGCTTCCCAGGAATTGGGCGAAAAACTGTTCTGCCGTGTAGGGTGGAGGAGGCGGTGGTGGATCACGGTCATCATTAGCAGCTGCACTGCCACCAGCCTCGGCGGCACCATACACGGTACGGCGAGTGTTCGGCATCTGCATGTTTCAGCAACAGTAATTATTAGGTGATGTTGTAGAAATTGCAACCGAATGAAAAATTATGCCGAACTGAATTCACTGGAGAGAACAAATTCATACAATAAAACAGGGGCACAATAAGTCATCCCAATTAACACAACATCACTAATTATATTACTTAAAGCACACACATCGCGTCCATTACAACCAAGTTGCCAGCATACATACACTGGACTTTTGACGTTCGGATATCGTCACAAACACATCCAAGCTTTCCAACATTACATCAAGCTCTAGTCTTTCTACTCATTATTACATGCTCAAGTGCCAACAACGCAAAAGATCATGCAAGCGGGACCTAGTAGCTAGCGCAACAACTACTAGCCTACTCATCGTGGTCGCTGTCTAGGTCAGAAACGTTGGCGTTGCCACCAACTGCAGCGTCGTCGTGCTCCTCAGCTGGCGCCACGGGCTCTGCAGGATCCTCGTCTACGTCCAAATCCATCTCGGCTGCGCCAGGGAGGTCATAAGGATTAAGCTGATTGTTCAGCCTATGGACCTCTTCATGCAAGTTATCATTGTACTCCTCTGCATCGACCAACCGCTGCTCTAGCTCAAACTGCCTAGCTCTCAACACATTCTCTGCGGACCAGGCTTCATTCCTCTGATGGAGCACATGAGCCAACATGCTCTCAGCATTCCTGTGGGCGGTGGTCAGTCGCTCAAGCTGCTCTCTCAGCGCACGTACATCTCCCTCAAAAACCACAGTCCTCTGAGCAGCCTGATCTCTCTGACGGGTCAACTGGGCCATCTCAGCAGTGAGCCTCTCAATCTCGGCGTCGTGATCTCTCTGAAGCTGACGGCGGTCATCACGAGCCTGACCCAGAGCACTAGAAACACGTCTCAGACTACCTTCCACTCCATCGAAGGCTCTCATCACTGCGAACATGGCACTCATAGCAGGGTTGTCACTGTTTTGTGCCTCTGCTGCGCTAATCTCCAAGGATCTGCCCCTTGCCTGCTGCCACGAGTCAGTGGAGGGGTTGCCCCTCGGAAAGACTCCAACTATAGCTGCTGCCAACTCCTGAGGAAAGCGATCCATGATATCCCTTAGAATCCCAAAGGCTGTCCTCTCAGCGGCTTCTTCAGGGGTCCTGCCAGTTGACTCAAAACGCCAACCGGTCCACTCAGAACCATCACCTCGGGGACGAACTACTGCTTCCACAGTCACCAAAAGTCCCTCGCCCATCCGCTCATTTGACCAAAAGTAGCGGGGCTCCATACCATCAGGATAGCCTACATAACTGAGCACTCTCCACAAGAGCGTAGGCATCCCAAACTCTCCAAGAAAAGTGTGGCGCTGGCGAGTGCGCGGAGCAAGCTGATGACGGGGAGCTCTGCCGGTGGACTTGCGGGCTGTCTGCTTGGTACGGGCCATCTGTAGCAAAATTTTATTACATGGGTGAGAACCAATTTTTAAGTTGGCAATTTTTATCGAAATGAGATAAGCAACTTATAAGGGGAGGAACAATGCCATGAATGAAATACATAACATGATGCATGCACGTTCCGTACGTCCTCACAAACTTAGAAAAGCAATAACTACTAACGGAATAAACGGTGGCATACAACGATCTCTTGTAACGTAACTAATACGTGCTACTCGAAAGCGCTGTTATGTACCTGCAGAAAATCACTTCAGCCCAACCTCACAGTATGAAAATATGCAAGAAAGCGGTAAAGTAAGTTACTCGCCCTACACGCATCCCCAGATACGAGTATAACGGTAACCACTACCCGAATCATCGTCCTATTGACGGCATCGTCACTGCATGACGGAATTTCCCACCAATGATACCCTCATACAAACATGCGCATGGCACGTGAGTACTTCGGAATCACTTAAGCACTCCCCTAGATCGGCAGTGTATCCGACCATGCACTCACAACTCTCACTTACCAAGGCGTAGAGGTAATTGATGCATACATTACCACTCAAGTGAATGGCACTCATACAATAGCACGCCGTATGAGCGACGAAATTTAAATATGATGCAAACCCCCAAGTTAGTACTTAAATAAGCCACCTAAAGTCCTTATCGGGCATAAAGGATATGACCACTGGCACACTTTTAAGTTCCAAAGCTTATTTGAAAACACAGTTTTGTTTTTAAATACTCATGTGAACAGTAACATGCTAAACCATGCTCCGATACCAGCTGTAACGGATCAACGTAATTATACGAGATTAAGTATGAAAATCTACCATCGAGGCGGTTAATTTTAACAAACTTAAGCCCGTATAACTCGGGATTCCGTGAAATCACGAAGGATTTCAAACCAACCAACATACAACCAAGATCGTACTGATTTAGCAGCCACAGTTCACACGATACATAAAGTTGATCATAAAAGTAGGATACATCGGAGTTCGGAAATAAGGTTATTACAACATAGTTCAACATAAGGTAGCGAAAGCGAATAGTTTTTACGCACACACACTTAGTTCAATTACAGTGCCAGTAGATAGTCATGGTCCACAAAAGCAGTAAATGAGATAATCGGAACGACCTCTGCCCAAGGTCCTAGTTGTCACCCATCGCCGGATACAGACAGTTGGAGCAGTACCCGTAGTACATCTGACCATCTGCAACAACAATGGGAACAACGCCCTGAGTACGAGAATGTACTCAGCTAGACTTACCCGTCATAAACCAGAAATAACATGACTCCAAGGAGCATGCAAGGCTTTATATAGTGTACTGGCTTGACTCATTTGCGAAAGGCATAAGTTAATTGTGAATAACTAAAAATAAGTACTTTTAGCATCATTTTATGATAACCTATTCATGCTAGGTAAGCACCTATTACTAAAACAATCACTTGATTACACATTAGCATCAAAGGTTACCATCTCAGGTTTAGCATTTCCAACATTAACCACATAACCATCCGTGTTCCATCATTAACACTACGATGCCGTAGCTCGAGTCAAGTGCTCACTAACCGGGAGCGACGGCGATTCGAATCGAATTCCTATCCAGCTGGAGATTTATTCCTCACACAAACCATGCTTCCCCCGTCAGGGTCGCGTAGATCACCAATGACACTTTCCAAGAAGCCGCGGGATAACAATCATGGATCGCACTACCCAGGGACCGCCCGACTGCCAGGACGCACCTTGGGCTTACTCTTCGCGTCCCCGTACACCCCCTTCAACACCAGTCTGCCAACCCGAGTTTATCCCGGCTCGAAAAGTGTCGCTAGCTTCGCGGTCGAAAGGTACTTTATTCGGCCAGCTAAATGTGAGGCATGCGTTCAACATGACAAGAGGGACGAGCAACGATCGGTCCTTAATCGACACAGACGGAATCACTATAGTCCAAAACCCCATAAGACTCCGCCCGGTCTCCATTTATACCTCAACACTTGGTTACTTTTCAAGATTCACAAATACTGCTAACCATAGCCAGATATTCGCCTACAACTCGCAGGTGACAGGAAATCACCCGACTTCTACCGATCTAAGCATGGCTAAGCAAATTACTCGATCCTGACTTAATAGGGTAACAGTAACTCTGGTGGACAAGGATAGTAATGCAACAACGGTTCCACTCAACTCCTATAACTTAATGCAACAATATATAATTATAATTCAGGTAAGTAAGAATAGCTTTTTATAAAATAGGAGACTTATAATGCTCCGGGGCTTGCCTCTTTCGAACGAGCTAGGATGGTGGTCGACGCACTCTGGCAGCTCCTCGCTTGGCTCTTCCTCCTCGGGCACCTCCTGTGCCTGGGGCTCCTGCTGGTCCGTCCAAGCCTGCTCCTCGGTTACTGCTGCCTGCGACTCCTCCTGCGATCCTGTATGATGCAAGTGCATAAGTACATGCGAATGATGCATCGGATTATGATGGAATGATGAAGTGACATGAGATGCAGACGAGCACATGGAATGAGCAGTTAGTACAAAACTTCATCTTCTATAAGGTAGTCCACGTCATCCAAGAACATGTACCCCAAGGTTTACTTAATTTGATTACACTAACTAACATACACCTGACACAAGCAAGTAACCCTAACTAACCAAACCTTACCAACCTAACTCATCACAACATCAGCAATACATAGTGATGCTTCAAAGATACACCAAACACATTTTATTCCTCTTAATTCCTCATAAAGAATAATCATTTATTCCTTATTTAGCTAGGGTTGTACTGTAACACCTATCTCTGGTATAGATAAAAATCTACAAAAATTACAGTAGAGTATTCTTACTCTAACTAAGCTACCACTAAATTTTCATGGTAAAAGGAACTGTAAAACTACTTGTACAAAATAAACAAGTTATGGCCTAAAAGTGAGCATGAAATTACTTTATACTAGGAAAAGTATCAAACAACAGATTTCACATTTTTCCTAGGTTACCAACAGTAAACTAACATACTACAAAAATTATCATAGGTATGTTATATACAATTATTGATTTCTACTAAAAATAACAAATATTAACAAATAAAGGCATTTGAACTACACTTCAAAAATTTCCCACAGAACATGCTTCACTAGCATTTTTCCTAGAAAGTACATCACTAAAGAAGATTAATGCAACAAGAATCACATTTTTCCCTTTATTAGTTTATTTACTACAATTTTTCTAAGATAACAGCATATATAACAATTAAATAAAAATGTACAGTAAAATGTCACAAAAATAACATGGGATATTTTTAAACTGTAGATCTATTCACAAGGAACATTTCAAAATTTGTTTCATGATTTTTGGAGCTATAAATAATGAGATACAATTTTTGGAAGCTTTTTCAGATTTTCTAGAAATACATTTCTTTAAAACCGAAATTCAAAACCGGCCTTAAATGCTACGTGCACCCCGTTCGTTTTCCCCGGACCCGCACACAGGCGCTGAGAAGAGGGACCCGCGGTCAGTCGGGCCCCACCTGCCAGTCAGCCAAGGGCAGGGGGCGGCGCTGCCGGCGCCTTTCTCGCCGGCGGCGAGCTTACCGGTGGCGAGGTCACCCCCCCGAGGATCCCCGAGGCGAGGCGAGTACAATGACGCGAAAACGGAAGGTAGCGCTGGGCTCTAGCGAGGATGGCGGGGGTCACCGGCGAGCGGCGGCGCTGTACCGCCGGAAACCACCGGCTCCGGCCACGACGAGGCCAGTGAGGGGTGCGAGCGCAACGCGGTGGAGCGGGCGAACCTAAGCAAGCGAGAACTAGGGGAAATGAGGGACGCGGTGACTGCGCTTCGCGCGGAGCCGAGCTCCGGCGAGCTTCGCCATGGCGGGCGGAGGCGGAAGCGGCCAATTCGGCCTCCATACCTGCGGCTTTGACGAATTGAGGGTGCGGCGAGGAAGGGCAAAGGGAGGTGGAGACTCCGGCGAGACGAAATCCCGAGAGGCGCGACGATGGGGGAGCTCCAAGGGCGGCGGCAATGGCGCGCGGCCGCGGCTCGCTGCGGCTGTGGTGGGGAAGCGAAATGGGAGGGAATGGAGGGAGCAACCGGGCTTGCGAGCGCTTGGAGGGGGTGAGCCAGCGCGGGGGACGTGGGGGCCACCGGGGCGCGTGTCGCGCGGTGCCGCCGGCGTATGGCCACGCGGCGGCCGAGCCCTGCCGCGACGCCACGGCGTCGCGCGCGGGCGCTCGCGCGCGCGGGCGGGAGGGAAGACGCGGCGCGGACCGGGCCGGCTTCGGCCGTGGGCCGAGAAACGAAGCCGGAGCCCAACAACGAAAATCCAGTTTTTCTTTTTTCAAATAAATTCCAGATTTTTAAATCTCTGTTTGAAATTCAAATTTGGAGATGAAAACGAAGTTTTCAGAAATTTGTCCCAAAACAAAAGTTGTTCAAAATTTTATTCTCTACAACTTTCATATAGAACATTTTTCAAAATTCCCAATAGATTTTAAATTTGAGATTTAAAGCTAATTTAAAAATCAAACTCATTTATTTAGAATAATTTCAAAAACAGAATTTGAGGAGAATTTGAATCCAATTTTTTTGCTCCAATAATCAAGTTGATTTATTCTAGATTATTTAAAATTGCTACTTCTAAAAAGTACACCAACTTTTAACATTTATTTTAAACTTAGGGTTTCCATTGATTTGTTTTTCAAGTTAATTTGAAAAGTGCTAAAATCCAAACAATGTTAAACATGCAATGATGTTGAATGCTTATGTTTTGAAATGATAATGCATGCTTAACACCCAGGGGTGTTACATGTGCCTATGTTCCAACACATTGGTTTGTCCTACAACACTTCACCTCGCCGGCGTCGTTCCTAGCGGATGCTTTGCCGGTACAGCTCTCTTCTTTTGACGGATGCTTTGTCGTCGTAGTTGCTGGCCCCCCTCTTTGGCAGATGCTTTGCTGCTGAGAGTATCGTGGCCGCCCCCCGCTGTGGATGCTTTGCCGGGCTTCTTCCCTGACAGATGCTTGGCCGTCTGTGCATTCCTGGCGGATGTTTTGCCGTCTTTGGCTCTTTGGCCCCCTCTCTGGTAGATGCTTTGCTGCCGAGAGTGTGCTGGCCCGCTTCTTGGCGAATGCTTTGCCGCCTTGGTCGCTCGGTTCGTTGGCAGATGCTTTGCCGCCGTTGCTGCTGGTTACTCGTTCTCTGGGTGGATGCTTTGCCACCTGGGCTTGGTCTTTTGCGTAGGAAACCTTTGCGTTGTTATCTTTTATCGCAGGCACAGTGGTAGGTCTTGGTGTTGAGGGCAGTCGCTCTTTCTTTGTATCTTTTTTGTTCCTATGTTTATCCCAGGTTACTCACTACTTTCTTGGTGGTTTGTAATCTGTGCTATGAGGGTTCTCTCATAGCTGACTTGTAATTCACTCCTCTTAATGAAAAACGGGCTATATCCCCCGATCGCGAAAAAAAAATATTGGATGGCTAAAGGTTTTTTCTTTTGGACTTCTTGTATGACCAAAATCAAATCTGACTTGATAAAAAAAACTATGACGATAGTTCGATAATTAAAAATGGACTTTTCCATTAGGCCCCGTATAGATCCTTTAATTTGGAATTGAATTTATTCTAATAAATTATAATGTAGGCACATATTAATTAAGCTAATATGATTGTATATGGTTATTTGTAGACTATTGTTAGTCATGCAAGGGAGATGCTTAAATGTTGCATTTCTACTGTAGGGAAGCGAGTTGAAGGGCATGCTATAATTTAAAGAGTAGAAATATAGCATGGTGATCTATAGAATCTATTTTCCTCTCCCAACTTATGAATTTGAGATATAAGCTTATATGTGAATTTTGGAAAGTTGTGGAATCTCAAATTCCAAGGCAAATAGCCTAATTCATTAAGTAGATTCCAATTCCTCTAGAATGTAAGAATCCAAATGGCCCCTTACTTTTTTCCGTATATGCGAAATAGCATTATTAATAATTGCCCTAACATTCCAAAGATTCTATGAATGGTTTTGACATCATATAATTGGGAGAGGGCCTATGCCGCTTGGTTATACATAGGAAAATGCAAATTGTTTGATATTATTTTAATCATTTGAGTAATCCAATCAAGAGATTGTTTGTGCGCATAGAAATAGCATATACAAGATTCATATATATATATATATATATATATATATATATATATATATATATATATATATATATATATATATTATTTAATTTGTTCTCTCGGTATGCTCCCTGAAATCACCTGAACTGCATGGATTTTAGACGTGACTTTGTTTTTGTATGTAACAGAGGACCTTCATTCCCAAATTTTATTAATACTAAAAAGAAATATATCTAAGCTTAGTTATTTTATGCTTTTAAGCCTTATAAATCTTATAAATTGTATCAATATCAGGTATTTGATGACGCTACATATTTGGATGAGCAAAATAATCCCGAGTTGGTTAAAGAAGCAAAACAAATCCTTAAGAAGTGTGGTGGACTTCCCCTTGCAATAGTTGTCATAGGTGGCTTTTTGGCAAACCGTCCAAAGACTGCAGAAGAGTGGCGGCAATTGAACGAGAATATCAATTCAGAATTAGAGACGAATCCAAAGCTTGGAATGATAAGAACCGTCCTTGAAAAAAGCTATGACGGCTTATCCTACCATCTCAAGTCTTGTTTTTTATATCTGTCCATTTTTCCTGAAGATGAGAACATTAGTCGAAGGTGTCTGGTGCGTCGGTGGGCAGCAGAAGGTTACTCAACTGAGACCCATGGGAAGTCGGCCATTGAAATAGCTGATGACTACTTCATGGAACTCAAGAATAGAAGCATGATTTTACCATCTCAGCAATCAGTTCACAGCAGGAAATCAATTGACTCTTGCAAAGTCCATGATCTCATGCGTGACATTGCCATCTCAAAGTCAATGGAGGAAAACCTTGTCTTCAGACTGGAGGAAGGCTGCAGCATGAACATCCATGGCCCAATACGCCATCTTGCTATCAGTAGCAACTGGAAGGGGGATAAGAGTGAATTCAAGGGCATACTGGACTTGTCCCGAATACGATCGCTATCTCTGTTTGGCGAGTGGAAGCCATTTTTCATTCCTGACAAGATGAGGTTTCTACGAGTGCTTGACTTGGAAGGGACTGCAGATTTAGAATACCATCACCTTGATCAGATTTGGAAGCTTATTCACCTAAAGTACCTTTCTCTACGAGGATGCAGGGGTATTAATCTACTGTCAGATTCATTGGGCAACCTAAGGCAACTCCAAACGCTAGACGTCAGAGATACATGGGTAAAGACTCTGCCAAAAACCATCATCAAACTTCGGAAGCTACAGTACATCCATGCTGGAATCAAATCAGATTATGTAAGAGAGGAAAATGATAGTTTAATGGAGAGGTGTCTTGGCGGGGCGTGTCTCTGTGCGACATGTTGCTTACCTATTCTTTTGAGCATAGATGGCCCCAGCTGTAAGGCCCTTACCAGACGTGATGCATGCACTTTCGCTTGCTGCGTGGAATTCCCTGCAGTCGTGACGGGAGCAGATGAAGAAAGAGGTGCTACGGTGCCAAGGGGTATCAGAAAGCTTAAAGACTTGCACACACTATCGGAAGTGAGTGTCGGAAGGGGAAATAACGTTCTACGGGACATCAGAATGCTCACGGGGTTGCGCAAGTTAGGAGTGAGCTGTATCAACAAGAAGAATGGCCGTGCGTTTTGCTCGGCCATTTCCAATCTCAGCAGACTAGAATCACTGTCGGTGAGTTCAGCAGGAAAGCCAGGTTTGTGTGGTTGCTTGGATGAGATATCCTCACCTCCGGAAAACCTGCAGAGCCTCAAGCTGTACGGAAATCTGGAAAAGTTGCCTCAATGGATCAAGGAGCTACAGCATCTTGTGAAGTTGAAACTAGCAGGCACTAGGCTATTGGAGCACGATGCTGCTATGGAATTCCTTGGGAAACTACCGAGCCTGGAAATTCTAGTTCTGTATCGGTCATCGTTTCAGTGTGAAGAACTTGGTTTCAAATCTCTGCAGGGCGGAATAGCATTCAGAAGCCTCAGGGTGCTTACCCTTTCAGTGTCAGGCATCAAATCGGTAAAATTTGACGAAGGAGCAATGCCCAAACTGGAGCGGCTGCAGGTCACAGGCGCAGTAAATAATGAAGTTGATTTTCCTGGGCTAGGATTTCTCCCAAGCATCAATGAGGTCCAGGTCAGAGTTTACTTTCCTTGGAATTCGGACAGGATAATAGCCGCTTCTGATACTGAGACTTCGCGCAAGATAGTTGAGGAAGAAGAACTAGAAGAACAGCGCAAGATAGGTGAGCTCAAGAAGAAAATCCAGGAACAGCTAGCTCAGAATACAAACGAACCCATTGTGACGGTGGACTGAGTGAGTCTCGGACAGGTATGTACGTTTGCCATTTTGCGCGACTCTTTGATATATAATAGATACACAGGAATTTATCAAAGTCCTTTCGGCAATTAAGAAACGCTTTATGATGATATTAGCATACACCCGTGTCTTTCGCAGATACTGGTTCAGATCACCCGTCAGAGGCTCAAGAAGATCAGCGGGCTGCCTGGGAGCAACTGCCAAGTGGGTCCAAGTCCAATATGGTACCTACGTGGGTGCGTACCAGTGCCCGTGCCTCCATTCGCTGTTGTGCGCGTGTTATTTATTTCATCATTTGTGTGTTAGAGTGTTTCAATTCAATTGTTTGGTGGTGTACGTGTGACGTGTCCGCGTCTGTGCCTCCGGGTGGTTATGACTTATGAATAGCCCCTTCAGCCTGGTTCTACTTGCTTTCTGCTGTTTATGAAGATACGAAGATGCTGTTGCAGTGTTACGTGACAGGAATCCACCCAGTGGCATTTTTTTATATGGCCCATTCAAATACTTGTTTAGAAGTGGCCAAAGTTTATTTCCTTTTGTATGTTGACATACACATGCGCTTTATCATGGTTTGCATTTTCTGTTTGGTGACAACTATACTGCTAGATTTCAGAGATGATGTTAGCTGCAATTTATAAAACTAGAGCTAATTGATGAGATGAATCATGAATAGTACAGAACAGTGGGCTTCACGCTAGCGAGCCAGCGAGCCTAAGCTAGTAGTGATGAGCCTAGTGATTTGAGTTGCCAAGGAAAGGAGACTTTGGGCCTAGTTGGTTCACATAGAAGACAATAAAAACAATCTGAATGCTTCTTTCTGCACGTGCGTGCGGAAAGACTTCTGCACGCATATACTAAACGACAAAAAAATGCAGATGAACTCATCTGTCGTCGTCGCCGCCGGAGATGAAGCGGGTGGTGGTGTTAGGGTTCAGGGTTTTCGGGGTTTGTACGCTCTCCGTGCTTAGAATGGGTTGCCAGGGTGAGGTCAGACTGGCAGTGGTCATGGTTGAGCCAGAGGCGGAGGGTGGGGACGCCACCCGCCGGGCAGTGGGAGAGGGTGGTTAGGCAGTGCCTGCGGCAAGAGCGTCTTCGAAAAAGAAGAGGAAAAGGTTAGGATTAGTGTGGCGGTGGTGAATTGCTAAGGCGGAAGTGTGCCGCCGAAGCTTGGGAGGTGGTAGAGGCGGGGGCGCTCGCGTCAGATCTTGATGAGAAGCTCAAGTTAGGGGTCACCGTGGTCGAGGGCGGTGATGGAGGCGACATCCATGGCGTCAGAGCCGGGCAGGGTGAGCCAACCATAGGGGAGTGTGAGGACGAAGAAGAATAGAAGATAATGTGTGAGGAAGAAGAAAGTGTACAGGTAGGGTGTACACCGCGTGCCCGTGCGCTTGCTAGTAGAGTCCCAAAAACAAATATAGGGTGCATGTGGGTCCACTACTCTTATGTTCTTGAAAATTGAAACAAGCAAATATGTAGCAAATGTTAAAACATGCACTTTTGCAAACTTTATGGCTGAAAATCAAAATAGCAGTTGCACAACTAACATAGCACCCTTAAATCTTTATGGAGTATTTTGGCTGTGGTATATGTAATTCTTTTCACATACGTGTGGGTGCAAAAGTTTACTGTAGCGGCTGCAAGAAAAAGCTGCAGCTGTTGCCTTTTCTTCTCTCTCAAATTACTATATCGTCAAGCTGCAGCAGGCTGCAGCAGCTGCTTTTTGCCGCAGCCAAACACCCGCAATTTTAAAGGAGCACTCCTGTGCAATGCTCATGATCTGATCGGCGGGCTCACAAAATGTTCACATATATGGGACTCACAAATAATCATAGGGACCAGTTGTGCCCCCTTGCTTCCCACACGCATGCATGCAGGACCGTCTGAGCTCGCTCGGTAGCGCCGTAGCAAGCGGCTGTGGCAGGTGGGTCCCATTGTAAAATGTGCAACACCAGATCTACTTTTGCAACATCCAGATGAAAGACTTGTAACATATATCCATAACAACTGAAACACTTACAACATATGTCTGAAACACTTGCAAAACACTTAAAAAACGTTTGAAAGTCATTGCAAACATATGCATCAGTCAGATGAAATACTTGTAACATACATATGAAACATGTGAAACACATGCGTATGTAACAATTGCAATATATGTAATATTCAGATAAAACACTTAAAACATATGCGTCTGAAACACTAGAAATACGACATTGTCGTTGGCCACGGCCCGTCTCGGCAGAAAGCTCAGGTCGGTGGTGGCGCGACTCCCTGTCATGATGTCTTCGGCCGGTGGCGACCTTCTCCTGCTGGCGCCGGGGTTGGGTGCGGCCGGGGACGCTGCGCGGCACGAAATGGGATAGGGGCGTGGTGCGGCATACGATGGGGGTGCGCGCGGCAGAGTGGGACGGCGCTACACAGGATGGGGCGTGGAGGGTGATGCCCACGACGATGAGGCAGAGTGGGGCAGGCGCACGGCTCGGTGAAGCCGCGACGGGGAAGCTTGGCGCCGAAACTCCACCACAAAAGTTGGGGGCGGCCGCTACCCCCATGACGTGAGTATTCTTGACGTTCTCGACATTTTGGCGACCGGCAGTTGGGCACAAGAAATAGCCAACAAAAGGCCTCGAAACTTTTGTCATTTGTGCCTAGATGGTTACACCAATCACCAAATTGACGCACCTTAGCTTCTTTCCCATTTTCAATTTGTGTAGGAGATCTTGGTGATAGGACATGCATGGGATCGTATTTGTTGAGATTGTTGTTCGGCAAACCAAACGGAAACATGTGAACGATTCGATGGAAACAAAGAGGCCAAGTAATACAAAAACATGATAAAAATAAAGGCACGGACAAAGCTTAAGATAAACGCTGAGGGTGGGGACGATGATGGCTGACGCTGAAAGTTGCTTCACTAGGCTTTGTCCGATCGAGCGAGGACGAGGACTTGTATGTCTCAATCCTTGTCCTGTTTCTTTTTACATACAAGCATAGAAACAAGTGCACGGGAACGAATGAAGCTCACGGCGGATGGCAGGAACGAAGCTCTTCGTCGGGATCTCGTTTTGGGGCTGGGTTGACCCAGGCGAAGGCACGGGAAGGTAGAGGACAGCTCGGCTAAAAGCATCTAGGGGGTTTGAGAACAACGGCGGATGCTCGGTGGCGGTACGACGACGCTTGTTTAGGCGGCTCGGTTGCTCTGGCGATACGTCGTCCCCAAAAGAGAGTGCGAGACGAACAGGTAGCGCAGGCGGCTTCCACTGGGCTGCCGGTTGGGCCGGCCATGTCAGCTTCTTCGCGGGCCACGACCGAGAGGAGAGGGGAAACTGGGCTGCGGGGCTGAGGGAGAGAGAGGGCTGCGCGCCTGCGCCTGGCGGGGGAAGTACAGAGCAGGCCGGGAAAGCTTGAGCTGAAAGAGAGAAGTGAGAGTGGTTTCAACCACTGCGATTCTCGGGCCAAAAGTGAGTTTGTGGTGTTTCGAATTTTTTTCTTTTATTTCAGTCTTTTTCAAATGATTTTAAATCCATTTTGAATTTCAGTCAAATCTGCACAGTACAATAAATCCGATGCACCAGCATGTATGCTCAAACATGTACCTAAATCCTTATGATGAATTTTAAATAAAAAAGGTTATTACTTTTGCTATGTTTAAATGTGCACAATATACATAACTAAATCATTTTAATTCAGTTTATGAAAATGCAAATTCTAGTGTGTTAAATGGGCACAAGAGAAACAGTGCCCAGTGGTGTGAAATATAATGGTCAAATCCAAATGGCTAGTCTACGTGGCAGCACCAAAATTATCCGGTTGTACCATCGAAGCTTTTCAGTGAGTACACAACAACCTAAAACGGCTAGTTTCTTTTGTTTGGGGGGGGGGGTTATATATGCCCCCATGGCTGCTCTTTTGAAGAGGTTTGAGTGTGCTAATGTTGTAGGAGTGTCGATACACTCTACCAAGTCCTCCTAGACACCATATGCACTTAATAGAAGATTAGGTTATTAGCAATTTTGCTTAGCCTAGTCAGACCACTGCTTATGCATTTGCTCTAGATTTAGGCCTAGTGTGTTTAGTAAGGTTTACACACCTCTCACCACTCGGTGCTTGCACGCACCATTGTTGTACTCAGAGAGGATTGTAGTCTTGCTAGATGACACTAAACCACATTTGTGATGTGGATGCCACAATGTACAGGAGGGAACGAGGTCCGCGGCGATTTGGCTAGAAGCTCGATAGTGAAGACAACAAGGAGCAGCCTAGGAAAATGCCTAGCGAAGACCTACTAGCACATAGGGAAGGTCCTCGGGCTCCACAGATTTACCTGACCGGGAGCTTGGCCCTTGCAAGGGGTTCTAACAAGGATTAAGGGAAGCATGAGCTTATCGATATCTTGTTAAAAATACTAGAGTTCTCAACGAGAATTTGCATTTCTATCTTAGTTAACCTTCTACACTTTACATTATGAATCTAGGTTGCAGTGGCGAATCTAGGATAAATTGTCGCTGGGGTCGGACTTACTCATGACCTAAACTTATAGTAGTCTTTTTCGAATGAAAACTTATAGTAGTCTAACAGCACGGATAACATAGACATAAATATTAATAACGATAATAAAATATCGCAGAAATTATCCTTCCTATCTGTTGAAGCATATGGAAGCTCGTCAAAATTTACCTCCCATTGTAAAACTCACCGAGTACAAATAGTAGTATGATTGGTTTTTGTTGCACTTCCATCTCTTAGGCGCCCGGCCGCCCGCATCGGGATTCTCGTCATCTCTTTTTGGTCCTCCATCTAGATTCTCATTATCAATAGTTGGTGGTAATTTCCTTTTCAAGAATCATTTCAATGTGCTTTGATTGTCTATGAAATTAGCCAACACAGTGAAACACTAAAGAAAATTTTTGCAAGAAACCACACCTATATGACTAGAAATCACTAATTTCCTTACCTGACCAATTTCCTTACCTGACATTGTGACGGTGGACGACTACTACGAGTGAGTCTCGGACAGGTATGTACGTTTGCCATTTTTGCCCGACTCTCTGATATATATGTACACAGGAATTTATCAGAGTCCTTTCGGCAATTAAGAAACGCTTTTATGATGATAATCAGCGTACGCCCGTGTCTTTCGCAGATACAGGTTCAGACCACCCGTGTCAGAGGATGAACAAGATCAGCGGGCTGCCTGGGACTGGGAGGAACTGCCAGGTGGGTCCAAGTCCAATATGGCACATGTACGTGCGTACCCGTGCCCGTGCCGCCATTCCCTGTTGTGCGCGTGTTATTTATTTCGTCATTTGTGTGTTTGAGTGTTTCGATTCAATTGTTTGGTGGTGTACGTGTGAAGTGTCTGTGCGGCTGTGCCTCCGGGTGGGTATGAATACCCCCATCAGCCTGTTTCTACTTGCTTCTTTCTGCTGTTTATGAAGATACGAAGATGCTGTACAGTGTTACGTGACAAGAATCCACGCCCACAGTGGCATTATTTATATGGCCCATTCAAAGACTTGTTTAGAAGTGACCATCGTTTCGCTGAAATTTGGCTTACGATGATGCTCATGCTGAAATGTTACGAGAGAAAAATACTATTTTTTCGCTGAAAAATACTGCGAAAGTAGTGTAGCAGAACAGAGCCAAAGTTTATTTCCTTTTGTATGTTGACATAACATACGCTTTATCATGGTTTGCATTTTCTGTTCGGTGAGAACTATAGTGCTAGATTTTGAGATGATGTTAGCTGCAATTTATAAAACTAGAGCTAGTTCATGAGATGAATCATGAATGGAACCGAACACTGGGCTTCACACTAGCGAGCCAGTGAGCCCCAGTGGTGGGCCTAGTGATTTCAGTTGCCAAGGAACAGAGAATTTGGGCCGAAGCCCAAAGCAGTGCTAGCTACTAGAAAACAAAAACAACCCAAATGCTTCTTTCCGCACGTGCGTGCGAAAAGGCTTCAGCACACACACACTAGGGGGTGTTTGAATTCAGAGACTAAAGTTTAGGGGTATCACATCGGATGTCATGTGGGGGTGTCACATCGGGTGCTCGGATAGTAATAATAAAACAAATTACAGAAGTCCTAGTAATTTGTGAGATGAATTTATTAAGCCTAATTAATCTGTCATTAGCACATGTTTACTGTAGCACCACATTGTCAAATTATGGACTAATTAGGTTTAAAAAAATTCATCTCGTAAATTAGTCTCAATCTATGCATTTAGTTTCATAATTAGTCTATATTTAATTCTCAATGTGTCCAAACATTTGATGTGATTGAGCTAAACTTTTGCCCGAGGGAAACAAACACAGCCTAGACGACAAAAGAAAAATTAACAGATGAACTCACCTTCGCCCCTGCTGGAGATCATGAAGCAGGTGGTGACATTAGGGTTAGGGGTTTCGGGTGTTTCTACTCTCTGCGCTTAGAATGGGTTGCTAGGGAGAGGTCGTTGGACATGAGGCGGTCGTCGTGGTCGAGGCAGCATAGGGTGGGGGCGCCGCCCATCGGGCGGTGGGAGAGGGTGGTTGGGTAGTGCCGGTGGCGAGGGCGTCCACCAGAGAAGAAGAGGAAAAGCTTTAGATTAGTGTGGCGATGGTGGATGGTAGAGGCGGAGGCGTGCCGTCGTAGCCCGTGTGGTGGAGGAGGCAGGGGCGCTCGCGCCAGATCCAGAGGAGAAGCTCAGATTAGGGGTGGCCGTGGTAGAGGGCAGTGGTGGAGGCGACGTCCATGGCGCCGGAGCCAGGCAGGGTGAGCTAGTCGTAGGGGAGTGTGAGGAAGAATAATAAAAGATAACGAGTGAGATAGAAGAGAGAAAGCGGTGAGCGAGCAGGGTGTACTCCGCGTGCTGTGTGCGCCTGCTAGTAGGTCCCAAAAACAAACATAGCTGCATGTACGTCCACCACTCTTGTGTTCTTGAAAGTTGAAACAACCAAATGTGTAGCAAATGTTGGAACATGCACTTTTGCAAACTTTATGGCTAAAAATCAAAATAGTATGTGCACAACTAACATAGCACCCTTAAAACTTTATGGAGTATTTTGGTAGTGGTACGTATTTCTTTTCACATACGTGTGGGTGCAAAAAATTATTGTAGCATCTGCAAGAAAAAAACTGCTGCTGATGCCTTTTCTTCTCTCTCAAATTACTGTAGCCTCAAGCAGCAGCAGACTGCAGCGCAGCTGCTTTTTGCTGCAGCCGAACACCCCCGCTGGGCTCATGATCTGATCGGCGAGCTCACAAAATGTTGACTCACAAATAATCAAAGGGCTCAAAAAGGCATAAAGGCTCTAATGAAGATGTCCAGCAAATCAAAATAGCATATGCCTTATTTTCATTAACTTAAAAACAGGATGGTACAAACTATAAGAAGTATATATCCCATTCCAAAAAGGTCGTCCTCTTTTGCCAATTAAGTCACATCTTGAAACTTGTTTTTGTGCTCGAGAAGCCGATGCTACGAACAACTTATCATCACCTTAGTTGTTCTTATCCTCATCCGATATGCACCATTTTTTTTTTGAACGTAATCCGATATGCACCATCGCCCGTGAAACATTCAACGCATTCACATCGTTTTCTCTTCATGTACCTCTCACAGGGAAGCTTGCCGCCGAAACTCCACCACAAAAGTTGGGGGCGGCCGCGCTACCCCCATGACGTGAGTATTCTTGACGCTTTCGACATTTGGCGACCGGCAGTTGGGCACAAAGAAAGCCAGCGAAAGGCCTCGAACTTGTGTCATTTGTGCCTGGATGGTTACAACAATCACCTAATTGAAACGACTTTCCATTTTCAATGTGTTGGAGATCTGGGTGAGAGGACATGCATGGGGTCGTCACTTGTTGAGATTGTTGTTCGGCAAACCAACGAAAATATGTGAACGACTCAACGAAAAACAAAGAAAGATGATAAAGCTACGGGGACTCGAGGAGGACAGTGCGTGTTTAGAGAAGGATTTGTGTGAATTGTCAGAACATCAGCTCGAGGCGGATCCCCTACTTGTAAGTGGTAAATGGGGGTGGGGTAGGCTGACGCTGAAAGTCGCTTCCTCACTAGGTTTTGTCCGAGGACTTGTATCTCAATCTTTATCCTCTTTTTACTTCATATATGTTGTTAGAAGAGTCAAGGGCCTATTGGGCCTTAGCCCGTTAGGGTTAATTAGTCGCTTGCTTAGGGGTCAAGTAAGTCTTGCTTGTAAGTCAAGAAATCCTCTCTATATAAGGAGAGCAGATGTATCAATCTAATCAAGCAAGAGATTAGAAGGAAAAACCTTCTCTCTTGCCGGCCGTGGGCAAAGCCCCGCGGCCGGCGTTCCCAGCGCCCGTCACAGCCCTAGCCGCCGTTCCGTCTCTCTCTCACGTGAACAGTACCCGCGGGTACTGTAGCGCGCGGGTACTGTAGCTCCGCCGCCGCTCCCACGGCAGCGGACAGGGTGATGGACAAGGACAACGTGAGCAGTGGCAGGGTGGTGGTGGGTGGGATCGGCGGCGCGGCGGCAGCAGTGGTGGAAGCCATGATCGGCGAGGCTCCGATACCAGATTGGACGCTGTTGGGATCGAGAGGAGAGAGTCGAGGGAGCGGCGGCGGAGCTACAGTACCCGCGCGCTACAGTACCCGCGGGTACTGTTCACGTGAGAGAGAGACGGAACGGCGGCTAGGGCTGTGACGGGCGCTGGGAACGCCGGCCGCGGGGCTTTGCCCACGGCCGGCAAGAGAGAAGGTTTTTCCTTCTAATCTCTTGCTTGATTAGATTGATACATCTGCTCTCCTTATATAGAGAGGATTTCTTGACTTACAAGCAAGACTTACTTGACCCCTAAGCAAGCGACTAATTAACCCTAACGGGCTAAGGCCCAATAGGCCCTTGACTCTTCTAACTATGTAAATCATCCAATGGCACCGTTTGGATGCCAAAATTTTTGGCAAGATGTTACTGTAGCATTTTCGTTGTTATTTGACAAATATTGTCCAATTATGGTCTAATTAGGCTTAAAAGATTCGTCTCGTCCATTTCGTCTAAACTGTGTAATTAGTTTTATTTTTTATCTATATTAAACGCTTCATGCATGCGTCCAAAGATTCAATGTGACGGGGAATCTTAAAAAATTTGGCATTTTGGGTACAACTAAACAGCCCAATGTGTCGTCATCAGTGACTGGATGCTAATCCCTAATACATCAGTCAATTCAGAGTAGCCAAACGTCAGTACGTCACAGACAAGCACACCAGCAAGTGCTGCTCATCATGGGCAAAAGGAATCCTACGATTTCTCTTTCACGTTCCGATTCACTATTCATGGACCATTCAGTCTCAGAAAGTGATGCCCTGGCTCCCTGCCCTGTCCCCAGTCCTCACCCATTGACCATTCATTTTCAGAAGCTGCTGTCAGTCATTGCTCTCCTTCAGTCTTCACCCCCAATCAGTGCAATAATGACTGCATTCTAAATTTCTAATCCTGACTGATGGGTACTAGCATTAAACAAAGAACACTCCAGATAAATCACCAGCCAAAAGCACACATCTGCACATGTGCAATCATTCAGTGCTCGGCAAGTTGCCTGCATGCAGGCTTGACAGTTTCGCGCCGACAAAAAGCTTCCATTCATCCTTTTTCCCATTTCATTTACATACACATGGTACAGTCAAAACTTCTTGATTCTGGCAGCATGGGCCACTGGGGCACATGGCGGGTACAATTAGGAGGCTTAATCACAATCGACAGCAATAATTTACTAAGGGGAGGCTATAGCAAACAACATATCTAATTACGGACACAAGGAATGGGGTGTTTGGTTTTCAAGGGGAGGGAGGGACCTAAACTGGCTCTCTACTATCCTTACATTGATCTGCTGTGTGCATGGTACAAAACATACACTGGTATGGCTGGTTGCTATGAGGGCTCCTGGCCTGTATGTACACCATGGGGCGCTCGCTCAGGGTTCCTGGCTGTTCACCCGGTGGTGAAGCTCCAGCATCTCCTGGTGATTGGGGTCCACCGAGAGGGCCGCGCGGCAGTCCCGGAGGGCGCTCGAGATGTCGCTGATGTGCTCGTGGAAGGCCGCGCGCAGGTGGAGCAGGTTCAGGTCCGCCTTGAAGGCGATCGCCTTGGTCAGCTCCGCGATGGCCTCTTTCTCCTTGTGGTTGTCCATCAGCACTGAGCACCAGAATCAAATTAGGAAAGAGTCTGCGTCAGCAAATGGGGCAACAGAACAATGAACAGATGAGCTAATTCATGGACTGAATGAAGTATATTATGGTTGTTACACCTACTGACCAAGTCGAACATAGACAATGGCAGACTACATTGACTTCTCACCAGCTAATGTCAGGAACCAGAGTAGTTGGTTCGTTAAAATAGCACGAACCACTGGAAGTTGAGCAGATGAGCTACGTCTATTAACAATTATTATAAACTACTGCGTCAAGAATTTTATATTCTAAGTTTCAATCTGCTTTGAATCTGGTGGCCTAGGATCACATCACGTCCTAGCTTTGTCATACTAAAATTATAAGAAACTGGATATGCCATGCAGCAGGAAGCGGCGCTTACCAGCAGCACGGTATCTGTAGGGATAGACTCGCAGAGGGTCGAGTTTGGTGACCATCTGCAAGTCCGTTTTTGTCAGCTCCCGGTCGCAGTACTCAGATCTCTTCTCATATGCTGATGCATTGTTCCTGGCCTTCTCTATCAGCTTGGTCATTTCATCGTATGCACCTGCTCTGTTGTTCCGAAGGAAATGAACCCTTGCAAGGCCTTGATGCGCTCTGGTGTGGCCAATCTTTAGGGCGTTAATGTAGCATTCAGCTGCCAGGTCTAGCTTTCCACAGTCCACATAAACACTTCCGAGGTTGTTTAGAGCCTAAAAGATGTTAGATAATTATAAGTAAGTTGCAATTATGCACATCTCAAACTAGAATGACAAACAGACATAAACAGGGCAGTTTCTGAAGTTCATGTATTTAAAAAAAAATAAAAAAAATCTTTTCATTAGCCATTGAAAGGAGTGCTTCATTTATCTGTAGGGTTAAAGTGAAAATTTCCAGTAATAGTGATGATACCGGATGCTCTAACTTAGCTAACAGGCCAACTACTTGGCAGGAAATAAAATAACTGCTTGGCAGGAAATAAAATTAAACTACCCAAGAGTCCAGTTGATCAGTTGCCATGTTAGGAGAAACAGAACAACCATTTTTAAGAGTGAGACTGACAATCCCATACTTAATGCAACAATGGTCAATGAATAAATAGGACATCTTAACTTCCTAACAAAATTTAGCAACACCTGGCAATTGAACAAATGCAAAGTTGAAGAATGAAAGCAATAGCAAGAATCTAAGACCCCTCTCTACCCCCAAAAAAGCGACTACTCAACAAATGTAGCAATAAATTTCCACTTCATATTTTCCAAGGAGAATGATGAAAGTCTAGGAAAAAATAAATAGTGGCAACTGGCAACTATATTCCTATTTTTGGTACAAGATGTCTTAATTCCCAGCATTATGCAGCATGTCAAGGCAGAAAAATAACAACAGCTCCTGATCATTCATGGTCCATTTAGCTAAGTGAAATTCAGGAAATGATGCGGAGGGAAAAAAGAGCCCTTACCTGACCCTTCCGAAGTCTATCTGAGGGACACCGCAATGCATCTTCTAGAAGTGATACAACTGTTGCTGAGGTCGAAGGATCAAGACTTGAATCGGCCAAAGCATAAGCTTTCAGAAAAAATGCCTCAAATGACCTTTGTATTGCAATTGATGCTTCCGCTTTCTGCAGTCCTTCCTCACAGTGGCCAGTATCATACAATATCCATCCTTCATAGACAAGCCTTTCATGATCACTTGCAGCATGCTCACGAGCAAGCTGCAAACTCCTCATTGCCGCCTCAGGACAGTTTAATCTGGTAACATAAAATGAAACCATATCAATCCTAACACCCCAAATAGTGATATCATAAAAAACATGCAGTAAGTTAGCACTTAGCACAGAAGGCATGTGCAAACATGCTGACAAGACAAACATGTGAGAACATTCCAGCTTTCAGACACATGATACTAGTAGGTGTAAGACATGCCAAGATGCCAAGTTGCCAAACCATGTGCAATAGCATGAGCATCTACTATGACCATTATTGTGTTACTCTATAATACTGGTTTAGGCAAACTATTCTTCTAAGCAATAACATAAATTAATTTATTTACCTGAGAAGAAGCAAAGATTGCCTAAAGTACAAAACTCCTTTGGCATTATCTGACTCCAGCATTTGATATATAACAGAGAGGGACCCTATATCATCCACAGACGACCAGCGATCATAAAGTTGCATCCAACAGTCAGCAGCTGTCCACTGCTCTACATTCTCTAGCACTAGCATTCGCAGCTGCTTGGCAGCAACCCGGCCACCAATCATACGATAATCTGGGGCAAGAGTGAGGATTGCCTGCACGTCACATAAGGCAGCCCTATAATCCTCAAGAGCAAGGTAGCAACAGAACCTCAGTTCTAAGCACTCCAGCACCAGCTTGAATCCAAGGATCCGGTTGATCTCCATCAATGCAGCTTCAACACTTTGCCTTTTCATCAAAGATGCAGCTCGGAACATATAGGGATATGTAAGAGTAGGGTCCAACTCAGTAGCCTTGTTAAGATTTTCTATCTTGTTATCACCCTCCAAATATAGTGCTCTCTCTTGATACATCCACCCAAGAGGCCACCGAGATGACATAACAGAGTCTAGCAACTTGAGAGCAAAATGCTTATTACCCCTCAGAGAGGCCAATCTAGCCAAACCCGCTAACGAATAGAGATGGCCAGCAGAAAAGGCAGCATTGAACAGGCGCTCAGATTCAGGGTAATCTTTCCTTAGAAATCTGGTGCATGCCAGCTGATGTAAGGCCAGCTGCTTCTGCCTAGAATCTGATGCCGACTCTACCAGCTTTTCCAAGAAACTTACAGTGACATCCGATGTTGGGTTGGTACTCATGGAGACTTCACTAAGAAGGCAATATAGGGAGAAAGATGCATTGCCAACCATTGTCAATCTCTGTGCCTTATTTGCAGAGGAGAATATCCTAACCACTTGTTCATCATTCAAGCACTCTGGAAGCTCATTCAAGAGCACTTGCAAGCAGGAAGCAGCAAGGATGGAACAGCCCAGCTCAAGAGCACACTCCATGAAGTCTATAGCATCTTGCCTTGAAGAGACGAAAGAAGCAAGCTTTCGCTCACATGCATCCTTGAGTCCCTTGCAGCAAAATTTATTGGCAAAATCAAGCATCTCCAAGATAGCATCAGCTGACAAGTATGGTAGTCTTCCTGACAGGCTGAATTTACTGATTGCCCTCATGCCAATAGGGGAGATACCATTTCTAGACATGTCAATGACCTCCAGATACGATTCCCTAAATCCACCGTTAAGCATTGCATACAGTGGAGTCGACAGAGCCGCGAGCTTCCGCCGATCGCAAGCAATCATATCATCTCTTATCCGGAAATGAACCACCGCAGAGCCCCGAAACTCATCAGACTCATCATCATCATAGATCATCACATGCGACCCAGTGAAGACCTGCGACACGAAATCCAGCAGCCTGAATTCCTGCGAGCACTTGCCGCACGAGCTGAGCAGGTCGGCGATTGCCTCCTCCCCTTTCTTCTCGTACTTGAGCCACGCCCCGAAGATGAGCTTCTCGTGGATGGTGCTCGCCTTCTCCCACGCGGACTGGAGGCTCCTCCGCGACAGCTTGGTCTCGCCGAGGCCGCGGAAGACCTGGAACTGGAGCAGGTACAGGCAGGACTTCTCGTCAGGAGGGCAGGACTCCAGCTCCTCGTGTATCTGGGCCAGTATGTCGACATAGTCCGCGGGCTTGAAGTGCGGAAGCACCGCCGGCTCCGGCATCTTCATCAAGGAATCTCTGCAGCACAGACAGAAGAGGATGGACATCTCAATCAGCCAATTTTGCACAGCCAAATCGACATCAGTACCCAAAAGATCGAGTCTTGCGCGACACAATTCAGGCATAAAGGAGCACATCTTGCGAAATCAATCACAGGAAATAAGGTACGGCAGAGCAAGCGACGGGCGGGGGCTTACATGGAGGAGCTGGCGGCGGCATGGCCGGAGAACTTGGAGAGCTTCCCCCTCTCGAGAGGCAGCCACGAGTGGGGCGCGGAGTGGAGCTTGGTCTCCTTGCAGGCCGACTCGGAGAAGAAGAGCTTCCTCATGGCACATACCACGGCAGGTGCCGAAATCAGGACTCCGCCTCCACTCGTTCCTCTCGACGAATCCACTCAAATCCTTGCCATCCAGGGGCCCAAATCACCCCGAATTCGCAAGAAACGCCGCGAATCAAAGTCCCCCGGCGCCAGCCGCGGCGGGGACCCGCGGCGAGATTCGGAGCCGAAGAAGGCAAGAATTCCGGAGGGGGCGGGGCGCCCAGGGAAGGCCGCGGCGGCGGCTTGGACTTCGGAGGCCCGGTGGAGCTCCCGAGCAGGCGTCGGAACCCGACCGGCCCCAACCACCGACCGCAGCAAGAGGGGGAAGGCAGGCAGGCACCAATCTGCAGCTAGAGAAGGAGAAGGAAGTGGGAGAGCGGGGGCGGATAGAGAGAGGCAGAGAGAGAAACCCAAAGGCGCCGGCTTTAATGGCACGACTCGGCCCAGCGGGGCGGGCGCAGCACCAGCAAGAAGCCAAGCGGGGACTCAAGTAGTATAACCACTCCGCCACCCGAGCGCGCGCGCGAGCGAGCGAGCGAGCTCCCCTCTCCCACCCCCAACCACACCTCACCTCGCAACCAAATCCAACCCAACCCGACCCGGGGTATACGGGAGAAGAAAAAGGGGGAGCGAGCGAATCCACCACCAGCCACCAGCACGGGGAGAGCGGGTGCGAATTGCGAAAGCCCCCCCAAGATTTGCTCTGGGTGATGCGGCGGGAGGAGGGTGACGGACGGACGGTTGGAGGGGACAGGGGAGGGAGGAAGAGGAGTAGGCGTGCGCTGTCGGGCGGTCCGGCGCGGGCGGCGGGGTCCCGCGATTCGGCTGGGCTGCTGCTTTGGGACGGAATTCCTGGGAATCCAAAGCCCCGACGAACGCTTTTGTGCAGCCGCTGCTGTCTGTGATCGCCCACCCCCTACCCTCTAGTCTCCTCGCTTTGGTGAGGAAAGATGGGAAAGAAAGACGCCGCCCTTTATCGATCTAGGCATCTTTAGATGGCGAATTTTTTTTTTAAATTTCTGTAGTATTTTTTTTATTGTTATTTGGTAAAATTTATCCAATAATGGACTAACTAGGCTCAAAAGATTTATCTCAACATTTATAGATAAACTGTGTAATTAGTTATTTTTTATCTGCATTTAATGCTCTATGCATACGTCTAAAGATTTGACGAGTACTGTGTAAACTTTTTTTTTACTCTTTTTTGCCAACTAAACCGCCCCTGCAACCAACTCCACCTTCCTTCTCTTTCTCTGTCGCCAGTGGAACACGACGATGCAGAACAGACAGACAGAATGCTCCCGTGTTAAGCAAGGATCAAGGGCGGCTATAGCCGTATCCGCCGGATAAGAACGCGGCTAATCGCGTCGGAATCCCGTGTCGTGTGGTCGTAGCGTAGCGTTTGGGCCCCCTGACGCTGCCGACTGCCGCCGAGTGCTGGTGTGGTGCCCCGGCGCGTGCGATGGCGTCGTGCGGCGTCACGCACTGGGGCCTGGCCGGAGCCGGCCGGAGTGCCTGCGCCGCTGGTCCAGGCCACGCCAGACCACGCCAGAGGCTCCACCAGAGCAGAGTCGGTCGCCCAACGCCACTGGCGCGTTTGTGCTCGCGGCATGACTTTTCTTTTTTCTACTGTACTTCTCTCGGGGTGGCAGTAGCACTCTTTTTGGGGGCTGGTTTTACGGTTTTACGTGGCCATGACGAGTGCACCTGCCGGCGCGCGCGTGAACGGCGGGCGGCGAGTCGGCGAGCGCGTGGCCGTGGCGCACGCGGTTTCGGGTGGGTTTCGTTTGCCGTGTTGCGGAGGGAAGGGAAAGGAATCGTGTGCGCGGGGTGGTGGTCGTTTACTGCCAACGTACACATTGGTTGTGCCCGTTAATAGTTTCACAAGTATATATAGCGATAGCTAAATTGGGCGGTTGCAACAAATAAGGAGGGAATGGTTCCACAACATTGAATGACATTAGATTAGTAGTATTTCATAAAAATGTTAGATCGGCCAACGTACACATTGGTTACGTGCTTTCAACCCATGGTAGTGTAGTTTGCTGGATTTGTTGCGGTAGAACCTGTCGTTCCTGAGTTTCTTGATTTATACCTTGGATACTCGTATTTTTTTCTGGATCTATTTCAGAGTTTAATGGCGTTGATACGAGTACCCGTCAGCGACAGGAAGTGCACTTTGTCAAAGTCGAGATTTGTTGGTTCGTTCTTTCAGGGGTGCTCGTAGGATACTAGTATATGTTTGTGTTCATTTACACTTTACACCGATGAATGTGCATGAATGTATAAGTGTCTGAGCATGTACTATGATTTGCCAAAAAGGAAGTACACTTTACATTCTGATCTACTTTTGCAGTATTAAGATGAAACACTTGCAACATCCATATGAAACATTTGAAACACTTGAAATATACTCTTGCAATGGCGCGGAGATCGACTGTGGTGCATGGACCTCGTTGTGAGGCAGCGGCAAGAGCAACTCGCTGGCGGGCGCAACGTCACACGAATCTCATCCCCCTCGTCTGCTTGCTGGAGCATATGATGTGGACGCTCGCCAGCTCGTTGGAGGCAGTCATGGCGAGCGGGTCGGCCGCGGCGAGAAGGCAGTGCGGTGGAGGTGGGCGAGGCAGACTGGGCCCCGATGGGGAATGCGGTGCAGAGGAGGCAGCGTAGAGGAGACCGTAGGGGATGGGGAGCGGTGCGGCGAGGGACCGGCGGCGACGAGGCGGAGTGGGGTCGACGGATGGGCACAGCGATGCAGGGAGGAAACTGTGCAGCGAGCATCAGTGCGCGCGTACGAGACGAGCAGATAGGGTCACTGGACGAGCGGCAAGTGTGAAAGTGAGCAGTGGGAGACGTCCGTCCGTCCAAATTGTATCATTGTCGAATTCCAAAGATGCTGCGTTATTTCTTGAGGGTGGATCATTTTTATACTCGGCGATTTTGTTTTGGACGATGAAAAACATGGAGTCGTCGTCTTTGGGCCGGGCACCTGCCTCAATATATGGAAATGAGATCAGTCTTGAGGCGCGCGACCGAGCACCACCACATTTACCGAGCCTGCCACGGTTCTACATGTGTGGTTTGGACGTGAAATGATAACCGCGTTCCTTGTTTCCTTCAAATTAGTAACACGATATTAAGGGTACGTTTGATATACACGACTAGTTACTAGTTAGGGCTATAACTTATGTTAAGAGTTTGTTTGATACACATGAATAATTACTAATTATGGCTAAAAGTTAAGGTGTTTAGTTCCCACCCAAAAACTTTATATCTCATCCCATTCCATCGAATGTTTGAAGTCATACATAGAACATTAAATATAAATAAAAAAATAATTATACAGTTTGCATGTATTTTGCGAGACGAATCTTTTAAGCCTAATTAGTCCATGATTGGACACTAATTGCTATAGTTACACATGTGCTACAGTACCTCTGAAAACTTTACAGCCCCTAAACTAAACACGCCCTTAGTTCAAATTACGTCATATTTGGATCTAAGGAGACAATAATCAGCTGTTAATACTTAGGCTTCGTTTAGCACAGCTCAGTTTCACTGGTAAAACTGTTTGTTTTAATGACTTTATGAGCAACTTTCTAGGTGAAGCTGAACTGTTTTGGAAAAAACCAGCTTCAACGACAACTTCATGCATGTATGAGAGAGAAATGAGAGAGATAGGATAAGCTACTTTTTTTCAACTTCATCTCAACTCATGTCTTCGTGAGAGGAGAAGAAAAACAACTTTACCTATGAAGCAGTTTTGTAAATGAGTCTTTGGTAAAAAAAACAGCTCTACAGCTCATGAAACTGTAATGTTGTGCCAAACAGACCTACCTTAAATCCAAACAGGTTTAGCTAACGGTTTAGCTAATTTTTAGATGAATACCCAACTAACAATTATTTTATTATTGTAAAAGAAAATAGGTGGGACGTGGGATGGAAAGGATTACATTGTTGGAAAAAAGAATTCGTGGAACAGGGTGAGGGAAACCAGGCGGACATAACGGCTAGTGGTGTGGTGGACTGGTGGTGGTGTGCGATGTGGACGGGAGCGCGGCACGCCGGCAATCCGCACTCAGCCCGTCAGATCCGTGTGGCCGGGCGCCCGACCCGGCAACCAACGGTGGCGCGGAGGCAGCCAACCGACCCAACGGCTCTGCCACTACCAGGCCACGCCGCCTCGGTGCACCGGCCGCATGGACCGCCGCACTTGGCCCACGCGCCGGCGTGGGGACGCATGTCAGCTTTTGCCGCTCGGGCGGTGTGGTCCCGTGCACCGGGTCTACGAGGCAGGCAGCGGCCTGGTTGTTTCTCAATGGTCTCCAAAGCTTTTTGAGAAATTTTTTTCATTGCCACTAAAATATGTAACACTCTGTTTATTGCCATTAAAATTTTCAAAATTTCCTCGCTGCCATCAAATAATTTTTGTGTTTTCCCGGTTGCCATTTCCGTCACCGGCAACGCCGGCCGCCACCGGTTCGCGCGGCCAACTGCCTCATGTTCGCCGCATCTCCGTGGCTGTCCCAGCCACACGCTCCTCCCCTCCCGGCGCCTCATGTCCGCGGTGCAACTGCTTGCCCGCCACTCTGGTCTACGCGTCTTCGGCTGCGCCCGCGTCTTCGCGCCTCGTCCGGGGATGCTGCGCCCTCCGTCCGTGCCCGCGCGACCCTGACCCTGTGAGGCTGTGATGCGACTCGGGCCAGCGCGCGACGAGGAGGCAAGACTGCAGGAGAGCGGGGTGGCGGCCCAAATGGATGTCGTCGTTCCTCCGTTGGCGAGCGCGGGCACATGGGCTGCTCAGGGGCATCTCCATCACCGGCGCGGGGCGAGCTCGAGCCCCGGCCATGGTGGCGCGGGGGCGATCTCGAGCCCCGGCCATGGCGGCACGAGCGAGCTGCAGCCCGGGCACGCGCGGTGCGGGGCGAGCTCCAGCCCGGCCACACGCGGCGCGGGAGCGAGCTCGAGCCCCGGCCATGGCGGCGCGGGCGAGCTGCAGTCCGGCCACGTGCGGCGCGGGGGCGAGCTCGAGCCCCGGCCATGGTGGCGCGGGCGAGCTCCAGACCGGCCACGCGCGGCGCGGGGGCGAGCTCCAGCCCCGGCCATGGCGGCGTGGGTGAGCTCCTGCCTGGCCACGCACGGCGCGGGGGCGATCTCGAGGCCCGGACATGGCGGCGTGGGCGAGCTGCAGCCCAACCACGCGCGGTGCGGGGGCGAGCTCCAGCCCGACCACACGCGGTGCGGGAGCGAGCTCGAGCCCCGACCGTGGCGGCGCGGGCGAGCTGCTGCCTGGCCACGCGCAGCGTGGGGGCGAGCTCCAGCCCGGCCACGCACGGCGCGGGGGCGAGCTCGAGCCCCGGCCATGGCGGCGCGGGCGAGCTGCAGCTTGGCCACACGTGGCGCAAGGGCGAGCTCCAGCCTCGTAGATGGCACACTGGGAACAAGTCCGGCAGCCGCTTTCATTTGGCGACCCTTACGGAGGATAAACGGTGGGCCCCAACTGTCAGCGAGTATACTGTATACCTCAATAGGTTTTAATAGGAGTGGCAACTAGGAAAACACAAAATTTATTTGATGGCAGTGAAGAAATTTTGAAAATTTTGATGGCAATGAACAAAGTGTTATAGATTTTAGTGGCAATGAAAAAATTTTCTCAAGCTTTTTTTTGACTTTGCAGGCAGAGGCAGGCGTATTGCTGGCGTATCAGCAGCAGCAGCAGCAGGTGATCACTGATTTGATACTAATTAATAATCAGGTGTGCTGAGATCGTGGCTGCTGCTGCTGCTAATTGCATGCGTTTGGTCTGTCGAAGTGTCGATCACCGGTTAGGAGCTACTAGTACAGTGTACATGCATGCATGGTGAACGCGGCAAAAACGCCTAACTTGACCACTGGACCATATATGTGTTGTCTTCAGTGCACCAAAAAAACGTAGCAATTTGGTTTAATTTCTGAATATCCAATTTGCAATGGCTTCTTTTTTTCTTTTTTTGTTTCTCCTGACATTTTTCATTATTATGCTTACTCCCTCAATTTCAAATTATAAGGCATTCTAAGAATCTTGGAGAGTCAAAAACATCTTAAGTTTAACCAAAATTATAGAGAAAATTACAAAAATTTATAACATCAAATAGGTATACTATAAAAATATAATTAATGAAGAATCTATTGATACTTAATTAGTGTCATAAATATTATTATCTTATCATATAAATTTAGTCAAACTTAAGATTATTTGACTCTATAAGATTCTTAAAATCCCTTATAATTTGGGACGGAGGAAGTATTATACAAGAGCACGTGCATGCATCTCTCGTGTTCTCCATGCAGGTCTTGCAAAGGCACACGGCTCTGCTGTGTCTGTGACCGTCACATGCATACGCATATACTAAAAAATACAAAGTTGACTTCTCTCACGCAGTATATGTATCTTTCTCAGTTTTTTCCAACCACGGATACAACAGGCACCGGCCAGACAAGGGCCAGTATTCTAGTAGTAACACATGGTGGATGTACATCCTTTTTAATAAACTCATAGTCCTAGTGTCCTACGTAGTACGTGTGAATATTGCGATGCTCGAAGAAGTTGACCTACCAACAGTGGTGTAGCTAGGGTTCAGTGCAAGGGTGGTCCATCTAAAATTCTAAATGTAATGAGCCAAATAATAGTATTTTAAATGCAATCTTCATTATAGTATAGAACACATATACTGTAGTTTCAACATTAATCTAAATTCTATGGTGGTCCATGGCACAACGTGCCACCTAGCTAGCTCCGCCTATGCCTACCAAGCATGTAGTATATACCACGTACTAAGCTACCTGCCTAGACTGATGACCCACACGTGCAGTCAGTAATTCTATATGCACACATTGACACATACGTATATATATCACAGCTACCTAATAACAATGCAACCAAGGCCGGGAAAAAGTGATTGGGATATATATAATATATAAGCCGACATATTTAACCGCGCGTTTGGCCATGGCAGGTAGACTTGCTACGCGCCCACGTCAGCTTGGAAAGGACACAAACCCTTTACAAACTCGGCTCAGCTTGGGGCATGGCCGACCAACTACTGCTCTGGTCCGGCCGGTCAAAATAAAGCAAGCAAGAGATATATAGCCACAAGACAGCATGCAGAACCCGACGCAGGAAGAAATCAGCAGACGTCGTTAGCAACAGTCGACCGACCGATTATTTAGCCTGATGATATCATGATATATATACACGCAATCATGGCTTTAGTAGGCGTACCGAAAGCTGCATATATTACATGCATATAATAGATTACCCTAAAGTTGCTTTTTTTTTGGGGTGGGGGGTGGGGGGTGGGGGGTGGTGTTGAGACTTCTACTTGTACTTTTTGGAGCCGTTTGGTTGCCTGCATGTCCCAACCTGCATCGCACAGGCCGAGACCGGCCCTCTATGGCCAGGCTGCTACTATGCAATTGCTCGGCGTTTGGCTGCCTGGGTGAGTGCAGCATGGCTAAGTAGAGAAGCTGATTGGTTGTCTGGACACAGGAGCTGGCCTTGCACTGCTGCTCTCTCATCTCATGCAGCTTGCGCGCCCAGCTTGCATCGCGCAGGCCTGGCCCAACAGATACGCTCGATTTCTACGTTTCTTTGGAGCCTGGCTGCAAAGGGAATCTTGCATGAAGGGAGCCTGGTCCGACAGATACGTCAACCAAACAGACTGCTGTTCTCGCATGCGGAGAGCTTGGCCAAGAGCAGATGCAGGCAACCAAACGCCCTGTTTCTCTGCTAATGTGGTATCTCTGTGTGAATGGGCACACCTCCTACGGTAGGAGTACGTCCTATCCCTTCCGCAAAAGTAAAAAAGTTACTTAGAAGGGCCTCCAGAGCCGGTAAATTAAACAAAGTTGCTCACCATCACATTCATATACTAGATATATAAAATTAGAAATTAACCTGTACATGTACTGTATCTATGTATTCGTAAATATAATGGTACCATATATATGTTACGTTCTAGGGTAGCTGAAGGGGAATTGAGACTGGGAGTGAAAGCCCAAGTTTGGTTTTGGTAATTAATGACACCAAGTTGCTAATGCCATGTGTTAAAGTGTTTTGAGTTAGGCATAAGCAACACATGTGATGAAGGTGTACGTGGCAAGGAGTGGTGGCCACAAGATCATAAAGAGATGGTGCATGAATATGAAATGTTGATCATGATGGAATGCACATAAAATGATGGACATGATGATCAAGTGGAAGAGAATGATCTAAGAGCACAAGGCAAAGGTATAACTATAGGGTTTTTCTTTTGCCGGTCTAAGTTGAGTAGAGAAGTGATTGACCGGGTTTAGGATACATAGCCGACTATCAAGAGGGGAAATCACGGTTAGCTCGGGAATCAAGTGCCACTAGATCAATGTCTTGAGCATATGCATTAGGATCTAGTTGAGAGCCAACATAACGCCTTGAAAAAATGTTTGTGAAATGCTAACACACATGCACATTGATGGTGTACACTTGGTGGTGTTAGCACATTTACGAAGGCGGTGGTGTTTGAACGGTAGTATGGGGTTTGGGGTTCGCTCTCCCTCCCGCCGAGCGTGCGAGCGCGGGATTCAGGCGTTTTTGAGGAAATGAAATGCCTATTTTCTATTGCGCCGGAAGTCGGAAAAGAAACGGAGGCGAACGGTGGTCACTGTGATGACCGGACGCTGCACCGGACGCGGTCTCGTTTGACCGGACGCGTCCGGTCAGTTCATCACAGTGCCGCCCGCTAGGGTTTGTGACCGGACGCGGGTCTGGCCTGATCAGCGCGTCCGGTCAGTTCAACTGGGCGTAAAAGATAAGCGCGCGACCGGCGCGTCCGGTGCCTCACGGAACCGGAGCGTCCGGTCAAGTGTCCAGAGAAGCCGAGCGCAGCGAAGCGCGATCGGACGCGGCTGGAGCGTCCGGTCACGTGCGACCGGACGCGTCCGGTCTCGTCGGGTGCATACTGGAACGCGACCGGACGCTGGCACTGTCGCGTCCGGTCAATCGAAGGAGCGCGTCCGGTCAGGGCAACGGCTAGTTCTGACGCGCACTGTTTCCGTTTGTCGCGTAGTGACCGGACGCGTCCGGTCACCCTGACCGGAGCGTCCGGTCAGCGCGATTTTCGCTGCGTCGTTTGTAACGGCTAGCTGCGTACCCCTTCGTTATAAATAGAGGGTGTCCGGGGTTTGAAGGGAACTCTTGCACATTTTGAGACCTAGAGACATCTTTTGAGCTAGAGAACAACCACTCCACTCATCTCTTTGCATAGTTGCACATCTTGAGTGAGATTGAGTGAGATTCAAGTGCATTGCTTGAGAGTTGCATTCTAGAGGCACTTGATCTTCGAGTTGCTACGGATTTCTTGTTACTCTTCCGTGTTTCCCGACACGGTAGACGGCTTGGAGCAGCGGAGGTGATTGAGCTCGCAATTGGAGATTGTTGGAGCCCTCACCAAGTGTTGTAAGGGGTTCTTGATCCTTCCCCGCGGGAGTTTGCGAATTGGATACTCTAGTGGAGCTCGTGGCTTGGAGGATCCCCATCTTGTGTGCGGTTGTGCGGTGCCCGCCGAGGGCTCGACTCTTGATAGTCGATTAGCTCGCGAACCGATAAGTGGGTGTATCGCCACAACGAGGAGTAGCTTGCCGGGAAGCAAGTGAACCTCGGGATAAATTCTTGTGTCATTCTCTTCCTGAGGATTTCTCTTGTGTGATTGATTGATTGGTACTTCTCATCTCTACATGGCGGTATATTCACTCGAAGCTCTTCTCTCGTATTACATCTTGTATCTAGCTTGTTGTTGTTGTTGTGTTTAGTGGATAGCCTTGTACTAGAATTGTGTAGGTGGCTTGCTTACTTAGTTAGAGCTAGTGCTTTTTGCTCCGCCACCTTTTGTACTAACTTATGGTTAAGTAATTCTTGTAGAAGTTTTAATTAGTCTATTCACCCCCCCTCTAGCCTATTTGGACCTTACAGGGAGAAGTATGAATCGAGGAAGAACAGAGAGAACACTGCTGGATTCAATGGGTTGGGACTCGGTAACAACCGTTACGAGTTTTTTACGTAGGAATGAATTCTGTTCTTCGATGCCTTCAACTCTACTGCAGCATCGGTTTATAAACCACCAGCTGCTTACGGACACTGGGCTGGCCCTAGGCGCAACAGGGCCCACTACCACTACTACTCCGGTCTTGTTTCCCAGCTTGTCCTCAAGCTGCAAACTGTGAAAACTGCTGCTGAAAAAGTACCAAATTATTGACATGGTGTTCAACGTGTGGACATTTTTCTTACAATTCGAAAGAAGTACCAAGTACGATATCCGTGACCTAGCTCATTGTTGGAAGAAAAGCATTTCTTAAAATAATTGTACAAAAGTTAGAGAGATTTAAGGGCACATTTTAATATTCAGCCGGAGCACCCTATGTAGTTGATGTGTTGTGTAGACGGCCGCGCTCTTGGCCTGCCTTAGGGTTGGTTCGGTGTGGATATTGGGGCTTTGACTCCTCTACGTGTAGCACTACTCTAGTGGTACTGTAGCAAGAATCGGTGAAGCCTCCAACGACTAGTTCTGTCGGCTCCTCCGTTCCGTGGTTATCTTTGCGTAGAAAAAGTCCTTCTGACCTCTTAAAAGGGTGTTTAGTTTCCAAAAATTTTCACCCCAAAACATCACATCGAATCTTGCGGCACATGCATGGAGCATTAAATGTAGACGAAACAAAAAACTAATTGCACAGTTCACCGTGAAATTGCGAGACGAATCTTTTAAGCCTAATTAGTCTATGATTGAATAGTAATTACCAAATAAAACAAAAAGGCTACAGTACCCAAAACCAAAAATTTTTGCGAACTAAACATCCCCCGAATTTACCTCCCTCATCAATTAATAAATGGTAATGCTTAGGGTCGACGTCAGTCCGATCGGACATCGTGGGACTTGCGCACTACCGGCCTGACAAACCTGCCTTCTCCTCTGTACGTTACCCCTGTCTCTCTCAAAAATATCTTCCCACTCGCTCACACATAGCACGTTTCACAGCGTCATGCGGACGTTAGCCAGCCCCCACTCCACATTCGCCGTAGCGGCCATCTCCCCTCGCGCGCCCTCATCCTGCACTGCTCGCTCCTCGCTCCTACCCATCGCATGTCGCACACGCGCTTCTCGCTCCTTGCTCCCGCAGTCCCGCCGCTGCGTGGTCGGGCACGGTTGGGCGCGCCGCCCGCCTCTACTGGTGCTGGTGGTGCCGCCGTGCGCCTCAAGTCGTCCCCACCGAATCAAGGGCACCCATGAGCGCGGCCCGTGGTGGTGGTGCTTGCACGCTGCCGCTTGACGCCGGCTCCCACTTCGAGGTCAGAATCAACTGGCCCAGGCCTCTCCCTCCCCCTATGTTTCTAATGTATGTTTCAAGTGTTTCAGATATTGTCAGAGGTATGTTGCGAGTGTTTCATATAGATGTTGCAAAAGTAGATCAGGATGTTGCATATGTTGCAAGTGTTTCAAATGCATGTTGCAAGTGTTTCTGAGGCATGTTGCAATCATTTATTCAAAATGTTCATCTATTTTAGACGTATGTTGCAGGCGTTTTGATCTGGATGTTACACATGTTTTACATATGTTGTAAGAGTATGTTTAAAATATTTCAACGGTTTTAGTCTTATGTTGCAATAAGGGGCCGTTTGGTATGGATTCTCCGCTGGCTCTGGGAGCCATTTTTCAGCTCCTGCAGCCAAACGTCTCTTTCCTCAACTGATTCACCAGTGGAGCTCCGCATTCTGCGCTCTCACAGGCACAGTGTGGCAGGTGAAGCTGGAAAATGGAGCTTCTCCCAGCTCCGATCTGACACCAGTGGACCTGATGAGATACAGGCCCGATCTTCCGAGAGGTAACCGGTAAGTTCGATTTGTGGAGATCTCGACGTTGGCGATCCGGCTTCAAATCAGTCACGATTCGAACCCTGCAACCGTTACACCACTGCTCCGTTGGTTATCAACCAAGCACAACTTGATTGACCTCGCCAAGAAGGCTTTTCCTGCAAGCGAATCGAAGAACATAAGCAAGAAGGTAAAAACACGCAATCTGAAATTGCAAATATGAATGATGCGAATATCAATATAGGGTTCAAGAACTCGGTTCCAAAGGACTAATCGACACAGTGGAGGAGATCAAGAACAGGGGCCCTGGATCACTGTAAAAGGATTTGTCACCACAGTTACAATGAACGATTCAGTTTCTCGATGGAAAACTAAACTCTAAACAAAACCCAATTGTCTAACAGCGGCGGCGGCTGTGTTTATAGTCTAAGACTCGACCTAGGGTTGAGGACGGCCAGGGGTTGGGCGCCCACAACTTGGGCTTAAGGCCCGACACGATACATGGCCAAGTTGGCCCAGATAAGTGACGCAGCACCTTTCCGTGGTCACACAGAATGATCAACGGACCTTCTGGAGCTGGGACCAGATCCAAAACGACAGCGTCGTCGTCCCCTTTCCAACGCATCCAAGAACGCCCCGTTTCGATGTCGTATGCGAGAGTTATGACCAAAACAGTGACGACGTGTCTGCTGAATCCGAGAGTGACGTGGCAGCTGAGTTGGGGACGAATTGCAACTTGGGAAAGACCATAGCGTCGGTGTGTCCAGCGTGGCGATGTCCTCATCAGGACCCTAGTGTGTGGAGGTCGAGTCTGCCCCCGACGTCAGGGAGGCGCATGCGGGGAGGGTGGGCAAGCGCGCAGTCACCAGCGCTGCCATCCGTGCTTGGTTCGCCGGAGCGCGTGACCGCCGAGGTGGGTGTGAGGTCACCGGACTGTAGGCCCGCTAGACGGGAGGTCGCCGGACTACAGGGCCACTGGGCGCGAGGTCGCCGAACTACGGTGCCGTTGGGTGCGAGGTCGTCGGACTGCGGGGTCACGAGCGCCGCGCACAGCGCTGGCTCTTCCTTACGTTGCGGCCTACGGGAGGAGGCGAGCGGTTGGGAGAGGATGAGGAGAGAGAATAAGGGGAGGGGAAGAGAAAAAAATAAGGAGAAAGAAAAGAGGCGCTGGCGGCTGGAAACAGATAAGGCAAGAAAAGAAAAGAAAAGGAAAAAGGAAAAAGTGGTATTATGAATCTTTTACTCTTTTGGCTACGCTGAGAAGCTATTTTGCCAAACAGTTAAAAAAACGGCTCTAGCTCCCTAAGAGAATCTGCTCCTTCAAAAGAGCTAGAACCGGAGCTGTTTTGAGAAGCCAGAGCCCTACCAAACGAGCCCTAATAAGTGTTTTCATGTTGGAAGTTGCAAGTGTTTTATCTAGATGTTGAATATGTTTCACACACATGTTGCAAGTGTATGTTCCAAAGATTTCATTTGTTTTAGACGTATCTTGCATTCAAGGTTTTTCATGTTGCAAGTGTTTTGTGTTTCAGAGGTATGCTTAGAGAGTCATGGAGCATGGCTCGGGCAACAGGGAAGGGGCGCGGCGAGCCGAGGGCTGGCAGATGGTGCACGCTGTGCGCCTGGGGTCTTGCAGACAGAGCGTGCTCATCCTCATCCCGACTACCAGGTCCCGCCCGCCGGCCCGCGCAGAGAGAGAGGAGGGGTGAGGGGGAAATAGCGGCGGGCGTGGAGCGGGGCAAGGCAGATGGGGGCAGGGTATGCGTGCGGGAGCGGGATGAGGTGAACAAGGACGGACACGCGCGTGCAGCAGCGAACGGCGTAGCGGCAAGTGCGGGCAGGCAAGCTGGCGACCAAAGCCGGGGTCGCGCGATGTCGTTTTCTGATGGGCCGTTCTGCTAGGCCGTTCGGTGGGAGTGTATCTAAGTTACTGTCCGACGGAATCCTATCCCATCGAATGTTTGGGCGCCAATAATTCCCATTAATAAATTGGATTTTTAGGCTGCTACAATTCTTGAAATGGTCCGATTTACCTTGCGGTTGATGTGACGCCACCTCAACTATCCCACATCATAGCGCCATGTCAACCATGAGAAAGGTGGATCGAACTTTCGCAATTATTTAGGTGGTCAATTAGACTTTATAAAAAAGCAAGATTTTTAAAAGTATCCAAATATTTTTCCAAAACAAATATGCATTTTAAAAAATATATAATTAAATATTTAAAAATTTATTAAAAAAATATTTTTAACTCAGAAAAATACGAAACCAGTTTCATATTTTTTCCTAAATTCATGTTGTATATATGAGTTTTGGCAGTTTTACAATTTTAGTTTGAAGAGTATCTTATTGACTTGAGCAGGCAGGTATACATATCTTGAGGTTCTAGGAGACATTTTAGTAATCTGAATGGTACTACTTACCACACCTCCTTAATTTTGGTTTCGAGGATATATCATATATGCCCCCTATCGTTTTGTTTATCACGTACACGCATGGTCCGGGTCACGCAGGACGGCAGGATTAAGGTCTTGCGTACGTGAGAGAAAACCCTGTCGTGCCAGGCTTCCTGGCCCCGGGCCCGGGCCCGGGCCCCGGGCAGACACAGAGACCAACAAAACAACTCCTTTCAGGCTGTCACGTCCACCCGACGCCCGTACTGGAGCAGCTAGCCGGCCACGGCCAGACAGCCTCAACCGGCCCCGTGCCCGTGGTGCATGCGACTTTAATTATGGTTAGTACAACTACACTTCAATTTCTAATCGTTTTTACCAATATCCATGCCAATGTCCAGCGCACTAATCAAGCCGTGTGCTCTGGTGACTAGATTATTCCAATGTCTAGTTGCTTGTGCCCGTGTCGTGTGAGTAACCGAGTAGCTAACTAATCATGATTCACGACTAGCTTTGTGGCTTTGTGAGTGAGGATTGCACTCCAGATTCTGCTGTCATGTTAGTATGAACTACCCTGTATCAATATGTGCTACGACATGCTCTAAAATCTTATATAGTAAATAAATATTAAAACTTTCATGGATAAATTTAATACCTACAACTAATCACCAAAACTGATTATCTTAGTGTGTGTTTGGTTTAGAGGTGGAAGCGGGTTGGATCCAATTTTGAGAGTGTTTGGTTTGGGGACAAGGGGATTAGATTCATCCTCTAAACAAAATATTCTTTTTAGATACGGGCTCATTCTATTCCTCTGTAAGGTCCAAATGGCTAGAGGGGGGGTGAATAACCTATTTAAAAATCTACAAGCTTCACTAAACAACCACGTTAGTATAAAAGATGGCTAAGCTAATTCTAGCACTAGCTCAACTACACTATGCAAGCCACCTATACAATACTAGTGAAGCAAGGCTATCATCTCTAATACACACCAACAAGACTAAGTCACTAAGCTACTTACTCCTATGTGATAAAAGCTATACTATGCAAACTACACTAGGACTAGTAAAAGAAAGTAAAGAGCAAGTGACTTGATTCTTATACCAACGATGTAGAGAAGTAATGCACTCGATGAATCAATCACAATGATCAACCACAAGAGAAATCATCGGCAAAGAGATGACACAAGATTTTTTACCGAGGTTCACTTGCTTCCCGGCAAGCTACTCCTCGTTGTGGCGATGCACCCACTTGTCGGTTCACGAGCTAATCGACTATCAAAAGTCGAGCCCTCGGCGGACGCCGCACAACCGCACATAAGATGGGGATCCTCCAAGCCACGAGCTCCACTAGAGTATCCAATTTGCGAACTCCCGCGGGGAAGGATCAAGAACCCCTTACAACACTTGGTGAGGGCTCCAACAATCTCCAATTGCGAGCTCAATCACCTCCGCTGCTCCAAGCCGTCTACCGTGTCGGGAAACACGGAAGAGTAACAAGAAATCCGCAGCAACTCGAAGATCAAGTGCCTCAAGAATGCAACTCTCAAGCAATGCACTTGAATCTCACTCAAGATGTGCAACTATACAAAGAGATGAGTGGAGGGGTTGTTTTCTAGCTCAAAGGATGTTTCTAGGTCTCAAAATGTGCAAGAGTTCCCCTCAAACCCCGGCCAACTTCTATTTATAGCGAAGGGGTACGCAGCTAGCCGTTGCCGGACGACGCAGTTAAAATCGCGCTGACCGGACGCTCCGGTCAGGGTGACCGGACGCGTCCGGTCACTACAGGACAAGCGTGAACAGTGCGCGTCAGAACTAGCCGTTGCCGTGACCGGACGCGCTCTAGCGTTTGACCGGACGCGACAGTGTCAGCGTCCGGTCGCGGTCCAGTAAGCTCCCGTCGAGACCGGACGTGACCGGACGCGCCACCGCGTCCGATCGCATCTGCCCTCCGTGCTGAACTCCTAGGTGCGTGACCGGACGCGCCGGTCCGCGACCCTTCTCACACACGCGTCTGTCTGTGGTTTGAACTGACCGGACGCGCCACCCGCGTCCGGTCAATTCGACCACAGCGTCCGGTTACTGTATTTTCAGTGATAATCATTTCGGACTTTCGCCACCTTTTCTCGCCTCCGGCGCAATAGAAAATAGGCATTTCATTTCCTCGAAAACGCCTGAATCCCGCGCTTGCAAGCTCGGCTGGAGGGAGAGCGAACCCCAAACCCCTTACTACCACTCAAACACCACCGCCTTCGCAAATGTGCTAACACCATCAAGTGTACACCACAATGTGCATGTGTGTTAGCATTTCATAAACATTTTCCAAGGCGTTATGTTAGCTCTCAACTAGATCCTAATGCATATGCTCAAGACATTGATCTAGTGGCACTTGATTCCCAAGCTAACCGTGATTGCCCCTCTTGATACTCGGCTATGTATCCTAAATCCAGTCAATCACTTCTCTACTCATCTTAGACCGGCAAAAGGAAAACCCTATGATTATACCTTTGCCTTGCGCTCTTAGATCCTTCTCTTCCACTTGATCATCATGTCAATCATATTATGTGCATCTCCACCATGATCGACACTTCGTGTCCATACATCATTTCTTTGTGATCTTGTGGCCACCACTCCTTGCCACGTACACCTTCATCACATGTGTTGCTTATGCCTAACTCAAAACACTTAACACATGGTATTAATAACTTGGTATCATTAATTACCAAAACCAAACTTAGGCTTTCATCCTCTAAATTGAGCGGACAAAACCAACCCACTTCGACGCGTGCACAGAGCAGGCATAGATCCAAGTGCGAGCGGCAGCAGTGTACGGCGACGCGCATGCCGAGCTTGAGGTGGCGCGGGCGAGCGCTGACAGTGACCCACAGGCCAAGCACGCGGATGGCGACGGGCATGCCAAGACTAAGCTGCCAATTTGGTGCGTGTGGAGAAGAAAGCGCAAGGAGGAAGAGAGAAAAATAGATGATGACAGGTAGGTCCCAATTGTAAGGCACCTTATCCATACCAAACAATAAACATGGATGAACCCAACCTATACAACCAAACAAGAAACGGGTTGACTACAACCTAAAAATCATAGATGGATCAAACCCATCCCGCAATGTCCCAGAACCAAACACATGCTTACCACTTCTCTACTCATAACACAGTGTCCATTTAAATACTCTATGATATATTTATATAAATTTATCAATTACTCTATGTATTTTTATCCTTTGCAAGGACTATATGTTTTCAATGAATGTATTAACGTCAACCATGTGTTGTTAGCCTATAGAAAATTTTAAATATAGAGTCAAGGCTAAAACTTAAACAATCCTAAATAGATTTTACGATCGAAATTTCTCTACTCATAACACAGTGTCCATTTAAATACTCTATGATATATTTAAATGAATTTATCAATTACTCTATGTATTTTTATCCTTTGCTAGGACTATATGTTTTCAATGAATGTATTAACGTCAACCATGTGTTGTTAGCCTATAGAAAATTTTAAATATAGAGTCAAGGCTAAAACTTAAAACAATCCTAAATATATTTTACGATCGAAGTAAGAAAGTTACTACATTTTGCTCCATTACAGCTACTCTTGCCGGCCATCTGTTCAATACCTGCTGTCCGGGCAACAATTTTTATTGGATATAGAAAATTGGCTCAGATTTAAAGCATTTTCTCTTCATTTTTGCATGCCTCTTGTGCGTCCAGAGGACAATGATAATCACGAGCTACGTGTCTTATTATTCTTGAATTACAAAAGTAGGACATCGTAGTCCGGGCAAGAAGCCACGGAAGGGCTCTAACATATTCCTCCTACCTCAGTACCTTCATTCAGTATGACAGAAAATAAACATTTATGTTGCAGCTCTAAGTAGCACCAAGATAACTGGAAATCTTCAAGCTTCATCACAGTTTCTGCTTTCCTGATTGTAAGAAACAGTGGTCTAACCCAGAACCTTCCTTGCTAACAGTTGATGGGTGTATGCATCCACTCGACAATTCTGTTGATAGCGGAGCGGGTCATTACAAGGGTATCGTGCTGGAGGATACTGTAAATATTGAGGTCCTGCGTTTCGTAAAAGCAGAATGGTCTTTTAACCAGAAAAGGATATTCCCAGCAAAGAAAACTTTGTTTGATTACTCAAACGTTCAAGTACTGAAATCATAGAACTTACAATGGAAGCCAGCTTTAGCTTCTTATCAATGTCGCCTCCATCCACCAACAGAACCTTCTTTGTATCATCCATCTGGCCAATGTATTGCACAATGTTTTCTGTCTTGTGGCTAGGGAGTTCCAAGTCTCAAAGACTAAGAGCTATACAAAATAAACATGGACCAGTAAATTTTAAAGCAAACAATGAATTCATATGTTAAAGGTCAAGACAATTTGCGATACGGGGTTTTCCTGCAGGACAGAAAAGTTCAAGAGTGCTCTGAATGTTTGCAGACAAAAAATTTATAACCACGTCGGAAAACATTGATACAACAAACACATATTATCATATGCTCAAATTGTTTTTGAAAGTTCACTTTTCAAGGAAGCAGAGCAACAATGTCAGTTTATACTTACATCTGGTAAATAGCAATTCAATTTTTTGTGAAAACATTATCCTAGTAAACTAAGTTGATGTTAATGTGATTAAATTCGTAAAAGCTAAGGGCTAGCCTAAACATGAACAATTAAATATTAGTGCATACATTTTTAACAGAACGCAAGAGGAATCACCAGAAAACATTGCATAAACAAGCACGTTTTGTCATACCGCTAAATACATTTTAGTAAACACAATGCCGTTCAGGAAGGTAGGAAAACATAGTCAGCTCACAGTAAAATCTAGCAACAAACAATTGAACCTGTCTTCAAAACATGATCCTAGGAATTTAAATTGATGGTAATGTCATTAAATCAGAGAACAGCCTGTTCATATAAGTACAAGCTTAAATATGCAATGGGACAGTAGGACACAGGGCGCCATGTAATACAATATTAATCAACACTCATCAGCTCATATTTATTTACAAGTCATCTACACATGTGGTTATCTAATTCCTAAAGACTAAAGAGGATCTAGAAAGTCAAGATATTAAAAGGAGTTCAATTATGCCATTTGCAAAGATGTCACTTTATTAAAACTTGCAACAAAGTTGTGTAGTTTTTCTAAAAAATAGTAAGCATGTTTCTTCGTAGAGTGCACTATTAAACTATTTGATTTATCAACAATGATTTTGTAGATATAATAATAGTTCTTAACCAAAAGTGAGCACATCAAAGCGCACATATATTAATTTAGTAGTTAGCAAATACCTTCCCCTCTGTAGTTCAAGACAGACAAGGCAACTTAAGCCCTAGCCACCGTACTTTCTTCTGCAGCTTGATAGTAGTTAGCAAATACCTTCCCCTCTGTAGTTCAAGACAGACAAGGCAACTTAAGCCCTAGCCACCGTACTTTCTTCTGCAGCTTGATTGCATGGCTACATGGTTAGGCCCATGCACGCTTGCAACACCACAAAACTGTTACATTCATAGTTTAGTTGACTGAATGCCAAACTGGATAGGATGTTTCTACTAACCTCAATATAAATAAATGTATCACTATTCGTTCAGTTAACCTGGGGGCCATGCAGTGTTCCATGCCATGCTCTTCCAGTTCCTTTTTGCTTGTAAGACTTTCTTCCAGTGCCACTCACCTCACTGATATTTTTAGTCGAGTGTGTCCCCTGTAAAGATGT